>CAMPSB010000286.1:0-155187 GCA_946959425.1 Argyrosomus regius | reverse complement strand
TGGCTGGGCAGGTGGCGGAGGGTTGGAGTGGGTGACTGACGGCGTCTGGAGCGAGCGGACGGCGGTGGCTGACAGCGGCAGCGGACCGGCTACAGCGGGCTGGCAGCGGCCACGATTCACGGACAAAGGGCGGGTTAACTGATTCTTTTTTTAATTGTATTCAATAAATTTTAGACTTTTTTAATCTTACCCCGAAGTCAGTTCTGCTTACCCCTGATTTTTAGTTTTTTTTACCTGTTTTAACTCAGAGTCCTAGGCTCTTTTTAATTAACTTAAGTTATTTATTTATAGTTTTAATTAATCACGAACTTTGCACAAGCACATAGAGACAAACAACCATTCACACCTATGGACAATTTAGAGTCATCAATTAACGCAACTACAGTTTCCAAGAGGAAGAATATAGTGATTCTGTTGAACTCATAGACTTCATGTTAGCACTGCAAAGTGTTTCATTTTTAAAGTATGTCTTCTGAAACATTCATTATTGATACACATTCATGCACCCGAGGAATAAAAGCTGCTGACTCTGGATACATAAAGCTGTTTCCACAAGACCATCATCAGGCCAAATTGTGTCCATTCTTATATGACATTATTTTGACATAAGGTAGAAAGATAATGTCAAGGTCTGAAACTTTCTTTTTGTTTGACATTTTTGTTTATACGTTTTATTGTTGATTATGGGTAACAGGTGTGTCATGAAGATGATAATGTAATTATAACCATATTGGTTAAAAAAATAAATATAAATGACATGACATGAATAAAACTAATAATAATTAATGTCAATCTAAGATGTTAAAATGCCAGCAAACAGAGACAAGTAGCGTAACATCCCATCAACTGTTGAAATCAATGCAAATAACAAATTAAGTGAAACACAGAACAAACTTGAGTAAGTTTATCTTTCAACCCTGGATTGTTAGTTATTAGTGTTCATACAAATGTCAATGACATTCTGAGACTGTCAGATGAACTGAACACATTTATTTATTGATAACCTTTAATTCCATTTTATCACACTTGACCTCTGAATTCCTGCTAAAACAAACGTAATCATTCCTGAGTTATATTCCACAGAAGTCTGTCAGTAATATGTTATACATTTTTATCACACTTACTATCTGAATTCACACTAAAGCAAGCATAAAAGCTACAACAACACACAGTTTTGTTCACTTTGTGAATAGTGTTTAGAATGTCGACAGGTTGGTGCAGTCTCTGATGTGTTTGGGAAGAGACTTCCAGAGGGAGGGAGCAGCTGTGGAGGGGTTCTGTAATCATTACTGAGGAGATATATTCCACAGAAGTCTGTCAGTCAATACATTATCAAACCAGATTTGATATAACCATATTTTTTTATCACACTTGACCTTTGAATTCCTGCTAAAACAAATGTAATCATTACTGAGGAAATATATTCCACAGAAGTCTGTCAGTTAATACGTTATACATTTTATCACACTTACTACTGAATTCACACTAAAACAAGCATAAAAGCTATAGGCCCACACCAAAGGTCAATACAGCAGAATGGTGCAGCTGGATAATGCTGCAAAAACATAAGCTTAATATTAACTTTTTGAACCATGTCTGAAAAAGAAGTGTGGATGAAAAAAGTTTCATTTTATATTCAGAGAAACTATTTTTACTGTATGTGAATACCTCCATCCATCCTTCTGTTCTTCTGTCCTTGTTTTGTTGTAATTGTTTGTCTCTGATCAACAGATATGAAAATATACTAACTGGACAGACATGAAGTTTGATGCACACATTAATGCTGCCAAGAAGAAGAATGTAGTGATTCTGCTAAACATATAGACTTCATGTTAACACTGCAAAATGTTTCATTTTCAAAGCGTGTCTTCCAACACATTGATCATGAACGCAGAATCAGATTCAGACAGTTTTATTTTCACGTACAAGGAATTTGCCTTTGGTGTCATGGTGCATAACAAACATTAAGAAGAAATATATAAGGAAAACAAAAAAAGTATATGTTTAATATTAGTTCAGTATTAAACATTAAACTGAGGTCATAAGGTAGAAAGATGATGTCAAAAAGTCAAAACATACAAAAAAAGTGTGGGGCAATCAAACAAATAAACAAATAAACAAACAAATAAATAATGCTTGCTGCAAAAGAACAAAAGAAAGAAAGAAAGATAAAACTTTTCTCATCCATACTTCTTTCTCAAAATCCATAGACATGGTTGAAAAAGTTAATATTAAGGTTATATCATTATCCAGCTGTACCATTTTGTGTGTATACAAAATGTGTGTGTGTGCGCGCGTGTGTGTGTGTGTTTGTATTCAGATTTAAACTACACTTCTTTCTCACAGTCTTTAGACATGGTTTAAAACTTTAAGATTCAGTTCATGTTTTATCAGCATTATCCAGCAGTACTATTTTGCTATGTTGACCTTATGAGTAGGCCAATAGCTAATAATTACAGAGGTCAAGTGTGATAAAAAAAACTGGTTTTATCAAATCTGGTTTGATAACGTATTGACTGACAGACTTGGAGACGTGGAATATATCTCCTCAGTAATGATTACAGAACCCCTCCACAGCTGCTCCCTCCCTCTGGAAGTCTCCTGTCAAGCATACTGTTGAATGTTTTACTGAAAGCAGGTGTAACTTACACAGAACAAGTTTTGTTGAATTATTTTTACTCATGGAAGTCTGACCCCATTCATCACAATTATACTGTATAAATAAATACATACAACAGCATTCACTTTTTTCCCTATGGGTCAGGGAACCCTTGTGTTAACTGTGTCTCCAAAGTAAAACTACTTATTGAAAATGTCATTAACATTTGAACTAACACTAATCACTAACAATACAGTGTTGGAAGATAAACTTCAAATATAACTGTAAAACATCTCACATGCCCCCTACTCCTTTACATTTAAATATAGACTCACACCTACACACACTTCCTACACAACAGACTGCCCTGCACTGACATAGCAGTACACCCTGTTTTGAACCCTATTGTCTGCACTAAGAGGCTGCTAAGGGAAAGGCGTAGAGGCAGCTTCATGTGCCAGCTGAAGATGTGAACACCACACATGGCCCTAATGGCTGAGTTCAACAGGTAGGAAGCCCAGCTGGATGGAGGTTCAGGAGGTGGTCAAAAGAGTCGAATACACCTCTGCCACAAGTCCCAGTGGAGTTACATACGTCGCATACAAACACTGCCCACATCTCCTTTGGCACTTGTGGAAAATCTTAAGGTGGATCTTGCAACCAGTGGAGTTTTGCAGAGGGTGTTTGGATCATCAAGAAAGTGAACTCTAAGAACACCAGTCAGTCCCACCATCTCACTGCTAAACCTAGAAGGCAAGCTTCGCATAAGGTTTTTTGACCATACATGGCTTAAAATGCCCATGTTGAAACTATGAGATAGACAGAGTTGTAGGTGTCACTCTTTCCTTTTTAGGAGGTGGCCGCTTTTAATTTAAGTCTGTGTTGAACCATTGAACCTTTGAACAATTACTGAACCACAGAGTCTGTAAGTTGTTCCCTTGCTGCAAGTCATTATTAAAAGGATCTATCTTAACAGTCTGACGGCGTCCTGAAGGTTATTGAATAATTTTCCGAACACTACGCACATCAGCAACAATAATTTCTGTCCTCAGTCTTGGCATAGCTGACAAATAAAGGAAAAGAGAGAATCTTTAAGAGCCTGACAGCAAACACTCTTGTCTGACTTAGTTAACAGTACACGCTGTCAAGCAAAGCCTCCCCTCTCTCTCTTTTCATCCAGATGCTGTCTGCTTCTCCAGGTCACAGCCTGATTCAGAGGTCTATCTAAGGGACTTTCTACAGCACAGAGGGCGATCTCCTCCACAACTAACACCTGGTGAACCCTATAGCACCACAAATGATAATATTGTACGATTTGCCCGAGGTCACAGTCGCCATTGTTTACTCTTCAGTTCAAGGTCCCACCTGGTCATGTTAGGTCCCGTTCTATCTGCTGATTGGCTGAGCAACAAATATTACTGTAACAAATGGACACCTGTGGTGGCCGCAGTGCTGATGAGTGACTTTAAACTGCTCAAGCACTCCAGTGGTATGTGGGGAGGTATTGGTTAATTACTATTACAGATAAAAGTTAGAATGTATGCTTTTGTTTTGTTTTTTTACCAGAGATAGAAGTAGTTTCCTCCTGACACTTTATTTAGATCAACATTGATTTTTTTGAAGGCTCATGATTGGAGGTTCATCTCCTCAATTTTATCAAGGGACACGTTGAGGTGTGTGATGCACTTTGCCATTGGTGGGATTAAGTGTAAGACAGTATATACAGAGTTAGATCATATGTACAGCTCATATACACAAAATCTCTTTGGGTGAGGGGTGAAGAGATTTCTCAAGCATCTTGGTATGAAGACAGATTGCTTATGTTAGCTTTGCTAAGGAGTGGAGAAAAGCTAAACCTGAACCTTGTGGAGCTGTGGCCTAATGCTGGTTGAAACACAATTGCCAGGGAAAAGAAAGGGAAAATGAAAAAGAAGTATATAGACAGAGGAGGGGTGAGGATAGAATCAAATGTCAATTAATTATCAGACCAGATGAATAAATTGGTTATCTTTTATTTCATTTCATCCATACAGTGCTTGAAGGAGTATCACAGCGCTCATCTTCACAGGGAAAGTTTATTCTAGGGTGAAAAGATGAAGAAAATTCATGCAGCAACCCCTCTGTCTGGAAGTCTCTTCCCAAAGAAACCAGAGACTGCACCAAGCTGTCTACATTCTAAACACGATTCAAAGCTCACTTTTTTAGAATGACTTTCAAAGTGTTATTGTTTATTTTCATTGTATTGTAAATTGTTTTCTTCAGAAGTGCTCTATGAATAAAATATATGTATGTGTGTTGAAGTTCATGTCTTCCTCATGTCTACCCTGTTGAGTATTTTATTGAAAGCAGGTGTACTTACACAGAACTAATAAAAACACTTCATGTGAGCACACAAGCACTTATTCACACTCATGGTTGTTAAACTAGGCACAGTCCTGGTAACCCTGGCACAAGAATTGATTTTTGGCAACTCTTAATTTGATCTTTGCAGCTTGCTGTATTTGTTTGTGGTGGATCAGGGCCGTTTCTTGCTATATGCAGATGCATAGGGCCCCACAGCCACCTGGGGACCCCCCCAAGCTGCAAGTTCAGCTTCAATGAATTTTGGGAGAATTAAAAGTACCTGTCTTTGTTCGTAGACGTCACGTGTCGGTGAAGGGGGATAATGGAAACATAAGACTGTGATCATACAGATCATGAACACAAAGTAGTGCGATCATGTTGTACATGTTACATATTGTTCCTTTGAAACTACAACATAACTATTATTCTTATTGTTGGTTTGTTTTCATTTTATTACTTTTACTTCTGAGTAAAAGTAAAATGGAAAAGTAGTCTGACCCCATTCATTACAATTATACTGTGTAAATAAATACAAACAACTGCATCCACTTTTTTTCCCTATGGGTCAAGGAACTCCTGCGTTAACTGTGTCTCCTGTGGAGAAATTTTTAGGAAAGATTCCTGAGTGAGAAATAAAGAGTATTCAAAAACTGGCTTTTCTTTTAAGTATTTTTAATACAATGATAAAAGATTATAAAGATCATAATGAGTATACAAATCAACCAATACAAGCCATCAAACAGTGTCACATACTATTCAGCTGGATACGGACAGAGTTCGATCACCCGAGGGATCAAGAACATCTGACAAATCTCTGTTGTGGAGCAAAGCTTTTTATGCTCAAGAGTTGAACCTTGTGGAGCTGTGGCCTAATGCTGGTTGAAACACAATTGCCAGGGAAAAGACTTAAAACATTTCAATGACTTCAAAATTGAAACACAAGTGAATGGCAGTGAAGAAGTCATCTCCCCATCTTCCTTGACACTTCCATATTTTTGCTCAGTTTTATTGACATACATGAACACCTTGCAATAATAGGACAAAACCCAGGAGTTAAATAATAACTACGGTACAGTAATTCTCGCCAATAGGTACAATAGGTAGCCTGGAGTAAAAAAAAATAAATAGAAAAAATACAAATACAAATACTACAGTGTAAGTGCTGTAAGATCCTAAATTGTTACCCCCTTATTACATAACTTCACAGCTTGTTCTCCGGTACCTACATATATGCATTGATACTCTACTAGTACACTGATAGTACAAAACATGAACTTTGTAGGATTTACACTGTACGTTGTGGGCTCTAATCCAAATTTTTACAGTTTTTTTCTGAGCGGTACATGATAAATGACGAATCATATTAAATAAAGAAGTGAAAGTATGTGGAAAGCATTGGGGAGACAGTGGACACAGATGGCTGGGGAAAAAAGAGAAGTAGCGAAGGAAATGACGAATCACATTAAATAAAGGAGTGAAAGTATGTGGAAAGTATTGGGGAGACAGAGTGGACACAGATGGCTTGGGAAAAAAGCAAAGTACCAGAATTTTGACCCTACCTTGACCCAGACAAAACATGATGATAATTGGGCCATTTTGGTGCCCCCTCCAGCACTTGGTGACCTAGCGCGTAAGGTGCATTATGGATAGCGATGGTACTGCTGGAGAGTGTGCTTGAAGGAGTGTCACGATGCTCATCTTCCCGGGAAAAGTTTATTCTAGGGTGAAAAGATGAAGAAAATTCGATAAATTAGGTAAATGAGGATAAACAGGTTGCCACTGATGAAAAAGTATCGTTATTATTCTGCAGCTGTACTTGGGCACAGCAGTGCTTTTAGCTAAATTCTCCTAATGACAATGCTAACATGTTGATGCAGCTATAATGTTTATCAGGTCAACCCTCTTAGTTTAGTGTATTACATGTCAACATTTGCTAATTAACATTTAGGTATAGCTGAGGATGATGGAAATGTCATTAGCTTTGGACATTTGTTCAGAATCTAAAGCACCTGACAAATAAAACATTTTGATCTGATGATGGCACTAGAAGAAGTCATCAAAGTAAATATAGTTCATCCTGAGGGGGACATGAATGTCTCACCATCCAGTTGTACTTAAAAACAGTGGTAGGTTATGGATATATGAACATTAACATAGCTGTGGTTTTACTGAGAGTGCTGTTTGCCCTTCGTATGCAAAGCTAAGCTAACAGACTGCTGGTGGCACCAATCATCTCTTCTAATTCTCAGCCACTCTCAGCCAGCCGTTCTGCTTGTTTTGGGAGAAATTCAGAAGTTGAGAGTGATGAAATAAAATTAAAGATAACCAATATATTTATTCATACATACATGAAAACGGCATCGAAGAGGGAGTGGGATGAGTTCAAGGCGTGGACCTTGTTCCTGAACCTAGTTATAAAACTTCATTTATCATTGATATATGCTCATCACAATCAGTGGAATCAAAACCTTGATCAAACAATCATTCAGTAAAATTAAACTCTTAAACAACTGACATACGCACCTCCGGCACCCCTGTTAGTGTCTTCATCAACACGTATGTAACCTCTCTGATGGTAGTCTGCATCTGATCCAAAAGAATCAGTGGCAATACGATTGTGGATCCAGTTCCCTCCAGAGTTGCGGTTCAGATTACAGGCCAGTCACCCCAAGTCATCTTTAAACTTGGAAGCTTCACTTTGAGCATTTGTGGCGACATCAATCTCCACTGAGTATCATACTCTGTGCTCCCTTTGAAGTACCACAGGTAGATGTAATCACCACATCCTCCTTGATGTTTTTCTCCATCTTTAGATACCCGACATTGATCAACCCAACAGCCATCATCTGGTTTGATAATGTATTGACATTTGATTCTATCCTCACTAGTCCTCTGTTCATATACTCCTTTTTAATTTCTCTACATGGACATTCTACCTTAGCTCACACTGAAATCTTTTATTTAATACTTTATTTATACATTTTCTCTTAACAAACACATTGTTAAGAGAAAATGTTAACAAACACTGGATCCACATCTGAATGAAGAGAGAGAAACAAACATACATCTATGATGTCATTGCCACTGATGAATCATGTTAAATAGAAAAGTGAGGAGAGGCAGAGTGGACACAGATGGCTGGGAAAAAGTGAAGTACCAGAATTTTGACCCTACCTTGACCCAGACATTTAACAAAGTGCTGATCTGTCTAAAAGCTGATCATAGTAGTTACATAGTCAACTGGGTTGGGCTGAAATCAACAATGAAAGTATGTGGGAAAGTATTGGGGAGACAGAGTGGACACAGATGGCTGGGAAAAAGTGAAGTATCAGAATTTTGACCCTACCTTGACCCAGACATTTAACAAAGTGCTGATTTGTCTAAAAGCTGATCATAGCAGTCACATAGTCAACTGGGTTGGGCTGAAATCAACGTCATGCCATCCTTGACCTTCCCTGGTCCCTAACTGGTAACTGACACATTTACTGTGTTTGGTAAGAGAAAATGTATAAATAAAGTATTAAATGAAAGATTTCAGTGTAACAATGTATGAGCTAAGGTAGAATGTCCATGTAGAAAAATTATAAACAGAGGAGCAGTGAGGATAGAATCAAATGTCAATACATTATCAAACCAGATGAATATATAGCCATAGGACAAGCAGTTACAGATAATGTATGTTTGTATGTATGTATAAATATACTGGTTATCTTTCATTTCATTACATCACTCTCAACTTCTGAATTTTTGCCAAAACAAGCAGGAAAGCTGGCTGAGAGTCGCTGAGAATTAGAAGAGATGATTGGTGCCACCAGCAGTCTGTTAGCTTAGCTTTGCATACGAAGGGCAAACAGCACTCTCAGTAAAACCACAGCTATGTTAATGTTCATATATCCATAACCTACCACTGTTTTTAAGTACAACTTGATGGACATTCATGTCCCCCTCAGGATGAACTATTTACTTTGATGACTTCTTCTAGTGCCATCATCAGATCAAAATGTTTTATTTGTCAGGTGCTTTAGATTCTGAACAAATGTCCAAAGCTAATGACATTTCCATCATCCTCAGCTATACTTTTATCCTCATTTATCTAATAAAGAAAACTTTTTTCATCACAAAAATCTCAAATGTCACTTATGTAGTTTGAGTCAGTTCAGGTGAATCTTGAAGGCAGAGGTGCCATTACACCAAAAGTTCTTTAACTATGCAAAATCTACAGATGCTCTTATTGTGAAATGAGAGATGCCATCTCCTGGGGCCAAACTGCACGTCAACTTCGGGGTTAACCCCCTTCACTTTCATCAGCAGTGAAATAAGACACACAAGTTCTGGCATTGGCTTTTGAGACACCTTTATTTGCCTTTATTTGATCACACACTGTAGCCTACACTGTCCATTTATTCCTAACCTAACCGAATTACGCTACTCATATAACATTTTGGTGCCCCCTCCAGCACTTGGTGCCCTACGCACAGCGTGTAACATGCGTTATGGTGGCGATGGTACTGCCGGAGTATCACAACGCTCAACTTCCCGGGGAAAGTTTATTCTAGGGTGAAAAGATGAAGAAAATTCATGCAGCAATTCTGAAATTTCATAATAAATGGTGTGAACATTTGAGTGTATATACAATCTATCAAGTGTGATAAAATGGAATTACAGATAACCAATAGGTAACCAATAAATTTATCTGATTTGAGAACGCATTGATCAACAGACTTCTGTGTAATATAACTCATGAGTAATAATTACAGAGCCTTCTCCACAGCTGCTCCCTCCCTCTGGAAGTCTCTTCCCAAAGAAATCAGAGACTGCACCAACTTGTCTACATTCAAAACATGATTCAAAACTCACTTTTTTAGAATTACTTTCAATGTGTTATTGTTTATTTTCATTGTATTGTAAATATTGTATTGTAAATTGTTTTCTTCAAAAGTGCTCTATGAATAAAATATATGTATGTGTGTTGAAGTTCATGTCTTCTTCATGTCTACCCTGTTGAGTATTTTACTGAAAGCAGGTGTACTTACACAGAACTAATAAAAACACTTCATGTGAGCACATAGCAAGCACTTATTCACACTCACGGTTGTTAAACTAGGGACAGTCCTGGTAAACCTGGCACAAGAAGTGATTTTAGTGATTTAGAAGTTTTAGCAACTATTAATTTGGTCTTTGCAGCTTGCTGTATTTTTTTGTGGATGAAATTATGAACACGGTAGTAAAACATGATTAGGTCTCTGTCTGTGAAATTACTTCTACTTATGGAAGTCTGACCCCATTCATTCATTCATAACTGCCATTTGTAATCTTATATTTTGAAGTTTTTATTTTTATTTTTTATGACGCATTAATGATTACATCATGTAGGGATCGCGCAATGAGCCACAGCATCTCCATTCCCTATATAAAGGCAGCTGACTGTTGGTCAGTACAACAACTCTGACTAACCAGGTGTACATGTGGTACAAGAAAGAGGGAATTGATCCCATAAAGGGCATCACCCTGCTTGTCAACACAGATGCTGTCACAGTGTATGAGGGCTGGTGTCAATGTTATTATGAGAGATCTCAACAAAGGTACTGACGGCAGCACTGAGTACCTGTGTTATCATCAGTGAAAGCCTTTTCTCTTTTTCTACATGACATAAAACTATGTGATTAATTATATTACAGTATAATACTGGTAATATCAGAAAGTATCAATGGTATACTATATAGGTTATTGTCAAACTTGCTGTCAATGAAATCAATCAAACTGTTTCAAATATCTGTTTCTCAACAATGATGTTAAAGAATGATTGAATATTGAGACTCTGTACCACTTTATTCTGCACATTTCATGCTTTTCAATAAACATACATTTGCATCTGAAGCGTGTTTTCTTCAGACTCTACACAACAGAAACTTTGAATATTTTCATGTTTTCATCATTTTAATCCTATCACTGTTATCATGCTGACCAAGCACGGCCCATATTTATCAAACTGCTAAAAGTGACATATTTAAAGTCAAATCCTTCAGTTTTATTACTCACAAACTTAAGATTAACTGAAGAATTTCTCATGATGTAAAATGCTCTTTAAGAGAGCTCAGGAGGTCTCAGGTGGTTAAGAGTAGACCCTAAATGACTGTTGCACAGGCCCGGAGTGGCTAATCGGGAGGACCGGGACAATTCCCGGTGGGCCGGTCTGACTTTCGGGCCACGAGGGCCGGTGTTCAATTATTATTTTTATTTATTTATTTATTTTGGGCCGGTGTTCAGTCATGGGCCATGACTCATGGCACTGAGTGGGTATCACGTGTATGCTGTCACCGCTGTCGCTGGGCCGTCTCCACTTGCAGCTCTTTTCTTTTTCTTTTTTTGCAGACGCAGCCTGACGTGCCATGTCCGTGCACACCGCACACGGTCAGTGGTGTTTGTAGCCTGGCTCTAGCCCCAGAAGCAAGGGTGTTTACAAAATGGAAAATAAAAAGAGCAAGGGTGGCGCAGAAAAAGCGAGAATTAAAAAGAGAAAAGCACTGGAGACAGACGCAGCCAAATGTGCAAAAATCGGCAGCTTTTTCAATAAAACGTGCTCGCGGTCTGAAACGACCAATGAAGATGATGAAACGGGTAAGACAAGATGTTGAACAAAATGTGACTTTACCTGCACCGTTCAAGTTAATTAATTAGCCTATCAAGTCAATGAATTGCGTGGCGTTGTAACATATAGCCTGTCTAACCTAACGTTACATCATTTAAATAATAGTGTAACGGACTGTGTGTATACACTGTGGCTGTTTGAGTTGTGTTCAAGTTAGGGATGGGCGTATCGATCCTGTGGTATCGATATATCGATACTCACACGCTACTCATTTTGCATCGATTTCTTTAAAAAAATATCGATATAAACTAAAAAAATAACAATTGGGGGTGTATGCATCACTTTAAGCTGTTTTAGATTACTTACTTAAATTACTATGTGCCGGGACACCCCTGTACCTGGCGGCGTATTGAGCTGGCCCATGTCACGTGACAGGAGACGAGCGAATGAGCGTCAACGTGCGACACAGCGACAGAGCCAGGCCAGGATGCGTAAACCGGAGGGAAAACCTCGGAAAATATGGCAGACAAAAAACTAAGCGTGGTGTGGTGTTATTTTTCATCAGTCGATAAAGTCACGGCAAGGTGCCAAGTGTGTGATAAAAAAGTTTCACACAGCAGCAACACAAGTAATTTATTCAAACATCTGAAGACGACGCATCCCGAGAGCCACAGTGAGCTTGAAAAAAGACAGGCTGCTGTTAAAGTCCAGTGTCCTGCGCCACCCGCAGTCCGGCAGAAGACCCTGCACGAGAGTCTGCAAAAAAGCCAAGTGTATCATGGTACAGACAGTTTACCTTTGACAGTGTAGTGATAAAGTCTATAAATATTCCGATCACAATCTAATTTTAACAGACACTTAAGGTGAAGGGGATAATTATATGGAGTATTGTCCAGTTGTTGATTAGCCTACTTAAAACAGGCCTTGGTTTTTAGTAATGATTACTGAATATTTTGTTTAAGTAATTATCCGAAATCCAAATAATTTCCACACATTAAAAGGGAATTTACTGAAGTTGAAAATTGCTGGCTCAGAGTATTAAAAGAAAATATGAGATACAGTATTGGGGATTTTTCATCTTTGCATGACAGTTTTATTTTTTCCATTGAAAAGAAAATCTTCAAAAATATGATGTTGTGATATTAGTTTTAATCTGTAACATGATTTCTTTAATTTGGAAAACATAATTTCATATTTCATTAATTATATCACAAACTTTAAAAAAATAACTGCAGCTTCTTGCGATTCAGATTTGACAGTTAATTGCAAAGCCCTAATATCTAATTAAATCCTTAATATCTTTTATAACAAATACATTTCAACTTCCCTATTGTGACGTGAAAACTTTATCCTTTTCAGATGAGTCTCAAAGAGCACGTGAGATCACAATAAGCCTGGCCAAAATGATTGTGAAGGACTTGCAACCCATTTCATTGGTAGAGGATCAAGGTTTCCGGTATCGGTATCGGTATCGATATCGATAAAAATGCAAGACAAAGTATCGGTATCATATCGGATCCTAAAAGTGTGGTATCGCCCATCCCTACTGTGAACACGAATTCAAGTTTATGGGTACGAGTAGAAAAAGCGTTGAAATGACGTCACATAGGTCACAGGCAGGTCACAGGGGAAAGTAATCGAACCCCGAATGATGCGCCGAAGCCGAGGATGGCTGACAACAGCGCACCCATGGACACTGCCGGTATCTCAGGGGAAGCATCATCACAGTTAAAGTCAATAACACATCCAACATTTATTTATTTTTATTTAGTTATTTATTTCATGAAATTGTACTGTTTTAAATATACTGGAGGCAGCGGTCACAATGAATGCTTCTTGATTTACAATGTATTGTAAATAGTCCAAATTCAAGTGTGGTTGATTCAACACATCTGTAATCCTTGATTTCAGACGTTCCAATAACCGAGCAGCTACTGGTCCCTGTAAACAACAAGTTTGATGCATTAAATGCCACTGTTAACATAGTCATTTACCAACATACAGTACTCTATCAATTCCACATAGGCTGGACAGACATTCAAAATAATTTTGTATTTTTAGCAAAATAATATATATGCCAATCATTAGCATGCAAGTTAATACAACAAATATCAATTATTATATTATTAATTATTATTATGATTATTACTACAGTCTGGACCCATGCAAACCACACTTGTGCGCCTGATCTCAAGCAAATGACTGCAGGCAAATAATAACTCTTATTGGGCTTTATTGAGTGTTATCAATGTTGGTCTTTTATTTCTGTTTATTAGACCGCTGCTGGGGACGCCGCTCTGATCAAAGAGGCTACAGAGGAACTATGCAGGATATTTTCCTTATGGTTAATTTTTTTTACCTTGATTAAACCGCTTCAGAGTAATAGTGCTGGTTAAATAAACGACTAATTACGTGGAGAATGGAGCCTCAGACCCGGTGTCCCAGCTCTCGTCTCTGCAGCACCGCGACACAAACGCGCACCGTAACGCGTAATCTCTTGTTTATGACAGATAAAACTACACAAATATACACGTGGTAATGTTTATGCCTCGTTGTAAACAACTGCACGTGACCGAGAACAGAGTCAGCAAAGAGGAATTGAAACCGGACTTATGCAATGGACAGATTTATACGCCAATTGACACAATTTATAAATCGTTAAAAGACGTATTTTCAACATATCTCAAATTAGTTTTGTTTTTGTTTTCATCAGTGCTAATTAGCTAACTTAAGCCAACTTCTAATGTAGCTAATGCAAGCACTAACTGAGCATCACCGGCACGTCGTAAGCTAAAGCAGTATGTCTTTACGTCCATAAACTGTATATTATTTAAAACAGTACTTCATATACAATACAGTATACAGTACAATACAGTATTTCATGAAATAAATAACTAAATAAAAATAAATAAATGTTGGATGTGTTATTGACTTTAACTGTGATGATGAGTGACAACAGCGCACCCAGCCATCATCATCATTATCATTACGAATACGAATGGTTAGAATTGAGTTGAGCTGAGGGGGTTGTGGTCTTGTGTTTTTTTTAGCTTTTATTTTTCACAAGTTTTATATTGTTTCCACAATATTCTCCTAACCCTTGGGGACTCTGTATAAGGTAGTTCTGATAACATTTGTGGACAAGCATTACAGTGTTTTAATTAAGAATCCTAACTATACAGTGTATTTATTATTAAGTAAAATCAAAACATACCACAAAAGGTCAATGAATCTGTAACAGAGGTGCAACACAGCAGAAAAGGCAGAAAAATCAGAATCCTCCTCCAAATTGCCAGTAATCGTCTGGATCTCTGGTGATCCTGGAGGGGACACACACAGAGAGAAACTATTACTGAAAGGTCCTTACTGTAAAAAGTAGGATTTCATTTATAGTTCACTTTAAATGAAAATTCAGTCCCCAACAACTGCAGTAAATAGTGACTACGTTTTAAATGCAAAAAACAACTGAAGAATCCTCTTAGCTCTGCACTGCGGTCAGCAAACCCACACCCACAGATCAGACAGTGTGTATGTCAATGCAGCTTCCAGCTAAGAAACTACAGTGAGGATTTCTGCTAAACACATGGTGTAAATGACGACTTTTCAGGTCAATTTGGCATGTCTGGACTTTTGAAAACTTAGATTACGATAGACAAGCAGTATGAAGGCATTTTTATGTTTTTGTTAAGTTGTTTAACGTTTGAAACAAAGCCGCTGTTGACTACAGTTGTTTGGGAGGATGCTGCAAGCCGTTTTCATGTGAAACTCCAGGAGTGTTTTGTGAATTGAAAAAAATAACCTGACCTTCTTTCAGCATGAGGGTTAGGTAATGACTGATTTTTCATTTAAAGTGAACTACTCTTTTAAACAAACTTCATTAAAATTTTCTATGACACATTATAGTTAAAGGTTTTACCCAGAAAGGATGTTAAAGTGGCCAATGGACTGCAGACCTATTTCCTGGATTACTTTGAGTAATGACCAGCCAACTTACATTACTGCGCGCTCCCATTGTGTAACAGAGACTACTGGCCAGCATGATGGAAAAGTCATAGAAAACAGGGATTCAGGTTTGAGGCACTGTGTACATTTTCATATTTGAAAGAAGTTGTTTAACCATTGTTAACCATTTGGCACCACTGGATTCATACACAGCATAGATGAGTACAATATTGTCTGTCTTTGTGCTGACAAACTGGCAGTAATATGGCCAGTAGTATGCACATTATCCATTCACAGTCTTTATGTCAGGATAACATGAATACTCACTGGCTCTGAAGGTCTTGTGGCAGGAGACTTTTCATTTCCGTATTGCCTGGATCATGAGGGGAAAACACACAGACAAACAAACAATATTAGCCAGCTTACCGTTGGAGACATAGGCATGCAAAATATTACTCAACAGCCTCACACATACATTCATTCTTACATAATATTCTTATTATGACTGATGTGAACTTGGTTTCATAAAACAAATCCATTCTCTGTATGTTTTGCCTCTGCTTGCCTACCTGTCCGAGTTTGCACCCCAGCAGCCGGTGATATCTTGTCATACTGGTTCTTCAGCAACTAGATAAGGAACACCAGATGAGAGAGGGTGGCATGGTATAAAGGATGGTAGCTATGATAAGCATTCAGTCTCACTCAGTCTCTCAGACTGATCAGGATTGTTTAATTGGACAAATAGTATAGCATTAGACCAGTCATCTCTCTCTCTCTTGTGATGTGTATGAATCGTGATTCATCCGGATCATTAACCCAGATCCTCTAACTGAATCGGGATTCACGAGTCATAGTCTCCATTAACCCGGATCTTTACCGTCCTACATCCGCCTAACAGCGGGCCATATATGCAAATTAAAACGATAAAATGTGCCATTCACTCCTCTCCTTTTAACCTGTACAATCTCATTACAACATGCCTCGCTATTATTGTTGACAATAAGCTCGTTTCCACCGCTAGAATAGCTTCGGGAGTCGGGACTCAGATGAGCTGACAGCGGGTCAGCGTGACTTCCTGCAGAGCAGACTCAGACTCAGTAGCACAGACCCGGATTCAGATTCAGATCCATCTAGTAAATCTGTACAGAGCCGGAAACACCCGAGAATCAAAAGACTCAAAAGAATCAAAAGACTCACAGATCGCTCGCCGATCCGGCAGACTCAAATGACTCAGACGACTCAGCGGGTCAGCGTAACTTCCTGCAGACTCAGACTGAGTGGCACAGACCCGGATTCAGATTCAGATTCCAGAACCAAAAGACTCGAGACTCAGGAGACCCGCGGATCGCTCGCCGATCCAGCAGACCCAGATGATTCACTGATTCAACTGAGTCGACTGGATCTTTCCCTCCGTACAGCGTGAAACGAGGCAGATTCAGACTCGGATGGACAGAGTTGTGTCGTCAAAAATACTTCCTGCAGTCAAATGTAAGAAGATAAATACAGCAATAAACAAGATGATAGAAACTTTATTTAAAACACAAACACTTGTTTTATGGCACTGAGGCTAATATAGCTTATAGGCTAAAAACAATGTCAGACGGACGCAATGAAATGAACGTAATCAATGTAATTAACGTCATTTTAACAGCAGCATTATATGTCGTTAATAATAATGCTCTTATTCGCTGCACTTGATTTAACACAATTAAGTGTTAATAAACTTTATAGCCTAAACACCGTGAGAGGAGCATTTTATTTGCAGCATTATGTGTTAGCATAATCTGTCATCAGTAATTATGGAGTTATATTCGCCACATTTCTATGATGTCATTTACTGTATTTACAGTTGAATGAGTGGTGCTGACTGTGAATTATGAGAATATAATACTGTATTTGTGTCAGTTGAATATAATGCAGCGAAATAAAAACATTGTGAACTACTTACAGCCTCATAGTTAATGTTAGAGAATTTTTAATAAGATGAAAATTAAAAGTTTTATTTCCTGCATCAAAATTTCAAATGCACAAACAGTAGACTGCCCTCCTCGTATAATAGCTCTCATATTAAAATAAATAAATAAATAAAATAATAATAATAATTATTATGATTATTACTATTCTCTCTCTCTCTCTCTCTCTCTGTCTGTCTGTCTGTCTCTTCCCCTTTCTCTATTGAATGTAAAACCACATATAACTAATGAGATTTACCTTAAAATTGCAGAAAAAAAATCTTAAGTTGTCAGTATGGAGATAAACCTTTATATAAAGAGCAAAACATTTAATAACAGGCAATTATCGTAATTTTACATACATTTGTACGTAATTTAAGAAAACAGGAAAAATACTGTATAATTATTATAGTAATTTTCTGTGAACAAATGGGAAATGTAGTTTGTCATTATTGAAATAACATAAAATAGCAGGAGGGTTGTTAATTTACAGATAATGTCTGTAATTTTACTGTTTTTGTACTATTTTTAAAAAACGGGAAAACTGTAAAAATTTAGGGTAATTTACTTTAAAATTACTTGATGTGTCACTTTATGAAGCTGAGGAGAAAAACCTCCAATCACTCGGCTTCACAAATATCAATGTTAATCTGAATGAAGGGGCAGGAGGAAACTTCATCTACCTTTGGTACAAAAAAGAACAAGGCTCAGCACCAATCACCAGGCTTCAGGTTACATTCAGTGATGACATGATTGCTGGATTGATCAGAGCCGGATACACAAAGATCGAGAAAACCTCAATGCTGGAGCAGGTGATGTTCACATCTACCTGTGGTACCTCAAAGGGAGCACAGAGTATGATACTCCCATAGTGGAGGTTCTCTTTAATCTGTTGCCTTTAAAGGTCCGGTGTGTAACATTTAGGAGGATCTATGGGCAGATTGATGGAATATAAACACTATATTAACTATGTTTTCATTAGTGGTGAGGTCAGGAGTTCAGAAAGTGTTCAGGAGCCTCTGATGTCTTATGCTGTAATATTTATTGACACTTGGCCAAGGAGAATTAGAGACACTCTCATAGTGCATCAGAAGTGCCTGAGTCGGTCTCACATTCTGCTGAACTCGTGCTGGTGGATAGACTTTAAACCTCAAGATAACACCACAAATACTATACGCCCCAAATGAGACAAAAAGAATGTTTTTACCAAGAACAGTGTTATCGTCAACATATTCTAGTCTGGAGACACAGATGTCTGTTTACGTCAACGGCAAGCTATCTATTATGTCTAGGAAGGCAGCAATTGGTCTCTTCGACCCTGGCCACCACAGTGTTGAGATAGACTGGCACATAGTGCTCCCAGTCAAAGCCAAACAATTAGTACTGCCGAGGACCTCAAGGCCCACACGTGACCTCGTGTAACCTAAGGATAGAAAATTCCATAACAACACACACGCACACACGTTTTGTATACGCGCAAAATGGTACAGCTGGATAATGCTGATATAACCTTAATATTAACTTTTTCAACCATGTCTATGGATTTTGAGAAAGAAGTATGGATGAGAAAAGTTTTATTTTATGTTCAGAGAAACTATTTTTATCTTTTGCAGTGAGCAGAGATTATGTGAATACCTCCATCCAACCCTTCTGTTCTTCTCCTGTCCTTCTGTCAATCAAGTGTAGTGGATTGGTGTTGATTTTTATTTATTTATTTGTTTGTTTGTTTATTTGTTTATTCATTTGATTGCCCACACTTTTTTTGTATTTAATGTTTTGACTTTTTGACATCATCTTTCTACCTTATGACCTCACTTTAATGTTTAATACTAAACTAATATTAAACATATACTTTTTTTGTTTCCCTTATATATTTCTTCTTAATGTTTGGTATGCACAACGACACCAAAGGCAAATTCCTTGTACGTGAAAATAAAACTGTCTGAATCTGATTCTGCGTTCATGATCAATGTGTTGGAAGACACGCTTTGAAAATGAAACATTTTGCAGCGTTAACATGAAGTCTATATGTTTAGCAGAATCACTACATTCTTCTTCTTGGCAGCATTAATGTGTGCATCAAACTTCATGTCTGTCCTGTTAGTATATTTTCATTTCTGTTGGTCAAAGACAAACAATTACAAGAAAACAAGGACAGAAAAACAGAAGGATGGATGGAGGTATTCACATGCAGTAAAAATAGTTTCTCTGAATATAAAATAAAAAAATTTTCATCCACACTTTTTCAAAATCCTTAGAGATGATTTAAAAAGTTAATATTAAGCTTGTGTTTTATCAGCATTATCCAGCTGCACCATTCTGCTGTATTGACCTTGGGTTAGCTTTTATGCTTGTTTTAGTGTGAATTCAGATAGTAAGTGTGATAAAAATGGACAACGTATTGACTGACAGACTTCTGTGGAATATATCTCCTCAGTAATGATTACAGAACCAATCCACAGCTGCTCCCTCCATCTGGAAGTCTCTTCCCTGCGCTGCAAATCGCTGCCCACCGCTCCAGTGTGTGTGTATATGGCATCTGTCACTACGTATGTGTGTGTTCCTGTGCATGTGCATGTGTGTTCCGACCGGTGCCAGCTGGATGGGTTAAATGCAGAGAAATAATTTCGTGTGTATAACATGATTAATAAAGTTTCAAAAAAAAAAGTCCTGACAAGCACACTGTTGAATGTTTTACTGAAAGCAGGTGTAACTTACACAGAACTAATAAAAACACTTCATGGGAACACATAGATGATTCACACCCATGGTACAAGCCTTGTAAACCTGGGACAACAATTGAGGTTTAATAACTAAATATTTGGTCTCTGCTTGCTGTATTTTTTAAGGTTAAAATTCTGCACAAAGCAGGATAGCATGATTATTGTGATGACAGTCTCAAAAAGTCATGGACATTTGTATGAACACTAATAACTAACAATCCAGGGTTGAAAGATAAACTTACTCAACAGTTTGTTCTGTGTTTCACTCAATTTGTTATTTGCATTGATTTCAACAGTTGATGGGATGTTACGCTACTTGTCTCTGTTTGCTGGCATTTTAACATTTTAGATTGACATAAATTATTATTAGTTTTATTCATGTCATGTCATTTATATTTATTTTTTTAACCAATATGGTTATAATTACATTATCATCTTCATGACACACCTGTTACCCATAATCAACAATAAAACGTATTAACAAAAATGTCAAACAAAAAGAAAGTTTCAGACCTTGACATTATCTTTCTACCTTATGACCTCAGTTTAATGTTGACACTTACTGTAGTAGAGCTAGTCAATACTGTACAAAGTAGATGTCAAAATAATGTCATAGAAGAATGGACACAATTTGGCCTGATGATGGTCTTGTGGAAACAGCTTTATGTACCCAGAGTCAGCAGCTTTTATTGCTCATGGGTGCATGAATGTGTATCAATAATGAATGTTTCAGAAGACATACTTTAAAAATGAAACACTTTGCAGTGCTAACATGAAGTCTATGAGTTCAACAGAATCACTACATTCTTCCTCTTGGAAACTGTAGTTGCGTTAATTGGTGACTCTAAATTGTCCATAGGTGTGAATGGTTGTTTATCTCTATGTGCTTGTGCAAAGTTCGTGATTAATTAAAACTATAAATAAATAACTTAAGTTAAAATGTCGCCGAAAACGCCACCTAGGATTAAAAAGAGCCTAGGACTCTGAGTTAAAACAGGTAAAAAAACTAAAAATCAGGGGTAAGCAGAACAGACTTCGGGGTAAGATTAAAAAAGTCTAAAATTTATTGAATACAATTTAAAAAAGAATCAGTTAACCCGCCCTTTGTCCGTGAATCGTGGCCGCTGCCAGCCCGCTATAGCCAGTCCGCTGCCGCTGTCAGCCACCGCCGTCCGCTCGCTCCGGACGCCGTCAGTCACCCACTCCAACCATCCCCCACCTGCCCAGCCACCGTCAGCTGCTGCCGTCCGCTGCTTCTTTCCGGCTCCTCTCAGCTACCGCCGTCCGCCACACGCTCCAGTCACCCAACCAACCGCCTTCCAGCTTGCTGTCACTCTTTAAAGCCACCCCGTTCTCCCACACCTGGCGCTTGTTAGTGTCTGTGGGATGTTCAGGGGTAATCGGAGAATACAAATGCATGCACAAAACAACCATAATCCCCCCCCCCACAAAAAAAAAAACAACACAAAAAACACAAGGCACTCAAACACAAACTTAAAATGCATGCATAATTCTAAAAACTAACCCTATTACATGCTCTGTGATGAACTGGTGACTTGTTCAGAGTGTACCTGCCTCTCACCCAAAGTCTGCTGGGATAGACTCCAGCCCCACAGTGAGCCTGAAGAGGAGAAGAGGTTAGATTAGATTCAACTTTATTGTCATTGAACAAAGTAACAAGTACTTAGACAACGAAATGCAGTTTAGCATCTAACCAGAAGTGCAGAGTATGTACATATGAACTGGATATATAAATATAGTGCAGGTATACGTTTGAATATGCTATAGGATATATACAGTGTATGAATATGTACAGTATGAGCAGCATGTACAGCTGGTCATGTTGTCTGCAAACTTGATGATGGTGTTGATGGATGGATGAACTTTTAGTCTTCACTTAGTGCTGAGACAGAGAGAGTAGTCATGTGGTCCTGTTTGGTAATTTATGTTACTGACATGACTTTATTTTCTGATTTTTGATTCACTGGGAATGATTTTTAAAATGAATATAGTGAAATATTGAACAGGCGTTCAATAGTAACACTCTAGTTTACAGTTTAAAATCTTTCACCAACATGATGAAGAACACCAAGATCGTTCCATCTCAAAATCACCTGCACAAGCCGGAAATAATCAGTGCTGAACATGCTGTGTGTTTTGTCTTCACCTCACAGGGAAGTGTTAAACTGTACTTGTCAGGTTCACATAATTGAGATGATTTATGATATATGTGCGTGTGTGGGTGTGGGTGTATGCGTGCATGTAGAGGAGAAACAGGCCAATTCCGCAGAAATCACATGACCTGCTGAATGAAAACACCCTCCAACCTGTGTGTGTGTGTGTGTGTTTTCGGCGAGTTGTCCTGAAGGTAACCTGAGCCTGATCGGTCGGCGGTTAGATCGTCAGTTAGATTTTAAGCAGTGGTGGTTATTTACCAATCAAGACTCCCATCATCCCACGCTACTTCACTACATCATCAAACCACATTTTGATGAGAGAGTTCCCGAGCGGCAGAAATTATGTACATGAAGAAGACAGATAAGATAAAGATAAACAGATATAGAATAAAATGACCTGATCTGATTATTTCCCCACAGTTTGGAGAAATCGGCAGAACAGCTGTTGAACAGAAAACATGAAGAAGAACCTGGATCCAGGATGATGTTCAGAAACCTGCAGGTGCTGCTAAAACAAGTCAGACCAGGACCACAGACTACATGCTCATGCAGGAGGCAGAACATGTACTGCATGTCAAATAACACGTGAATAAAAGTGCAGGACAACAGTCCTAATGAGAGAAATGACAAGCAATGAAAGAAACGCAGTTATCTTACAATATGACACTGAAAGAGTTACATGCAGAGAAATATTGAGTATAGATACAAAAACAGTATGAACTGTATTAAACATTAGAATATTTTGAGACCAGCAACCTCCATCTGTCCATGCTGGACGCACTGTGTCACATGCCACATGTATCGTTTGCTTCTCAGAAATGCATACATGACAGGATGCATTTTCTTCTGACACATCCCAACCAAACAATAACATTCCACACGTGTTGCACAATCGCCAGAACTGCCTCGTCCTTAACGCTGAGGGTTTTAGAAATTCCACATGGAGCGAACCCCTCCACCCGTCCCTCCACCTCTCCCCCTCTGCATGGAGCTTCCTCTCTCTGTCATGGCGGAATGGCAGACGTTTCACATGCTGCTTTTATTAAGTCTAATTAGACTTCCTGACATAAGAACACAGTGTTTGTCCACAGTGTGAGTGCTGGGCGGGAAGGCTAGGCCAATTCCATTGCTCTGTAGACTCTTTCACCTCCCACCACCACCCCATTCATCCCTCCATGCCTTCCCCCTCTTTCCGCCACCCAACTTAACTTCAGTCAGCCGCCTTTTTCTTGAAAAGGCCTAGAGGAGAGGTCATTGAGTGCAGGAATGCCACTGTTCACTCTCTCTCTGTGTGTGTGTGTGTGTGTGTGTGTGTGTGTGTGTGTGATGAACACGTCTCCGTATTTGCATTAATTGGTGGTTAATTGATGACTCTAAATTGTCCATAGGTGTGAATGGTTGTTTGTCTCTATGTGTTTGTGCAAAGTTTGTGATTAATTAAAACTATAAATAAATAACTTAAGTTAAAATGTCGCCGAAAACGCCACCTAGGATTAAAAAGAGCCTAGGACTCTGAGTTAAAACAGGTAAAAAACGCAGGTTCTTTTAAATACAAATGCATGCACAAAACAACCATAAAAACACCAACAAAAAAAAACACAAGGCTCTCAAACATAAACTTAAAACACATGCATAATTCTAAAAACTAACCCCATTACATGCTCTGTGATGAACTGGTGACTTGTTCAGAGTGTACCTGCCTCTCACCCAAAGTCTGCTGGGATAGACTCCAGCCCCACAGTGACCCTGAAGAGGAGAAGAGGTTAGATTAGATTAAACTTTATTGTCATTGAACAAAGTAAGAAGTACTTAGACAACGAAATGCAGTTTAGCATCTAACCAGAAGTGCAGAGTATGTACATATGAACAGGATATATAAATATAGTGCAGGTATAAGTTTGAATATGCTATAGCATATATATATAATTGAGATTATATACTGCATGTGCGTGTGTGTGTGTGTGGGTGTATGTGTGCATGTAGAGGAGAAACAGGCCAATTCTGCAGAAATCACATGACCTGCTGACTGAAAACACCCTCCAACCTGTTTGTTTTTGCAGGAATTCTGATGTCAAGAATTTCCTTTCAAAACAATTCAATGGAAAATTACTCCTTGGCAATGATTACAACAAGTGATTGCACAATGAGCCACAGCATCTATGTTCTCTATATAAAGGCAGCTGACTGTTGGTCTGTACAACAGAATTCAGCAGATCAACTGACTTCTTACGACCTAACATTCACTGTCAGCAGACACGTAAGTGTTCAAGAGTTTTATTTATTTCTCACTGTGGAGCAGACATTTTCTATTTTAGATTATAATTAACTATGACTATAATTAACTATGAGGAGAAAAACCTCCAATCACAAGGCTTCAAGAAAATCAATGTTGATCTGAACAAAGGGGCAGGAGGAAACTTCATCTACCTTTGGTACAAAAAAGAACAAGGCTCTGCACTAATCACCAGGCTTCAGGTTACATTCAGTGATGACATGACTGTTGGATTGATCAATGCCGGGTACGCAAAGATCAATAAAGACCTCAATGCTGGAGCAGGTGGTGATTACATCTACCTGTGGTACTTCAAAGGGAGCACAGAGTATGATACTCCCATAGTGGAGATTGATGTCACTACAAATGATCAAAGTGAAGCTTCCAAGTTTCAAGATAACTGGGAGCGACTGGCCTGTGATCTGAACCGCAATGTTGGAGGGAACTGGATCTACATCTGGATGAAGAGAGAGAAACAAACATACATCTGTGATGTCACTGCCACTGATTCCTTTGGATCAGATGCCGACTACTTTCAGCAAGGTTACATTCGTCTGGATGAAGATACTAACAGGGGTGCAGGAGGAGCGTATGTCTTCATCTGGTACCGTCAGACCACCAACCAAACGAATGCACTCTCTGATCTGAATGTCTCCAACAATGATCAAGAGTATCAGAGCCTTCAGCAACAAAATTACGAGCTAGTGAGTGTTGATCTCAACCAGGGAACCGGAGGTAACCAGGTGTGCATGTGGTACAAGAAAAAGGGATGTCATCCCATAAAGGGCATCACTGTGCTTGTCAACACAGCTGCTGTCACAGTGTATGAGAGTTGGTGTCAAAGTTATTACAAGAAATCTCAACGAGGGTACTGACGGCAGCACTGAGTACCTGTGTTATCATCAGTGAAAGCCTGAGAAAGTCTTCTTCATGGTAAAAGAGCTGAGAATTCTCAACTGAAGTGGAAAGCCCAGTTCAACAACGTTGTTCAATCAAGCCTTAATCCCATCATTGTTCTCATGTTGACCAAACAGGGCCCATATTTATCAAATTGCTAAAAGTGAGATTTTGGACATAACTGAAAAATTTAATTAAAAATTCTTTGGTTTTAATCCTTGCAAAGTTCAGATTAACTGAATAATTTCTCATGGTGTAAAGATGTTGATCTGGAGTGATCAGCATGTTCTTTATTTCCACTACCTTGATGTTTTTACAGATTTCCTCCTGAACTCTCAATGTTTGCAAAGTGATAAATGTCACTTCTGTATTTTCACTGTGGATTTTTCATTATGCAATCCACTTTTATACGTTTCAATATTTATGCTTAGTTATGTTGTCAAGGGATCACAAAAACATTAATTAAAGGACATTTGCCAGTGTTTTCTTTTTTAAAGCTTGTTATAATTTGAAATGTTGCTAAGTTTCTCAATTTAAAATTAAATGTGTCCCATTTAATAATCACCATGTTCTTGAGTGTTTTGAGCAATGACATATATGATATATATACATATATATACAGTATAGCTTTTACAGCAGGCATGTCCAAAGTCCGGCCCGGGGACCAATCACGGCCTGCGGACAGATTTCATGCGGCCCACAGATTAATTTTTATAATATAGTATTTATGGCCTGCTAGGATTGTCAGATATTGTATGGATGGAAGATTTGGCTTTTTTTGGTTGACATAACAAAGCATTTGAATGCACTAAATGTTAACCTCTAAAGACTGGTGTTATAAATCTGTAGATGTGACACAAAATATTACTTTCTGAATGATTTTGTGAATGACAAGAGGGGCAAGAGTAATACGTTTTAAACTTAAATGTTAACAGACTTTGCATTACTCATAATAAGTCATTTTTAAAATGAACATGAGGTTAAGATTTGTATCAACTTCATGCAAGTTTAACGTATTCCATACAATTTATTCTTTGTTATCTGACTTCAGATGAAAGAAAGGAAGACCTGGTTTTTAGATTTGTTCACGCCTGATTAGTTTAGATTTGGTGACATTGGCATTTTAAAAAACTGACAATGAAAATAAAATTTATCAGAACAGTGCATTTGTATGTAACTTTTATTGTTAATTTTTTCATTTTTAAAATATTAGTATTGGACCCTGGGCATCTTCACATTGTCAAATCTGGCCCTCTTTGAAAGAAGTTTGGACACCCCTGTTATAAAGTCATTGGTTTTCAACCTGGCTACAAATGACCTAAATGCAATATCAAATTCTTGCCACTAGGTGTCAGCGACACCACAGAATCACGCAACACTTTGGCCGTTCACATGATCCTGATATTAAACTGTCACTTCAACACAAATCAGGAATCTCTGAAGACCAAATCCAAAACTGGAGTGTAGTTAATTAGTCAATATGACCAAAGTACTTTTGGTTATGTTTTATGGATTGAGGTCAATTTTGAATGACAAGGACTAAAGTCACACATCAACAGACCCAAAATACAAGTATCCATGTATCTGTGTATATATGGCCTCCTCGTGATTTGCTGATGGTGTGTTCCTTCATTGAATAAATGGTGGAATAAAAAAGCATACATTCTAACTTGTATCTATAATAGTTATTAACCAATACTTCCCCATATTCCACTGGAGCGATTCAGCAGTTAAAAGTGACTCATCAGCACTGTGGCCACCACAGGTGTCCATCTGTTACAGTAATATTCGTTCCTCAGCCATCAGCAGATCCGGACCTAACATGACCAGGTGGGACCTTGAACTAATACAATGACAGTTTCACTACTGAATGCCTAGTTCTCTTATTTTAAGCCTATTTTAACTCTTTTATTCTTATTACTTTATTTCTTTAATTAAAATTTAGAAACAGACTTCTCTTCTCAATTATCCACCAGCCTTTTCTCCACAAAGATTCTTTTTCTTGCGAACCCACCACGTTGCAAAGAAACCTGAACACAGTAGTAGAACCCACATTTTTGAGACTAACTCGCCTCCTTTTTTGAGCTCTGGTTTTGGACTTTACACTGTGTCGAGTCGATTCTTGCAGGCGGTTTTGCACATTCAATTCATCCTGTCCGTGACGCCAATAATGTCGTGACTTTCCGTGGCTGCCGAAGTTGGTCTGTGGATGCTTGAAAAGAAAAGAACCGCCACTCATCTTGCATTGAATAATTAGGACTTTATTCACAGAAACAAGTGAGTTTGGGATGCATCCCCTGATCGGATCCCTTGATCCAAATTGGCCAAATTGCAATGCCGAATTGTGATCCAAATTGCAACACCTCTTCTCCTGGTTTAGCTTTTATACACACAGACAGACAAAATGAATATACATTCTGAGAATGTCCTTCTATGGGACCAACTTCTGTTGTTTATCTTCCATAGCTGACTTCGCCATACATGTCTTTACCAACTAAGGACGCAGAACATTACACTCAGAGAGAGAGAGCAAATTCAGCAAGAACCTCTCGCTATTTACCCAAGAGAAGTCATAAATACTATAGAATGCTTATTCTTCACTCAGAGAGAGGCCATTGCAAGTTCTTTCAGACACACACACACTTCACATTCAACTGTACCATTAGGAGAGACCACTGAAGTACTATGAAATGCTTGTAAGAAAATATACCACACCAGTTCCAATTGGCTTTTTCTAAGGTCATTAATTTCTTCTCTTTTTTCTCAATAAAGACATGAAAGATCAGAACTTTTTTTCTTGTTATTATTTTAGGCACATTATATTTGTTAATACGCTTGACTTAGATGAAAATCAGATCACATGTTATGACAACATTTATGCAGAAAACAATGAAATTCCAAGAGGTTCACATATATGCACGTATGTATATTCATACTTTATGTTCCATCTTGCTATATTTAAATATATTTCCTTGGATGAAAGAAGGTCGCGCACAGAGTGAAAAAAAGGTAAGCTGTGGCCTAATGCTGATGAAAAGACTTTCAACATTGTAATGACTTCAAATTTGTCAACATGTGGTTCCATGGAAACACAAGTGAGTGACATCTAGGGTGGGTAAATTCTGTCCGCTGATGGTAGGCAGAGCCACAAAGGAATAAACAAGGATCCAATAATGGAGGACTGTGAGGAAGACACCCACCCACCCACACACATACACACACACGCACACGCACACACACGCACACGTGAATACCTGCCTCTATCCTATACTTCTGTCCTCTGTCTGTGTTTTGTAATAATTCAGAATAAGGTCCTTGATTTAGCTGGGAACATGATATCAATGTTGGGCAAACTTAATGAGTTTGTGTGGTATGAATCTGTAGGTATTTGCAAGATCCAGCAATCAGTCAGGCACTCCAGGGATCCCACCCTTGTGAATGTGGTGTTCTTCAGAAGGAATTCAGTCATTGTGGCAGGATACTGAAAAATAGCTTGCCTTCTAAGTTTAGCAGTGAGATGGTGGAACTGAGTGGTGTTGTTATTGTTCACTTTCTTTATGATCCAAACACCTTCTGCAAAACTCCACTGGTTGCAAGATCCACCTTAAGAATTTCCGCAGGTGCCAAAGGAGATGTGGGCAGTGTTTGTATGCGACATATGTAACTCCACTGGGACCTGTGGCAGAGGCGTATTCGACTCTTTTGACCAGCTCCTGAACCTCCATCCAGCTGGGCTTCCTACCTGTTGAACTCAGCCATTAGGGCCATGTGTGGTGTTCACATCTTCAGCTGGCACATGAGGCTGCCTCTGCGCCTTTCCCTTAGCAGCCTCTTAGTGCAGACAATAGGGTTCAAAACAGGGTGTACTGCTATGTCACTGCAGGGCAGTCTGTTGTGTAGGAAGTGTGTGTAGGTGTGAGTCTATATTTGAATGTGAAGGAGTAGGGGGCAAAAAAACAAACAAACTCAAATTTAAGATTACAAATGGCAGTTAAGCAATAGCTGTACACATTCCCAAAACTGGTGTTTTACTTGAATTTATAGCACAATATCTGTCAAGCAAAGTGACATTGTAGTGTAGTAGCAGCATGTTAAGTGTTTTACGGTAATTTTTGAAGATTATCTTCCAACACTGTATTGTTAATGATTAGTGTTAGTTAATGTTGTTAATGACATTTTCAATAAGTGGTTTTACTTTGGAGACACAGTTAACGCAGGGGTTCCCTGACCCGTAGTAAAAAAAGTGAATGCTATGGTAAATGGTAAATGGACTGTACTTATATAGCGCCTTTCTAGTCTTCCGACCACTCAAAGCGCTTTTACACTACATATCTCATTCACCCATTCACACACATTCATACACTGATGGCATTAGCTGCCATGCAAGGTGCCAACTGCTCATCAGTTTTAGGAGCTAACCGTTCATACACATTCACACAAAACAACACATAATGCTGTTGTATGTATTTATTTATACAGTATAATTGTGATGAATGGGGTCAGACTTCCATAAGTAAAAATAATTCAACAAAACTTGTTCTGTGTAAGTTACACCTGCTTTCAGTAAAACATTCAACAGTATGCTTGACAGGACTTTGAGGAAGACATGAACTCCAACACACATACATATATTTTATTTATAGAGTAAGATCCACAAAGACACTTTACAGGAGTTAAAACCGTCAGACAATACAATGAAAATAAACAACACACAGTTTTGTTCACTTTGTGAATGGTATTTAGAATGTAGACAGGTTGGTGCAGTCTCTGATGTGTTTGGGAAGAGACTTCCAGAGGGAGGGAGCAGCTGTGGAGGGGTTCTGTAACCATTACTGAGGAGATATATTCCACAGAAGTCTGTCAGTCAATACGTTATCAAACCAGATTCAAACCACACACACACACACACACACACACACACACACCCACACACACACACACAGTTTCTAAGAGGTGATTCTGTTGAACACATAGACTTCATGTTTGTACTGCGTTTCATTTTAAAGTATGTCTTCTGAAACATTCATTATTGATACACAGTCATGCACCCATGAGGAATAAAAGCTGCTGACTCTGGATACATAAAGCTGTTTCCACAAGACCATCATCAGGCCAAATTGTGTCCATTCTTATATGACATTATTTTGACATCTACTTTGTACAGTATTGACTAGCTCTACTACAGTAAGTGTCAACATTAAATTGAGGTCATAAGGTAGAAGGATAATGTCAAGGTCTGAAACTTTCTTTTTGTTTGACATTTTTGTAAATACGTTTTATTTTCTTGCCTGTTTGTAGTCCTATGTATGATGTATGGCAGAACTGTTGAAAACAATAATGTTGATTATGGGTAAAAGGTGTATCATGAAGATGATAATGACTGTAATCATAACCATATTGGTTAAAAAATAAATAAAAATGACATAACATGAATAAAATGTCAATTAATCAGTCAATTAATGTCAATCTAAAATGCTGAAATGCCAAAAAACAGAGACAAGTGCTGTAACATCCCATCAACTGTTGAAATCAATGCAAATAACAAATTGAGTGAAACACAGAACAAACTGTTGAGTAAGTTCATGTTCCAAGCCTGGATTGTTAGTTATTAGTGTTCATACAAATGTCAGTGACATTCTGAGACTGTCAGATGAACTGAACAGATTTGTTTATTGATAACCTTTAATTCCATTTTATCACACTTGACCTCTGAATTCCTGCTAAAACAAACGTAATCATTCCAGAGTTATATTCCACAGAAGTCTGTCAGTCAATACGTTATACATTTTTATTACACTTACTATCTGAATTCACGCTAAAACAAGCATAAAAGCTAACCCACGGTCTGAAAAAGAAGTGTGGATGAAAATTTTTTTTATTTTATATTCAGAGAAACTATTTTTACTGCATGTGAATACCTCCATCCATCCTTCTGTTTTTCTATCCTTGTTTTCTTGTAATTGTTTGTCTTTGACCAACAGAAATGAAAATATACTAACTGGACAGACATGAAGTTTGATGCACACATTAATGCTGCCAAGAAGAAGAATATAGTGATTCTGCTAAACATATAGACTTCATGTTAACACTGCAAAATGTTTCATTTTCAAAGTGTGTCTTCCAACACACTGGTCATGAATCAGATTCAGACACAGTTTTATTTTCACGTACAAGGAATTTGCCTTTGGTGTCCTTGTGCATACCAAACATTAAGAAGAAATATATAAGGGAAACACAAAAGTATATGTTTAATATTAGTTTAGTATTAAACATTAAACTGAGGTCATAAGGTAGAAAGATGATGTCAAAAAGTCAAAACATTAAATACAAAAAAAAGTGTGGGCAATCAAATGAATAAATAAATAAATAAAAATCAACACCAATCCACTACACTTGATTGACAGAAGGACAGAAGAAGAACAGAAGGGTTGGATGGAGGTATTCACATAATCTCTGCTCACTGCAAAAAGATAAAAATACATTTTCCATTTTAGATTATAATTAACTATGACTATAATTTATTTAAATGGGTGCAGTATTAGTATGTTCAAAGTACATTTTTTAGACATCATTATGGTGATCCATTTCTCATGATTATATTGGAGCTCACCAGAAAAGACAGAGTCATGCTTCGACTTTGTGTCCTATTCTGTTTACTCATGATCTTTTTTCTCATCTGCAGTCACCCACAATGGCAAACTACATCACAGACCTTGATTTGACCTTGAACAGAAAAACCTCCAATCACAAGGCTTCAAGAAAATCAATGTTAATCTGAATGAAGGGGCAGGAGGAAACTTCATCTACCTTTGGTACAAAACAGTACAAGGCTCTGCACCAATCACCAGGCTTCAGGTTACATTCAGTGATGACATGGCTGAAGGATTGATCAATGCCGGGTACACAAAGATCGATAAAGACCTCAAAGGTGGAACAGGTGGTGATTACATCTACCTGTGGTACTTCAAAGGGAGCACAGAGTATGATATTCCCATAGTGAAGATTGATGTCACTACAAATGCTCAAAGTGAAGCTTCCAAGTTTAAAAATGACTGGGAACAACTGGCCTGTGATCTGAACCGTGATGCTGGAGGGAACCGGATCTACATCTGGATGAAGAGAGAGAAACAAACATACATCTGTGATGTCATTGCCACTGATTCCTTCGGATCAGACGCCGACTACTTTCAGAAAGGTTACATCCGTGTTGATGAAAATACTAACAGGCGTGCAAGTAGAATGAAGGTCTTCATCTGGTACCGTCAGACCACTAACCCCCAGCTTGCACTCTCTGATCTGAATGTCTCCACCAATGATCAAGAGTATCAGAGCCTTCAGCAACAAAAGTACGAGCTCGTGAGTGTTGACCTCAACCAGGGGGCCAGAGGTAACCAGGTGTACGTGTGGTACAAGAAAAAGGGAAGTGATCCCATAAAGGGCATCACTGTGCTTGTCAACACAGATGCTGTCACAGTGTATGAGAGGGCTGGTGTCAAAGTTATTACAAGAAATCTCAACAAAGGTACTGACGGCAGCACTGAGTACCTGTGTTATCATCAGTGAAAGCCTGAGAAAGTCTTCTTCATGGTAACAGAGCTGAGAATTCTCAACTGAAGTGGAAAGGCCAGTTCAACAATGTTGTTCAATCAATTTGGTGATTTCTTTTCATTTTCTTTTCTCTTTTTCTACGTGATATAAAACAATGTGATTAATTATATTACAGTGTAATACTGGTAATATCAGAAAGTATCAATGGTATATAGGTTATTGTCAAACTTGCTGTCAATGAAATCAATCAAACTGTTTCAAATATCTGTTTCTCAACAATGATGTTAAAGAATGATTGAATATTAAGACTCTGTACCACTTTATTCTGCACACTTCATGCTTTTCAATAAACACACATTTGCATCAGAAGCGTGTTTTCTTCAGACTCTACACAACAGAAACTTTGAGTATTTTCATGTTTTCATCATTTTAATCCCATCACTGTTATCATGCTGACCAAGCACGGCCCATATTTATCAAACTGCTAAAAGTGACATGTTTAAAAAAAAATCCTTCAGTTTTATTACTCACTAACTTAAGATTAACTGAAGAATTTCTCATGGTGTAAAATGCTCTTTAAGAGAGCTCAGGAGGTCTCAGGTGGTTAAGAGTAGATCCTAAATGACTGTTGCACAGTAACACATGATCAAACACCGTATTGTAAAGACTATCATTGGTCATGATGAATTATAAGTTAGCTGGAGCAGCATGTACAATTCAGGACAGGATAGTTTTAGCCTTTTTACATTGTTCTAACATTTGTTAGACTATGAGAGCATTTTTTATTTCTTTTTTAGGCATCTATCAGGGATGTAAACAACAATAATAAAGCTGATACTGATTTTGTTTACAATCATTTTCCATGTATAGATGTCTGCTTTTGTCATTTTGGTAATACATTTGAATGATCACATGACCTCTGTCTGATAGATCTGAGTTTATCCACTAGCAGAACAATTTCCTGTCTACTCCAGTTTAACTTTGTTTCCATTCAGGACGGTTTGTGATTATTTCTGCTAGTGTATTTACACTACATCATATTGTTTATTTTCTATTGACATTAGGGACTTCACACTTTTTTTTAGTGATAGTTTGGCATTGTTTCTCAACAATGAATGAATGATTGAATATTAAGACTCTGTACCACTTTATTCTGCAGATGTCATGCTTTTCAATAAACACACATTTGCATCTGAAGCGTGTTTTCTTCAGACTCTACACAACAGAAACTTTGAATATTTTCAAGTTTTCATCATTTTAATCCTATCACTGTTATCATGCTGACCAAGCACAGCCCATATTTATCAAACTGCTAAAAGTGACATGTATAAAGTGGAGTGTAGCTCCCCATATTTAGCCAAAGTGCTTTTGGTTATGTTTTATGGATTGAGGTCAATTTTGAATGACAAGGACTAAAGTCACACATCAACAGTCCCAACATCCAAGTATGTATCTGTGTATAGCCAATCAGCAGATAGAATCGGATGTAGTGTGACAGGTGGGACCTTGGTCAATGGCGACTGTGACCTCGGGCAGATCGTACCACAGTATTGTTTGTGGTGCTATAGGGTTCACCAGGTGTTAGTTGTGGAGGAGATCGCCCTCTGTGCCGTAGAAAGTCCCATAGATAGACCTCTGAATAAGGCTGTGACCTGGAATAGCAGACTGCATCTGGATGAAGTGTTAAAACAAGAGAGTGGGAGGCTGTGCTTGACAGGGTGTACTGTTAGCTAAGTCAGCCAAGAGTGTTTGCTGTCAGGCTCTTAAAGATCAAATGTCACTGCTGCAGGATACTTTGCAACAGTCTGAGTTGTTGCTGTGGTCTGTTGGTTGTTGTGTTGCTAGCTAGAAGTGAACAATTTGACTTGACCTCTAAATATAAGTTATTGTTTTGCTCCAAAACTTGTAGCTATCTTGAATAATGACTGACAATGATGAACATACATTTCTTATTCATGCCATAGCTGCAGTAGTTCACAGTATCTGAGGACACATTATCTCCCTCCCAACTTAATGCCAGAGCACTGACACAAAGCTAATGTAGCAAAAAGTATTATGATAATCTCGATGATGTGTTCATCTTTATTCATAAAATAACCCTGACTTAAGGTTGGCTCAAAAATGCTTTACCCACATTGTATATGAGTGGGTAAGTTTTAGTGCGACACAGCACAAATCAGGTAAGGAATATGTGTGAGTTATCCCCTGAACAATCAATGAAAGATTCTCTCTTTTCCGTTTTTTGTCAGCTATGCCAAGGCTGACAACAGACACTGAAATTCTTGTTGCTGATGAGCCTATCGTGTAATCGCTGACCATCATGTGCCAACAAGGCCTGGTGGCTCTTGTGACTGTGCGGCAACACCAAACTGTAAAAACTCTTAAAACTCATTGTTCAAAAACTCTTGTTCACTACTGTTTGTGTGGATATTTCATCTTAAGCTGAACAGATACCACACACGAGGGTTCATTACTCCCAACAATATTTATGTTAACAGAAGAAGTAAGTTTATCTCTGTGTTACTAGTGTTACTTCCTCTCACCTTTGTAGCAGTCGTAGCTGTCGATACATTTGTCTTTTGTTGCAGAAGCTTGTCATTACAATCATTAGGGTTGTTCAATGGGCCAAATGATTTTCTTTCAAATTTATGTTACCATTATCTTTTGCTCTGTTAAACAAAGATCCTTGTGTTTCCCTCAATACAAGTTACTCTTAACATTCCTTGTATCATTTAAAATGACAGTTCAAAGAGAAGCATGGTACTGTCTGAGATATTGGTACAAAGTGCCCTATTAATAACAAAGCGCAGTATCATAAAACAGTCTGCATGAATGATGCTGTATGTGTAGTTTCCATAAAGAGTTTGGTGCTTGGTATGAAAAATGAAAAAGTCTACCAGCTTATAACAAAACACATTTCAGTGTCATCATGGTTTTCAGTTTGGATTACAGTAACTCAGGCACTTACCCTGTGTTTATACTTTTGGTGCTCAATGCTCATCCTTTAAGTGTGTAACCCTAAAATTCCTGTTCAACATCTGGATTTATGATCAAATCTAGTCTCCTCCTGCAGTGTGTAAACAGCCACATCATGACAGTATAAACTCAATGCGGAGAGAAGTTACATTTGAATTGTGTTTGACAACAGATCACGTTGTCAAGAGATAAAGCACTCTGTTACTGTGAACAACATTCATTTTAAATATTTACTGAACGTACCAAAATGTCCTCTAGATGAGTCTTTATTTATCTGCACTGGGAGTTTAATACCCAGTTTACATGGCTTAACCTGTCTTTGTATCATTTTGTCCAAAAGCAGAGCTTTATGGTCCAACAGTTGTGTTTCTTGTCGGGTACAAGTAACACAACAGAATACGCCTGTTAACACTACATTTCATTGAAAAGGAGAAAATTAAATGTGATCAGCATGTTCCTTTTTCCACTGCCTTGTATTGATGTTTTTACAGATTTCAGATTTTTCTCTCTCCTCCTGAACTCCTAATGTTTGCAAAGTGATGGATGTTAGCTCTGTATTGTCACTGTGGATACTGCCTTATGCAATCCACCTTCATATGTTTCAATATTTATGCTCAGTTGTGTCCATGAAGGAATACAAAAACATATTAAGTAACATCTGCCAGTGTTTTCTTTTTTTTTAAGTTTGTCCAAATTTGAACTGTTGTTTGGTTTCTTTAAATAATAATAATAATAATATTCTTTTGCTCTTATGATAAATGCTAACATGCTCACAATGCTCTGTTCATACTACATTCTCAGAGTGTAATACAGAAACCTCGCCACCAGATGTCAGTGGCCACAACAGATTCACCCAACACTTCATCCATGACATTCATCATTACAGAGAGAATATGCATCTATCATATTTAACATTCACAAGACTTTACATGAGGAAAACATTTAGGTTCATTTGTAGGCCACTGTTCCTGTAACATGTTTATAGTTGGATGAGCGAACACTAGATGTTGGATTTGGTCGCTGCTACGCTGCAACATTTAATAAATGGTGGAATAACATACCCGTGGAATAATATCAATAGAAAATGAACGATATGATCTAGTGTGAATATATTAAAAGAAATAATTACAAATTGTCCTGAATGGAAACAAGAAAAGTTCAACTGGAGCAGTGAGGGAATTGTTCTCCTGGTGGACAAACATCATCAGACAGAGGTCATGTGATAATTTCAATTATTACAAAAATGACAAGAGCAGACATTGAAGATGCGTTTAAAATAACAGCCAACAAAATCAGTATCAGCTTTATTATTACAATCCTGTCCCTAATTGTACATGCTGCTCCAGCTAACTTATAATTCATCATGACCAATGATAGTCTTTACAATACAGTCTTTGATCATGTGTTAGTGTACAACAGTCATTTAGGGTCTACTCTTAACCACCTGAGACCTCCTGAGCTCTCTTAAAGAGCATTTTACATCATGAGAAATTCTTCAGTTAATCTTAAGTTTGTGAGTAATAAAACTGAAGGATTTTACTTTAAACATGTCACTTTTAGCAGTTTCTGTTGTGTAGAGTCTGAAGAAAACACGCTTCTGATGCAAATGTGTGTTTATTGAAAAGCAAGAAATGTGCAGAAGAAAGTGGTACAGAGTCTTAATATTCAATCATTCTTTAACATCATTGTTGAGAAACAGATATTTGAAACAGTTTGATTGATTTCATTGACAGCAAGTTTGACAATAACCTATATACCATTGATACTTTCTGATATTACCAGTATTATACTGTAATATAATTAATCACATTGTTTTATGTCATGTAGAAAAAGAGAAAAGGCTTTCACTGATGATAACACAGGTACTCAGTGCTGCCGTCAGTACCTTCGTTGAGATCTCTCGTAATAACATTGACACCAGCCCTCTCATACACTGTGACAGCATCTTGGTCTGCAAGCACGGTGATGCCCTTTATGGGATCAATTCCCTCTTTCTTGTACCACATGTACACCTGGTTAGTCAGAGTTGTTGTACTGACCAACAGTCAGCTGCCTTTATATAGGGAATGGAGATGCTGTGGCTCATTGCGTGATCCCTACATGATGTAATCATTAATGAGTCATAAAAAATAAAAATAAAAACTTCAAAATATAAGATCACAAATGGCAGTTATGAATGAATGAATGGGGTCAGACTTCCATAAGTAGAAGTAATTTCACAGACAGAGACCTAATCATGTTTTACTACCGTGTTCATTTCATCCACAAAAAAAGTCCAGCAAGCTGCAAAGACCAAATTAATAGTTGCTAAAACTTCTAAATCACTAAAATCACTTCTTGTGCCAGGTTTACCAGGACTGTCCCTAGTTTATCAACCGTGAGTGCTTGCTATGTGCTCACGTGAAGTGTTTTTATTAGTTCTGTGTAAGTTACACCTGCTTTCAGTAAAATACTCAACAGGGTAGACATGAAGAAGACATGAACTTCAACACACATACATATATTTTATTCATAGAGCACTTTTGAAGAAAACAATTTACAATACAATGAAAATAAACAATAACACATTGAAAGTAATTCTAAAAAAGTGAGTTTTGAATCATGTTTTGAATGTAGACAAGTTGGTGCAGTCTCTGATTTCTTTGGGAAGAGACTTCCAGAGGGAGGGAGCAGCTGTGGAGAAGGCTCTGTAATTATTACTCATGAGTTATATTCCACAGAAGTCTGTTGATCAATGCGTTCTCAAATCAGATAAATTTATTGGTTACCTATTGGTTATCTGTAATTCCATTTTATCACACTTGATAGATTGTATATACGCTCATATTTTCGCACCATTTATTATGAAATTTCAGAATTGCTGCATGAATTTTCTTCATCTTTTCACCCTAGAATAAACTTTCCCCGGGAAGATGAGCGTTGTGATACTCCGGCAGTACCATCGCCACCATAACGCATGTTACACGCTGTGCGTAGGGCACCAAGTGCTGGAGGGGGCACCAAAATGTTATAAGAGTAGCGTAATTCGGTTAGGTTAGGAATAAATGGACAGTGTAGGCTACAGTGTGTGATCAAATAAAGGTGTCTCAAAAGCCAATGCCAGAACTTGTGTGTGTTATTCCACTGCTGAAGAAAGTGAAGGGGGTTAACCCCGAAGTTGATGTGCAGTTTGGCCCCAGGAGATGGCATCTCTCATTTCACAATAAGAGCATCTGTGGATTTTGCATAGTTAAAGAACTTTTGGTGTAATGGCATCTCTGCCTTCAAGATTCACCTGAACTGACTCAAACTACATAAGTGACATTTGAGATTTTTGTGATGAAAAAAGTTTTCTTTATTAGATAAATGAGGATAAAAGTATAGCTGAGGATGATGGAAATGTCATTAGCTTTGGACATTTGTTCAGAATCTAAAGCACCTGACAAATAAAACATTTTGATCTGATGATGGCACTAGAAGAAGTCATCAAAGTAAATAGTTCATCCTGAGGGGGACATGAATGTCTTACCATCCAGTTGTACTTAAAAACAGTGGTAGATTATGGATATATGAACATTAACATAGCTGTGGTTTTACTGAGAGTGCTGTTTGCCCTTCGTATGCAAAGCTAAGCTAACAGACTGCTGATGGCACCAATCATCTCTTCTAATTCTCAGCGACTCTCAGCCAGCCGTTCTGCTTGTTTTGGCAAAAATTCAGAAGTTGAGAGTGATGAAATGAAATGAAAGATAACCAGTATATTTATACATACATACATACATACATTATCTGTAACTGCTTATCCTATGGCTATATATTCATCTGGTTTGATAACGTATTGACATTTGATTCTATCCTCACTGCTCCTCTGTTTATAATTTTTCTACATGGACATTCTACCTTAGCTCATACATTGTTACACTGAAATCTTTCATTTAATACTTTATTTATACATTTTCTCTTACCAAACACAGTAAATGTGTCAGTTACCAGTTACCAGTTAGGGACCAGGGAAGGTCAAGGATGGCATGACGTTGATTTCAGCCCAACCCAGTTGACTATGTGACTGCTATGATCAGCTTTTAGACAGATCAGCACTTTGTTAAATGTCTGGGTCAAGGTAGGGTCAAAATTCTGGTACTTCACTTTTTCCCAGCCATCTGTGTCCACTCTGCCTCTCCTCACTTTTCTATTTAACATGATTCATCAGTGGCAATGACTTCATAGATGTATGTTTGTTTCTCTCTCTTCATTCAGATGTGGATCCAGTGTTTGTTAACATTTTCTCTTAACAATGTGTTTGTTAAGAGAAAATGTATAAATAAAGTATTAAATAAAAGATTTCAGTGTGAGCTAAGGTAGAATGTCCATGTAGAGAAATTAAAAAGGAGTATATGAACAGAGGACTAGTGAGGATAGAATCAAATGTCAATACATTATCAAACCAGATGATGGCTGTTGGGTTGATCAATGTCGGGTATCTAAAGATGGAGAAAAACATCAAGGAGGACGTGGTGATTATATCTACCTGTGGTACTTCAAAGGGAGCACAGAGTATGATACTCCCATAGTGGAGATTGATGTCACCACAAATGCTCAAAGTGAAGCTTCCAAGTTTAAAGATGACTCGGGGTGACTGGCCTGTAATCTGAACCGCAACTCTGGAGGGAACTGGATCCACAATCGTATTGCCACTGATTCTTTCGGATCAGATGCAGACTACCGTCAGAGAGGTTACATATGTGTGGATGAAGACACTAACAGGGGTGCCGGAGGTGCGTATGTCAGTTGTTTAAGAGTTTAATTTTACTGAATGATTGTTTGATCAAGGTTTTGATTCCACTGATTGTGATAAACATTTCGTATTAATGATAAATGAAGTTTTATAACTAGGTTCAGGAACAAGGTCCACGCCTTGAACTCATCCCACTCCCTCTTCGATGCCGTTTTCATGTATGTATGTATAAATATATTGGTTATCTTTAATTTTATTTCATCACTCTCAACTTCTGAATTTCTCCCAAAACAAGCAGGAAAGCTGTCTTAGAGTCGCTGAGAATTAGAAGAGATGATTGGTGCCACCAGCAGTCTGTTAGCTTAGCTTTGCATACGAAGGGCAAACAGCACTCTCAGTAAAACCACAGCTATGTTAATGTTCATATATCCATAACCTACCACTGTTTTTAAGTACAACTGGATGGTAAGACATTCATGTCCCCCTCAGGATGAACTATTTGCTTTGATGACTTCTTCTAGTGCCATCATCAGATCAAAATGTTTTATTTGTCAGGTGCTTTAGATTCTGAACAAATGTCCAAAGCTAATGACATTTCCATCATCCTCAGCTATACCTAAATGTTAATTAGCAAATGTTGACATGTAATACACTAAACTAAGAGGGTTGACCTGATAAACATTATAGCTGCATCAACATGTTAGCATTGTCATTGGGAGAATTTAGCTAAAAGCACTGCTGTGCCCAAGTACAGCAGCAGAATAATAACGATACTTTTTCATCAGTGGCAACCTGTTTATCCTCATTTATCTAATAAAGAAAACTTTTTTCATCACAAAAATCTCAAATGTCACTTATTTAGTTTGAGTCAGTTCAGGTGAATCTTGAAGGCAGAGATGCCATTACACCAAAAGTTCTTTAACTATGCAAAATCCACAGATGCTCTTATTGTGAAATGAGAGATGCCATCTCCTGGGGCCAAACTGCACGTCAACTTCGGGGTTAATCTTTAGATACCCGACATTGATCAACCCAACAGCCATCATCTGGTTTGATAATGTATTGACATTTGATTCTATCCTCACTAGTCCTCTGTTCATATACTCCTTTTTAATTTCTCTACATGGACATTCTACCTTAGCTCACACTGAAATCTTTTATTTAATACTTTATTTATACATTTTCTCTTAACAAACACATTGTTAAGAGAAAATGTTAACAAACACTGGATCCACATCTGAATGAAGAGAGAGAAACAAACATACATCTATGAAGTCATTGCCACTGATGAATCATGTTAAATAGAAAAGTGAGGAGAGGCAGAGAGGACACAGATGGCTGGGAAAAAGTGAAGTACCAGAATTTTGACCCTACCTTGACCCAGACATTTAACAAAGTGCTGATCTGTCTAAAAGCTGATCATAGCAGTCACATAGTCAACTGGGTTGGGCTGAAATCAACGTCATGTCATCCTTGACCTTCCCTGGTCCCTAACTGGTAACTGGTAACTGACACATTTACTGTGTTTGGTAAGAGAAAATGTATAAATAAAGTATTAAATGAAAGATTTCAGTGTAACAATGTATGAGCTAAGGTAGAATGTCCATGTAGAAAAATTATAAACAGAGGAGCAGTGAGGATAGAATCAAATGTCAATACATTATCAAACCAGATGAATATATAGCCATAGGACAAGCAGTTACAGATAATGTATGTATGTATGTATGTATGTATAAATATACTGGTTATCTTTAATTTTATTTCATCACTCTCAACTTCTGAATTTCTCCCAAAACAAGCAGGAAAGCTTTCTGAGAGTCGCTGAGAATTAGAAGAGATGATTGGTGCCACCAGCAGTCTGTTAGCTTAGCTTTGCATACGAAGGGCAAACAGCACTCTCAGTAAAACCACAGCTATGTTAATGTTCATATATCCATAACCTACCACTGTTTTTAAGTACAACTGGATGGTAAGACATTCATGTCCCCCTCAGGATGAACTATTTGCTTTGATGACTTCTTCTAGTGCCATCATCAGATCAAAATGTTTTATTTGTCAGGTGCTTTAGATTCTGAACAAATGTCCAAAGCTAATGACATTTCCATCATCCTCAGCTATACTTTTATCCTCATTTATCTAATAAAGAAAACTTTTTTCATCACAAAAATCTCAAATGTCACTTATGTAGTTTGAGTCAGTTCAGGTGAATCTTGAAGGCAGAGATGCCATTACACCAAAAGTTCTTTAACTATGCAAAATCCACAGATGCTCTTATTGTGAAATGAGAGATGCCATCTCCTGGGGCCTAACTGCACGTCAACTTCGGGGTTAACCCCCTTCACTTTCTTCAGCAGTGGAATAACACACACAAGTTCTGGCGTTGGCTTTTGAGACAGCTTTATTTGATCACACACTGTAGCCTACACTGTCCATTTATTCCTAACCTAACCGAATTACGCTACTCTTATAACATGATGATAATTGAGCCATTTTGGTGCCCACTCCAGCACTTGGTGCCCTACGCACAGCGCGTAACGTGCGTTATGGTAGCGATGGCACTGTTTGGAGGAGTACCACAACGCTCATCTTCCCGGGGAAAGTTTATTCTAGGGTGAAAAGATGAAGAAAATTCATGCAGCAATTCTGAAATTTCATAATAAATGGTGCGACAATTTGAACGTATATACAATCTATCAAGTGTGATAAAATGGAATTACCATAAATTTTGGACTATTGAGCGCACCTGAATATAAGCCGCACCAGCTAAATTTTAAAAGAAAATACATTTTGTACATATATAGGCCGCACCTGAATATAAGCCGCAGGTTTTCATGTTGTAACATGAGACATTTACACAGAAAGACGGTACACGGAAGATTTTTTTTTAGTTTTAATTTCAGACACGCTTTTTTTTTAAACTGTGCCTGAAAATCGGCAGTACGGCACCAACACGCCATCAACACGGCATCGACACAGCACCAACACGGCATCAAGACAGCACCAACACGGGATGAACATGCCTGCATGGTTAGAAAATCGGTTTATAGTCCGAAAATTACGATAGTGTCTTCTTCGGCGCATAATCTTTCCCCACGTCTATCTCACTTTTGCGTTTACTGCTAGAGAGTGACCCCCGGTGGCAGTAAAAATAATAAATAAGCCGCACCGTTGTATAGGCCGCAGGGTTCAAAGCGTGTGAAAAAAGTAGAGGCTTATAGTCCGAAAATTACGGTACAGATAACCAATAGGTAACCAATAAATTTATCTGGTTTGAGAACGCATTGATCAACAGACTTCTGTGGAATATAACTCATGAGTAATAATTACAGAGCCCTCTCCGTAGCTAACCCCTCTGTCTGGAAGTCTCTTCCCAAAGAAATCAGAGACTGCACCAACCTGTCTACATTCAAAACATGATTCAAAGCTAACCTTTGACACAAAAATTGATTTTCAGCAACTATTAATTTGGTCTTTGCTGCTTGCTGTATTTTTTGTGGTTGAAATTATGAACACAGTAGTAAAACATGATTATTGTTTTTAAGGTCTCTGTCTGTCGCACCATTTATGATGAAATTTCAGAATTGCTGCATGAATTTTCTTCATCTTTTCACCCTACGCGCTAGGTCACCAAGTGCTGGAGGGGGCACCAAAATGGCCCAATTATCATCATGTTATGTCTGGGTCAAGGTAGGGTCAAAATTCTGGTAATTTGCTTTTTTCCCAAGCCATCTGTGTCCACTCTGTCTCCCCAATACTTTCCACATACTTTCACTCCTTTATTTAATGTGATTCGTCATTTCCTTCACTACTTCTCTTTTTTCCCCAGCCATCTGTGTCCACTCTGTCTCCCCAATGCTTTCCACATACTTTCACTTCTTTATTTAATGTGATTCGTCATTTCCTTCACTACTTCTCTTTTTTCCCCAGCCATCTGTGTCCACTCTGTCTCCCCAATGCTTTCCACATACTTTCACTTCTTTATTTAATATGATTCGTCATTTATCATGTACCGCTCAGTAAAAAAACTGTAAAAATTTGGATTAGAGCCCACAATGTACAGTGTAAATCCTACAAAGTTCATGTTTTGTACTAACAGTGTACTAGTAGAGTATCAATGCATATATGTAGGTATCGGAGAACAAGCTGTGAAGTTATGTAATAAGGGGATAACAATTTAGGATCTTACAGCAGTTACACTGTAGTTATTTTTTTAACTCCAGGATACCTATTGGAGAGAATTACTGTACCGTAGTTATTATTTAACTCCTGGGTGTTTATGTATGTCAATAAAACTGAGCAAAAATATGGAAGTGTCAAGGAAGATGGGGAGATGACTTCTTCACTGTCATTCAATTTTGAAGTCATTGAAATGTTTTAAGTCTTTTCCCTGGCAATTGTGTTTCAACCAGCATTAGGCCACAGCTCCACAAGGTTCAGGTTTAGCTTTTCTCCACTCGTTAGCAAAGCTAACATAAGCAATCTGCCTTCATACCAAGATGCGATTGAGAAATCTCTTCACCCCTCACCAAAAGAGATTTTGCGAATATGAGCTATACATATGATCTAACTCTGTATACTGTCTTACACTTAGTCTCACCAATGGCAAAGTGCATCACACACCTTGATGTGTCCCTTGATAAAATTGAGGAGATGAACCTCCAATCATGAGCCTTCAAGAAAATCAATGTTGATCTAAATAAAGTGTCAGGAGGAAACTACTTCTATCTCTGGTAAAAAACAAAAAAAACAAACAAAAAAGAAAAACAGAGCATGGCTCAGCACCAATCACCAGGCTTCAAGTTACATTCAGGGATGAGATGGCTGTTGGATTGATCAATGCTGGGTATATAAAGATCGAGAAAAACATCAAGGAGGACGTGGTGATCAAATCTACCTGTGGTACTTCAAAGGGAGCACAGAGTATGATACTCCCATAGTGAAGATTGATGTCACCACAAATGCTCAAAATTAACCCTTTAAGTTTAAAGATGACTGGGAGCGACTGGCCTGTGATCTGAACCGCAATTCTGGAGGGAACTGGATCCACATCTGGATGAAGAGAGACAAACAAACATACATCTGTGATGTCATTGACACTGATTCCTTCAGATCAGATGCCGACTACCATCAGAGAAGTTACATACATGTGGATGAAGATACTAACAGGGGTGCCGGAGGTGCGTATGTCTTCATATGGTACCGTCAGACCATCAACCAAACAAATGCACTCACTGATCTAAAAGTGTCCACCAATGACCAAGAGTATCAGAGCCTTCAGCAGCAAAATTACGAGCTAATGAGTGTTGATCTCAACCAGGGAACCAGGTAACCAGGTGTACATGTGGTACAAGAAAGGGGGAATTCATCCCATTAAGGCCATCGCCCTGCTTGTCATCACAGGTGGCGCATACAAGAGGGGCTATATCATTATTATTATCATTATCCGCCGGAAAAAGTCTTGGTAACAGAGCTGAGAATTCTCAACTGAAGCGGAAAGCCCAGTTCAACAATTTTATTCAATCAATTTGGTGATTTTTTTTAATTGTCTTGTCTCTTTTTCTACATGATATAAAACAATGTGATTAATTATATTACAGTACAATACTGGTAATATCAGAAAGTATCAATGGTATATAGGTTATTGTCAAACTTGCTGTCAAATCATGTCTTTCTCAACAATGACGTTAAAGAATGATTGAATATTAAGACTCTGAACCACTTTATTCTGCACACTTCATGCTTTTCAAAAAACACACATTTGCATCTGAAGCGTGTTTTCTTCAGACTCTACACAACAGAAACTTTGAGTATTTTCATGTTTTCATCATTTTAATCCCATCACTGTTATCATGCTGACAAAGCACGGCCCATATTTATCAAACTGCTAAAAGTGACATGTTTAAAGTCAAATCCTTCAGTTTTATTACTCACTAACTTAAGACTAACTGAAGAATTTCTCATGATGTAAAATGCTCTTTAAGAGAGCTCAGGAGGTCTCAGGTGGTTAAGAGTAGATCCTAAATGACTGTTGCACAGTAACACATGATCAAACACCGTATTGTAAAGACTATCATTGGTCATGGTGAATTATAAGTTAGCTGGAGCAGCATGTACAATTCAGGACAGGATAGTTTTAGCCTTTTTACATTGTTCTAACATTTGTTAGACTATGAGAGCATTTTTTATTTCTTTTTTAGGCATCTATCAGGGATGCAAACAACAATAATAAAGCTGATACTGATTTTATTTTATCATCATCATTTTCCATGTATCGATGTCTGCTTTTGTCATTTTGGTAATACATTTGAATGATCACATGACCTCTGTCTGATAGATCTGAGTTTATCCACTAGCAGAACAGTTTCCTGTCTACTCCAGTTTAACTTTGTTTCCATTCAGGACGGTTTTTGATTATTTCTGCTAGTGTATTTACACTACATCATATTGTTTATTTTCTATTGACAATAGGGACTTCACACTTTTTTTAATGATGGTTAGGCATTGTTGCATCTGAAGCGTGTTTTCTTCAGACTCTACACAACAGAAACTTTGAGTAGTTTCATGTGTTTTCATCTTAATCCCATCATTGTTCTCATGCTGACCAAGCAGGGCCCATATTTAGCAAACTGCTAAAAGTGAGATTTTGGGTGTTGGTTTCAAAGTCCATAACATTTATCATTTAATTGCTTAATGATAGACTATTACTTAATCACAATGGTAAGGTTATACCTCCTATTTCATTTTTTTAAAAAAAGGTATTTTATTAACATGTCGTTAGTATTAGCAGCTAGTACATTAAAAAAAGCTAATCAATGATAGATGACTGTCTTCATATCTCATTATGAGGAACAACAACGTTTGATTAGAGCATTTGAATAGGATTTTAATGTCTTAATTATTAATGCCTTATGTCAATGTCCTATTCAGCTGTAATTTGCAAAATCTTGATTAAATACGTTTTGTGTAACACAGGATCCGAACAGCTGTTCGCGAACGTGTTCTTGGTAGTTTGTTGCTATTTATAGCAACAGTAGCGCGACATACAGGTTACTTACAGGATCTTTGGCAGCAGTGGCGTCGTTAAGCCTGTTTTAGGGGGGGTGAAGCCACCCCCCCTAAATAGTTTGGTGTTGTTTAATTAAAAAAGATTTTTTTTTTATTTCATTTTTTTTACAAAAATATGCCGACAAATTCAATATAAAGCGGCCAGCATATCAGTTTAAATAAATAATCATATAACCTGTCATTAAGGACTTAAATGTGATCATAAATCTGTCAGTTTCCCTTCACTTCGTAGTGTACGGTAGAGAGAGCCCCTTTGGTGCGTTGTTATCCATTACGCTTGTTCAGAACGCAGAACCACATTACTGAAAATCCAGTCCACGTTTTCCCTGCGACCTTGCTTGCGGCTCGGTACTTCTACCGTTGCACACAGAGCCGAATAGAACACCGTTAGGAGAAGAACATGAATGGATGGATGAAGGATGGATATAAGAAAGTTTTCAGGACAGTAAGTATTCATCACTGCTGGTAGTAACAGTTAGTTAGCTCCAGCCCAGCTAACAGCAGAAAGTCCATGTAATTCATGAAATGCTCCATGTTTGACAAATAAAAACCTGGCTTACACACTACAGACAATCTCTGCGTCTTACCTTTGTTGTTTTGCGGTCAAAAGTTACATTCCAGCTGTAAAAGAACAAAAGAACGCTGCTACTTAGCTAGCTAGTTAGTGTTCATGCACTGTGAAGGTCCTGGTTGTTCACAGAGTTCAGTGTGCACTCTCTTTACCATAACTTTGGGGTGACTTCCTTCTTGAGCATCAGCTGTGTTTCTCACTTTACGCATGGATGCACACCGTGAAACAGGAGCTGAGCTCATTCACGTATGATTATCATCAGTGGATAATAATAATAATAATAATTACACCAATAATAATCACCCCTATTGGCCAGGGCAGAGGAGCACAGTGAGTGAGAGGTGAGTCTAAAGGATTTCACAGAATAGAGTCATTTGTGATGCAGACAGTCTTGGAATTTTATGGAACTCAATTTGCATATGAAATATGAAACATTTCAGTCAAGGTGCACCATATAAGACTTATTTAACTTGAGCTTTTATTTAAGAGTAATGATTAGAAAGTGGAGAAAGCCAAGTTATACACACACACACACACACACATATATATATATATATATATAAAACCTAGTGACGCCTCTGTCTGTGCATAATCTAGACTTTCCTTTCTAATTCACTACTGTAGCTGTTAGTAGGAGAAATTCTTCATAATTTGTTGCTTGTGATGAGCTTACTTGCTCGGCTATGTTAGCATTGCAAAAAGGGATTTGGACAGACAGAGAGCGCTTTTCTACTTTTTTTTTTGTTCTAGCAGTGTTATATCGACCTTAGCTAAAATGTTCAGTAGATTGTGGGGAGAGGGAATCTTAGCTTGGCGCTTGGCCCAGCCATACATTGTAGTTTTTGCACATTTCTCCAAGTCATCAACATACTCGGTAAAATCAGCATACCCAAATTAACACTGCCAGAGTTGATTTCAACACAAAGTGTCTATATGGGTCCACCCACGAGTGTTAATTTAACTCTTTTTGCAGTGTTGGTACCTTAACACTAATTTGGTGTCATGTCTCTTTTTGGAGTTAAAATTTAACAATTAACAACAACCAGTGTTAGTTTTTCTCAACACTTCTATGTAGTGTTGGACATTAACTCTCTCAGAGGATCATGTGTTAACTACACAAGTGTTAGACCTTTAACATTAAACAGTAATAATAGTAATAAGGACTGTTAAAATAAAGGTGGTCATGTTTGGTATTATTTTAACATTTATTTTGACATTTGACTTTGACGTTGCTTTACAAAGAGTAATAGCACAGGACAGTGTCTCATAGAAGGCTGGAGATTGCAACAATTACTCAAGCAATGAGATGACTTCTGTTTAAATCACAACTCCTATGCCTCCGTACCTGCCATGGAATACATGTGACACTGTGCTTCTGAGGGAGGTTATTAACCGTGCACATAACTTCACTCATGGTGCAACATGCCTTGTTTCATAACAGCAACTTTAAGCTACTAGAACATTATAGAATTAGAAAAGTTACACTCATGACTGTAAACAAACAACATCTGTAGTAATTTGGAACAATTTACTTAAACTTTGTCTGTAACACAGTATCTCATGGCATGCTGGGAAATCTTCCTCTGCTGACGTGAATGCTTCGAGTGTAAAAATTACCTTTTTTAAGTCATTGGATTCAAACTCGCAGCTTTTGTCACTCACTCTCACACCACATCTTTTTACAGGCCACAGTCAACCACACTTGCATACATTCTTGGATGTATCTGGAATCCCAGGATGGATTTCCAACATCAGGGTTAACATTTATCTCAGCCATTTGCAGCTTTTCTTTCTCAAATGTTCCCTCATACGGCCACATGCCATTCATCCCTTCACACAAAAGAGAAGTGAACGGAAACACGAAATCCCATTCTTTCAGTCTACCGATGAGTCCAGCCGGTACATGTGGCGAAAACATTGCTTTAAAGTGTGATGTCTGGTCAGATGTGTGTGTGTGTGTGTGTGCCCGCTTCGGCATGCTGCGTATCAATGACAGGTTGACCTTCTAATTTCACATTGTTTTTCTGATCTTTTACAGAATTTTTTTTCTCTTTGACTTAGCTTTTGCTGAGTCAGTTTGCATGTTTTCAGATTCACATTGAATTCTACTGTTGTGGACGGATTGTTACTCATTTTCGCTTGTGCATTAAGACTTTACACATACAGACAAACAGATTTCAATCCACAGTACAGCAGCATCAGAGGTCTGTCTCCACACCTTTCTACTACAGCAGTGGTGGTCTGAGGTAAAAGGGCGAAAACTCAGTTCTTTTTCGCCCACAGTGTATACACAATTAGCATCAACGTTTCCCACAGGACACAGAGCAGATGATCCCCGATCTTGACTTAAACGAAGCAGTACTTTTAAACTCCCCCGAAAATGTCTCTTCTACAGTTTAAATCTCAGGTGGGTCTCTCTGTGCCGAGTGCAGCCCGAAACTTCCCCGCTAACCAAAACAATATTATATAACAATATTTGTGTTACAGCTTCTATATTTTGTTTAAAAAATGTTTTACACCATTGTCAGCTTTCTTGATTTCTCACTTTAAGTCAATTTGCCAATTAAACATCTAACTGGGAGGTTTGTATGACACATACGTTCCGAGCAACGCTCCCAGAGATTTCAGCCAGGACATTGTCCCCAAGACACTGAACTTCCTGACCCCCCCTGGTCGGGTCAGAGATGTTTTTATTTTTATATTCCAGGCAAATTAAATAAGCACAGAAGTGCCTGAGTTGGTCTCACATTCCCCCGAACTCATCCTGGTGGATAGACTTTAAACCCCAAGATAACACCACAAATACTATACGCCCAGAATTAGTCAAAGAGAATGTCTTTACCCATGCAGGTGTTATTGTCAGCATATTCTAGTCTGGAGACACTGTTGTCTGTTTACGCAGATTGGAACGTCAACGGCAAGCTATCTATTATGTCTAGGAAGGCAGCAATAGTCTCTTCGACCCTGGCCACCACAGTGTTGAGATAGACTGGCACCTACTGTTCCCAATCAAAGCCAAACAACTAATACTGCCGAGGACCTCAAGGCCAAAATTCCATAACAACTACTATAATCAGCTTTTAGACAGATCAGCACTTTGTTAAGTGTCTTGGTCAAGGTAGGGTCAAAATTCTGGTACTTCGCTTTTTTCCCCAGCCATCTGTGTCCACTCACTCTCCCCAATGCTTTCCACATACTTTCACTTCTTTATTTAATATGATTCGTCATTTATCTTGTACCGCTCAAGAGCAAGCACTTGGCGACAGTGGCAAGAAAAAACAGTAAAAATTTGGATTAGAGCCTAACGTACAGTGTAAATCCTACAAAGTTCATGTTTTGTACTAACAGTGTACTAGTAGAGTATCAATGCATATATGTAGGTACCAGAGAACAAGCTGTGAAGTTATGTAATAAGGGGGTAACAATTTAGGATCTTACACTGTAGTATTTGTATTTGTATTTTTTACTCCAGGGTACCTATTGTACCTATTGGCGAGAATTACTGTACCGTAGTTATTATTTAACTCCTGGGTTTTGTCCTATTATCGCAAGGTGTTTATGTATGTCAATAAAACTGAGCAAAAATATGGAAGTGTCAAGGAAGATGGGGAGATGACTTCTTCACTGTCATTCACTTGTGTTTCAATTTTGAAGTCATTGAAATGTTTTAAGTCTTTTCCCTGGCAATTGTGTTTCAACCAGCATTAGGCCACAGCTCCACAAGGTTCAGGTTTAGCTTTTCTCCACTCCTTAGCAAAGCTAACATAAGCAATCTGCCTTCATACCAAGATGCGATTGAGAAATCTCTTCACCCCTCACCCAAAGAGATTTTGCGTATATGAGCTGTACATATGATCTAAAGTGGGACCTTGAACTGAAGAGTAAACAATGGCGACTGTGACCTGGGGCAAATCATACAATATTATCATTTGTGGTGCTATAGGGTTCACCAGGTGTTAGTTGTGGAGGAGATCACCCTCTGTGCTGTAGAAAGTCCCGTAAATAGACCTCTGAATCAGGCTGTGACCTGGAGAAGCAGACAGCATCTGGATGAAAAGAGAGAGAGGGGGAGGCTGTGCTTGACAGGGTGTACTGTTAACTAAGTCAGACAAGAGTGTTTGCTGTCAGGCTCTTAAAGATTCTCTCTTTTCCTTTATTTGTCAGCTATGCCAAGACTGAGGACAGAAATTATTGTTGCTGATGTGCATAGTGTTAGGAAAATTATTCAATAACCTTCAGGACGCCGTCAGACTGTTAAGATATCCTTTTAATAGTGACTTGCAGCAAGGGAACAACTTACAGACTCTGTGGTTCAGTAATTGTTCAAAGGTTCAATGGTTCAACACAGACTTATATTAAAAGCGGCCACCTCCTAAAAAGGAAAGAGTGACACCTACAACTTTGTCTATCTCATAGTTTCAACATGGGCATTTTAAGCCATGTACGGTCAAAAAACCTCATGCGTTGGGGTGCAGTTGCCGTTACAGCTGTCTGTTACTTTGCAACTTCCCTGAAGCTGAGCACACAGTAATTATCTCTGTGCACACACATGTAAGGTGACGCTGAGTCATCTCTAAATGGAAAAACACAGAAAGCATAAAGGATAATAACATTTTTCCAACATGTAGTTTGAGTCTGTTCAGGTGAATCTTGAAGCCAGAGATCCCATTACACCAAAAGATCTGTGAATACCTGCCTCTATCCTTCTATACTTCTGTCCTCTGTCTGTGTTTTGTAATAATTCAGAATAAGGTCCTTGATTTAGCTGGGAACATGATATCAATGTTGGGCAAACTTAATGAGTTTGTGTGGTATGAATCCGTAGGCATTTGCAAGGTCCAGCAATCAGTCAGGCACTCCAGGGATCCCACCCTTGTGAATGTGGTGTTCTTCAGAAGGAATTCAGTCATTGTGGCAGGATACTGAAAAATAGCTTGCCTTCTACGTTTAGCAGTGAGATGGTGGGACTGACTGGTGTTCTTAGAGTTCGCTTTCTTGATGATCCAAACACCTTCTGCAAAACTCCACTGGTTGCAAGATCCAAGATTTTCCGCAGGTGCCAAAGGAGATGTGGGCAGTGTTTGTATGCGACGTATGTAACTCCACTGGGACCTGTGGCAGAGGCGTATTCGACTCTTTTGACCAGCTCCTGAACCTCCATCCAGCTGGGCTTCCTACCTGTTGAACTCAGCCATTAGGGCCATGTGTGGTGTTCACATCTTCAGCTGGCACATGAGGCTGCCTCTGCGCCTTTCCCTTAGCAACCTCTTAGTGCAGACAATAGGGTTCAAAACAGGGTGTACTGCTATGTCAGTGCAGGGCGGTCTATTGTGTAGGAAGTGTGTGTAGGTGTGAGTCTATATTTAAATGTGAAGGAGTAGGGGGCAAAAAAACTAACAAAGTCAAATTTAAGATTACAAATGGCAGTTAAGCAATAGCTGTAGACATTCCCAAAACTGGTGTTTTACTTGAATTTGTAGCACAATATCTGTCAAGCAAAGTGACATTGTGGTGTTAGTAGCAGCATTTTAGGTGTTTTACAGCAATTTTTGAAGATTATCTTCCAACACTGTATTGTTAATGATTAGTGTTAGTTCAAATGTTAATGACATTTTCAATAAGTAGTTTTACTTTGGAGACACAGTTAACGCAGGGGTTCCCTGACCCGTAGGAAAAAAAGTGAATGCTATGGTAAATGGTAAATGGACTGTACTTATATAGCGCCTTTCTAGTCTTCAGACCACTCAAAGCGCTTTTACACTACATATCTCATTCACCCATTCACACACATTCATACACTGATGGCATTAGCTGCCATGCAAGGTGCCAACTGCTCATCAGTTTTAGGAGCTAACCGTTCATACACATTCACACAAAACAACACATAATGCTGTTGTATGTATTTATTCATACAGTATAATTGTGATGAATGGGGTCAGACTTCCATAAGTAAAAATAATTCAACAAAACTTGTTCTGTGTAAGTTACACCTGCTTTCAGTAAAACATTCAACAGTATGCTTGACAGGACTTTGAGGAAGACATGAACTCCAACACACATACATATATTTTATTTATAGAGTAAGATCCACAAAGACACTTTACAGGAGTTAAAACCGTCAGACAATACAATGAAAATAAACAACACACAGTTTTGTTCACTTTGTGAATGGTGTATAGAATGTAGACAGGTTGGTGCAGTCTCTGATGTGTTTGGGAAGAGACTTCCAGAGGGAGGGAGCAGTTGTGGAGGGGTTCTGTAATCATTACTGAGGAGATATATTCCACAGAAGTCTGTCAGTCAATACGTTATCAAACCAGATTTGATAAAACCAGATTTTTATCACACAACAGAATTCCTGCTAAAACAAACATAAAAGCTATTGGCCTACTCATAAGGTTCGTAATGCTGATAAATCATGAACTGAATCTTAACGTTTTAAACCATGTGTGATGTGAGTGTGAGAAAGACGTGTAGTTTAAATTTGAATACAAACACACGCACACCTACACACACACACACACACACACACACACACACACACCTGACATGACACACGTCTGACATAGTATAGTCTTATGACGTTGTTTTGGCCAAAAATTACCTGTTCAGCAGACACAGAGCAACATTAGCCTTTATTTACACTCATGTCTCTGGTCACTGCCTGAGGAAAATGTCTGGCTCCTAAGCTGCTAAAAGCTCCATATGCTCACTAGCTAGTTTCTAACTTTGTCCGTCTGCTGTTGGGCAGGTAGTGTACAGGGGGGTTTATCAGAGCTTTTTTTTTTTTTTAACCCAAACAGCTGCCTGCTGCTGCTGAAACAGGGTTGATGAGAGGAATGAAGCTAAAACAGAGTGTTAAAAGAGGCTAAACTGCTAGAGCTGAGGGCAGTCACAGAGTTGGGCGGTAATTCTCTGTAGGTGTTATGATGGAGGCTTTTTGCCTTCTTCCTGCCTAATGTTTCCTGTTGGTTTTCCCTCCCTCCTGAATCTGTCTGTCTCTCTTTGTTGCTGGGCGAGGCCTCTGGATTTCCCCTCACCTGCTCTGCACCTCACTACCTGTGGCTCATTAGCTAATCAACACTCACAGTATAAAAGACAGGTCCAGCCTTCCAGATCGTTTTGACTACATAGTAGTAACTACGCACTGTTTACTTTGTCTCTCCACCTGCAAATGCGTCAAACCCAATCCTGCACCATTCCAAGCCACGTGACCAGTTTGTGACCCTGTTCACTTTATATGTGATTTGATAAACTGTTAAAATAAAAATATTGATTAAGGCAGCTTTAAAGGATTATCCTGGTTTAATGTGGAAATAATTTTTGTCTCTTTCGATATCTTTGTACTCACCAAAGTAATTGCTGAGATCTGAGAACGAAGTTCATGAGGTAAAACAACAAAGTCCCAAGTTGAGTCCATGAAGAGTGTTAACTTTAGTTAATTCAGGAAATGAACAGGTTCATGGTACATGGTTCTTTCATCTTTGGGCTCGGGGGAAGTTATCAAATATTTTCTAGTCAAAAGGCTCAAGTCCAAGTGAAGTCCTGAGTCATTGCTGTTAAAGTCTAAGACCAGTTACAAGTCTTTTTTGATTTTGTTAAGTCGAGTCTAAAGTCATCATATTTGCAGTCAGTAAAGCACCAGTGTTTATGGTTTGACTAGATTCTCTAAACCACTTTATTTGGAGGTAAAACTGTAAGTTTGCACAGTTGCAGATAAAAACTGTGTAAACTAAAATCAATCAATAAACTTCAAGGATACATTTATCTTGAAGTCTGTCTTATTGTCTGAAGACAGACTTGATTCTGTGCCTTCCTTTTCTGAACTCACTGCGTATGTGTGTGAGAGAAAGAACCAGAGTAGAGAACAGAGAGCCAGAGATGGACGGAGAGAAAAAAAAAATATATCATTAAAGCTTTGTGCCCCTGAATCACCTGAACATGTTTTATTTACTGTCCCTTAGAAGCAGAGTTGGCATCAGAACGGTTTGCTCCACAGTCTGGGTCAGTCTGGGCCGGGTGCCTGGTACACACAGCCAGAGGCTGCGGTCCTTCAGGACCAGAGCCACACTCACATACACATGATGATGTAGCAAACCTTGAGATACTGGTTCGACCTGTATTTACTATTTAATAATAACAGATTAACACTATCCTTAGAGGAGCAGTGTGTAGGATTTAGTGCAGGGGTATTCAACTAAAATTTTAAGAGGTCCAGTGAGAGAAAATTTCCTCAAGCGAAGGTCCGGAACATCATAATGTCAAACATTATGAATTAGTGGTGTAAATATATATATATATATATATATATATATATATATATATATATATATATATATATATATATGTATATGAAGTAGCCTCATAGTTGTATCAACATCTGCATCTGACTGTTAAATTAAACAAAGTACAATTCAAAAATATTTATTGTCACTTAACATTGAAGTATACACGTGTAATAATAATAATAATAATAATAATGGTAATGATAATGTTTTTCTCTCATTAGGTTAAGGCTGCATTTAAAAACAAAATAGAGAAAGTAAATAAAATAGCTGCATTTGAAAAATTGTGTATCTTAAAATAAAGTGATTCATTTTAGAAAAATAAAATACCAGCAGCTTGAGTTTCCCCTTTTCTGTTAACTGTCTCAACAAATTTTTTTACAATAAATGAATATAAACACATCTTAACAATTGAACAGTTTTACAGTTTCTCTTTCTTCCCCTCTTATATCTTATCTTATATATATATAAGATATATATATATCTTATATCTCCTTTCTGTTGTTCAGTGAGAGAACTGAGCTCTAACTTCTCCTGCCAGGACTTTAAATCTGGGCTGGAATGGTGTCAGGGCCATTCTCATGCACATGTGAAGGTGCTCATTGGTGAGCCTGGAATGATATTTAGTTTTAATTATGTTCATTGTGGAGAAAGCTGCCTCACAGCTGTATGTGGACCCAAATATGGTAAAGATGAACAGGGCTAACATAGGTATTTGCCTAATTTTGTCACAGAGCTCTTCTTTTTGTTTTCCCTCAAGTAAGGTCTCTGCTACTGCACTCATGCACTCCTTGACAACCCCTCCATCAGTAAATGGCTTTTTGTGTTGACCCCAGTGAATGAATGGGTCAGAATCCTGGTTGACTGCTCATATTGGGATCTGAGAATGCTTATTTTCTGTGACCTCAGTTCAGACTTAAGTGGATATGTTTGATGAAAAACTTTGTGTTTTGTCTCATAGTGGCGTTTCACATTGGCACTTTTAATGAGCGCCACGGTCTCTGAACATATGAGACACACTGGTTTTGTGCTCCCAGTGGGAAGAATGAACATAAATGTTACACAAATGCCGTAAAGACTAGAAAAGCTTTGCTGGTTAAAATAGAAGCGCCCCGTCATAATGTAGAATCCCTCAATAATTTATTGATTATAGGTCTGGGTCCGCATAGGACGGCGTCTGGGTCCGGACCCGGACCGCGGTCCGCCTTTTGGTGACCTCTGATTTAGTGGCATCTAGTGTGCTGATTGCAACCCCCTTCTTCACCCTCTCCTTCCTAGCATGGCAAAAAAAATAAGAAAAGCCCTAAAAGAGCCAGTGTTCAGTTTGTCTGTTCTGTAGAAACATGGCGGACTTGAAGAAGGATCTGCTCCCCCTGTATGTGTTGTCAAGAAGGATAGAAAAACGGACAGTGATAAGAGAGGATAGATTTCCTGCAGCTTGCTCAGCCTCAAGAATAGAAAAAGCAACCACAGATCATCAGAGAAAGGACTGAATGTGAAACTCAACTACAAGAGGTCCAGAGCTCCAGGCTACACTGGCGAGATGTCTCCCGTACCTGAATTACCAGCTGTAGGAAACACACCAACCAACCAGAAGAACCCACCACAGAACAATAAGAGGTTTAAAAGTTTTAAATGTGCTGATTATGACAAACATGTATAATAATAATGATGATGTAATGATTCTCCATGTTGACTGAAGTGAAAATATGTGGAAAGTATTAAAATGCTCATGACAACTGTACTGAGTCTGAATTACTACATAACCAACCCATTCAAATTATATTAATGCTTAAAGTTATGTATAATTGAGAGTGTGGATGCTTTGAATGACATGTGGGTGCCCACCTCAGCTACACCCACGCTTCATGTCTTTTCCCATTTTTAGATTAGTGGAGAGACAACGGAGGCAGGACTGCCAAGATGGCAATGACCAGAGCAACCAGGTTCTGAGCTTCTCAACGGCTCTTCAGAAAACTGTGGGGGACATCACAGAGACTACATCCATGTTTTATACAGTCTATGATATAAACCGAGGGCCATGAGGGTAGAATCAGACCATCTAGTTGTTAACCAAAGTGTTTCCACTAGTATTAATGTTCTATCATATTAAATGTATATTAAATATATGAAGATTGTACATTAAACATATTAAATTAATGTCAATTTGACTTATGTTTAATGGACGCAACACAAAATCCAGATTATGCATGCTCTTCGAAAGCAAAACTACATGAAAACTGCATCAGACAATACAAATATGCAAATTTTTTTTTTTTTTTTTTTTTTTAAAGTCCCTCCTGACACCGGCCAGCTTCTGCAGGACTCAAACTGGGGACATAAAGTTTATTCTTGACTGCAAGAACCATCCAACATGACACGACATATGGCAAAAACACATCCCCACACACTGTCATCCCCTGTGGCACAATTTGTCAAAAACAAGTTAATGCAACATTGCCTGGTTGCACATATTGAAGGGCCAATGAGGAAGATCTGAGGTGACAGACAAAACAGATATCTTTAAAGGATACAATGATTTCAGACTTCAGATTTCTCAGACTTTTTCAAACTCTTTTTTGGGGCTTCATCCAAAAAGTTTCAAACTATACTGAAGCTGGAGAAGTCTGGATGACATTTGCAGGAAAGGTGATTTTTTCTTTAGAAATGGGAATGACTAAACCGCAAGTATGAAAATTGGCTTTTTATTCCACGTTTAGCAAACCTAAATGACTGTCTTGCTAACATATATGACCAACAGCAGTCTAAATTACCATAGTGCATCTGGCACCTGATACTTGACAGCATATTGTCTTTTTCCTAAGCTAAAATAAATGTTTCTTTTGGGTTTTCTTGAGTTTTAATGGGCATTACAAGTCAAAACACTACGCTCTTCGTAAGTGACCACATGTTGGTGCTGACTACAACAAGACTAATGAGATCTTTTTTACTTTCCACTGCGTTTTGGGATATCTTGCTGACATATAAACAAACTTAACCCTAACCCTAACCCTGACCCTAATCAGTCATATATCTGCCAAATGTTCAGCAAACTGTCTTGGTGATAAAGATGCACAGATACACATGATAGTCCTGCTGCATGTAAAATGAAGGGCTCAGGGGCCTGAAATGTACAGCTCACCAGCAAAGGTACAGTGCTTCTGATCAAATGCGCCTGTGGCCTGTTGAGAGTGAGAGGGGGTTAAGGCCGACAGGGAACCTTCTACAGCCCTGCCTACTCAGCACAAAGCCTCTCTCCCTGTCTCAGTCTCTTTGTAGAGTGGCTGATCAAAGAACGGAGTGCGCTCAGAGGATTCACCGCATCAGGTATGGGGGGCATTTTATGCCAGCACACTACACTAAAACGCCTTAACCGCGTCGCCTACGCCTGCATAAAGACTGAAAAATACGCATACAGGCACGCGTATTGCAAGTACACCAAATAATGAAGGGTGACGGGTGATAAGTGTCATGCCACGTGCGAACGCAGCGGACGCCTGTGCGCACGCTCGTCTCAATGTACAAATAATTTACTTTATGATGACGAATTTTGAGTTTAACAGCTGCTTTGCTTCACAATTCAAGCAGTCCATGTATTACCAAGAGAGACCGATGTGACAGTTTAGGCTATTTCAGTCACACGTGCACACGTTAAGGCGTCTGAAGCGTTGGCTTTAGTACAATAGTGACACACGCGTTAACACCTATAGCATGTGCACGTCTATAACGGGATGTTGAGGTATATCAGGGACTGTACCATTGCTCAGGCGCGAAACTGAGGAAGAGGCTGTGCGCATTTATGCACGAGGTACACTGGATCATCAGGACCTGACCGTTATTCATTTTCTATGTTCTGCAGCCTATCTACACAGATCAGCTGTTACACATAGTCTCAGGTTCATACGGGATTGTTTAGAAGAAAGCATAACTTATAGATGAATCCCAAGCCCCATCAGAGCTGTCAGGATATTTTTTTTTTAAGTAGCTGAAATTATTTTAGTTATCCCTTTCACCCTTGCCTTTTTTATGTTTCGAACAAAAAACAATAAACAGACCAGTTTTTCCGTTTTTTGTTGTCTGAATCAAAATCGAAAAACCGAGAAAACCAAATTCGAATAACGGTCCGATTTTGGTTTCTGTAAATGCCTCTTTTCATCTTTCCTCTCGTAAAGAAGGTGAAGAAAAGTAAAACAGGTGAGCTTCACGGGTCTGTGTATGTTTTGGTCATTGGATTTTCCGTTCAGAAAAGGATATTAAAAAACAAAAAATGAGTAGTTATTTGATTTTCATTTTAAAATTCAAAAATTAAAATTGAAATTCAAGATATTTTTCATCAAGGTCAAGAAGGGGTAAACAAAACTTTAAAAACCGGTTGATTTTCATTTCTTGTTTCTAAAAACAAAAGATAAAATCGTTGGAAGACAGAAACAAAGAAGAGCCAGTTTTTTCATTGTGCGACCGGAAGTTGCCGTTTTCAAAGTAAGAGCGCATATGAGGACAGTGCTGTGTTTCTGGCAAGAGCGCCAAAATATGACTTCTACCTGTGGTTTCCCTAGAAATTACCGAGAATTAATGCTTGTCACTAGCATTAATTAGTCAGTCCTCTCCCTCATAGACAGTAGAAAAATGTAAACACACTAACGTCAGCGCGTCACTCAAGCACCACGCCGTACCGGGCCGGCCCACTGACCCACCGGGGAGACTCCCGGTACCCCGTAGGCCAGTCCGCCCCTGGTGGTGGGCCGCCGGCCGTCCTGGAGTAACGGCCGTTCTGTGATTCTCCAGATCACACAGATGGCCAGTCCGCCCCTGCTCCACCGCCCCTTTTGGGTTAGGCCGGGGAGCCGTCCGGCCTAGCCCCTTACAATGTACAGCACTGGGCGGTCGACGCCCCGCACCTGCGTCTCTCAAACATTGTGTGTGTCCTTAAACAGTGCAATAAAGAAGTGAGCTACGATCATTTGTCCGTATATCTGTGTTGAGGGAACCCACGGTGGCAGCAGACTTGCCACAGGTTCCAAAGACATTTTAGCCTGGGCTAGGGAAACCACAGGTAGAAGTCATATTTTGGCGCTCTTGCCAGAAACACAGCACCGTCCTCATATGCGCTCTTACTTTGAAAACGGCAACTTCTGGTCGCACAATGAAAAAACTGGCTCTTTTTTGTTTCTGTCTTCCAACGATTTTATCTTTTGTTTTTAGAAACAAGAAATGAAAATCAACCGGTTTTTAAAGTTTTGTTTATCCCTTCTTGACCCTGATAAAGAAAAATATCTTGATTTTCAATTTTAATTTTTGAATTTTAAAATGAAAATCAAATAACTACTCATTTTTTGTTTTTTAATATACTTTTCTGAACGGAAAAGCCAATGACCAAAACATACACGGACCTTCACGGAAGTCCAAGTAGCCTTAATGTGGGCCTTTCAAAAAAAAGCCAAGAGAATAAAGTGAACCTGAGGCACCCTGGTAGCTCAAGGTCGTCAACACTGCTTGAATTGTGAAGCGAAGCAGCTGTTAAACTCAAAATTCGTCATCATAAAGTAAATAATTATTTGTACATTGAGACGAGTGTGCGCACAGGTGTCCGCTGCGTTCGCACGTGGCACGGCACGGACGACCCCTCGCTATTTGATTTCCACAAACACTACACAGTGTGTGCCTGTACGCTCATGTAGAATTGTACTTAACAGTCACGCGTGGTCTTCATGTCACGTATTTGAGGCGTAGTTCACCCGTCGCGTATGCGCAACAACGCGTGTGCAGCGTCTGCATGACGCCTACGTGACGCCCGTTTGTCCATTGAAAGTGAATGGAATTTACACACGCCCGTTAGAGGTTTGATGTCATTGCATAGGCGCTGTACACTCGTTTTTAGTATAGTGTGCTGTAAGGGTGTGACGAGATCTCGTGCCACTCAACCCGACAATATTTCTCGTCGCGTTAAAAATCTGTCTCGCGTGATTTGTGAGCTATCCAAACTTCTATTTGTGACCTGTGGGGGCAGTAACGCGCCTTTGCTACGTCTAACCTGCCAGAACCTAAAGAAGAAGAAGGAAAAGAAGAAGAGGAGAAGGAGGGGAAGCAGCAAGCACTTTCAAATCCACAAATTGAAACTAGAACTAAAATTGTAAATAAAATAAAACCAAAATGCTGCCAAACAAACGATTTGAAAGTGGCGGGGGCATCTTCAATGGTAATACCGGTATTTTCCGACGTCATTCTGGCTGCTTGCTGCTTCTCCTCTTCTTCTTTTCCTTCTTCTTCTTTAATATCGTCGAGTTGAATCTCGCGAGATCTCGTGGCACGAGATCTCGTAACACCCCTAGAAGTTTATTAAAAGCTCATGTTTACACCATGCATTTAAAGAGTTATAATAAAACATTTCAAAATGCATGTGCATATATTTTGCCATTGTAGTTTTCTTAAAATCTAGTCTCGTCTCGTCCTCGTGAACCCAATATCGTGTCTCGTCTCGTGAGCTGTGTATCGTCACACCCCTAGTGTGCCGGCATAAAATGCCCCCCATAGTCAGGGAGCTCGCACACACCCTTGTGTGCCTTCCTGTGAGCAACTGAGTGTGAGCTTGGAGACGAGCAGCTGTACTTCACTGCAGATTGTTCGATTCTGTGCACGTTTGAAAATACTTTGGGTTTGGGGAGTGAAAGCGAACGATGATTCAGTTTTCTCAAAGCATCTGAGTAGGCTAACAGTCGGCGTCTTTGATCGGTAATGAGGAAGGTAGGGTCAAACTGAGCGGCGCTGGCTGTTATTTCAGATGAGAATGACAGGATCAAAGGCATTTTCTCTCCTCTGCGTTCATCCTGTTTCTGCCTGTGCGTCTCTGCTTAACCTCAGGCGTCCTTGGCTCACCTCTGCTCTGTCCACCACTCTGAAAATGCAGATAACTTGTCAAAGGCTCTTAAAATCTTAAACTTCCTCCTCTGCTGCAGCAGGATGGAGGTGTGTACCATCACTGAAAAAGGACGCCTGGGCTCAAGTTACCACCTCGACAAATTGAATCCCAACCAGCTGCAGGACTGCTGCTCTGTTGCTAACCTTCGGCCTCTCTGCTAATTGGAGATAAAGCTAAAAAATGAACCTGTGCCTCGTATGACTTTAATTTCACAGGTTTTAAACTATTCTCTTGTTTCATCCGTCCTCTGCCTCTATTGTACTCTAGCTAATAAGGCAGAGAGCATTTTTTGGCAAGTTTGGAAGTTTTGGAAACAATCCATTTTCCAGAGATACCACAATGCTTATCCTCCTCGAAAATGAATTTGCTTAATTCAAACAGCAAATTAGATCAGAATGATTAAGCTTTCTACCAGGCTTTACTTTAGGATTTGGGGAAAATCCTTGGTGAGTCACTTGCTGCGGCTTTTAAGCCTATTTTAAGACTGTGTAAATCACTCTTCTCTCACCGCGTGCCAAAGTAGCACACATACAAGTTATTTGTGTGTGTGTATGTGTTGAGTGTGATCACTGTATCTGAGCGTGAAAACCCTCAGTATTTGATGTATTTTGTCACTTACCTCATTCTGTGATTCATGTATCTGCAGCTGGGAAGTGTATGTGAAGGTATTCTCTAGAGCAACAGTCAGCCTGTGAAAGAGGACAGGGAGGACGAGGATGGAGGGAGTCAGAGTGAGAGTGAGAGAGGAAGAAAGCAGGAAATAGAAAGGAAGAGGTTCCACATTTAACAGGTTGTCACTAACTGTTCTCGGTTGCTCAGCTGTGTGAGCAGAAATGCCCTCACAGGCTGAACATGTTCTTCTGAAGTTTTAAATTAAAATGAAGTGCCTTGATCCTGACTTTACACTGAACGAATCAAGCTCTTCTGTTTGATTTATGTTGTTTGTCAGATTTTGCAGCACTGTGTGACACAATTGGTTGTTCAAATGTTTGAGGCAGCTCTGCCTTCTAAACATCATTTGGGTATTACTGTGCTCCTACTCTAGTCCCAAAATTGGAAAACTCTTTTTATGATCTCCTTTGGCTTCTCAAATGACAAAAATGCTTCCTGAAAGTGTTGCTGTGGGTTATACGGTATATAAATTATACAGAATGCAAGCTTCTGTTGTATGTCGATGATTGCTCATAGGTAGTAAGCTTTCAATAAATTTTGTTAAAATTGAGTCAATCTATTTTGGAAGAGGATGTTGGGAAAGACAAATGTCACGACTGAACAAGGATTTGAACCCAAATGCACGACTCAGAGACAAATCCTAAGAACCTGCCGTACATGATGCATGTGAGAGTCTAAATCTGGGGAGAAGATCAAGATGTCATCTAAATATACGTACACAAAGTGGTTCAGGAAGTCTCTCAGTACGTCATTGATCATAGCTTGGAAGACTGCAGGAGCATTGGTCAACCCAAACGGCATGACTAGGTACTCATAGTGACCACTAGGAGTGTTAAAGCCTGTTTTCCATTCATCCCCCTCTCTGATCCTAACCAGATGATAGGCGTTTCTGAGGTCTAGTTTAGTGAAAACCTTAGCCTGCTGAAGCAGATCAAAAGCTGATGACATTAGTGGCAGAGGGTACCGATTCTTAACAGTTATGTCGTTAAGTGGTGCGTAGTCTATACATGGTCGAAGTGTCCCATCTTTTTTCCCCACAAAAAAGAACCCTGCCCCAGCTGGAGACGAAGAGGGGCGGATAAGACCAGCCTTTAAAGAGGACTCAATATACTCAGTCATGGCCTCAGTCATGGGAGATCATGAATGCCACCTTGGATCGTTCCGTAGCAAAGGCTGAGGGCGAGTGTTCATAATGCATATCACAGTCTACTATAAACGCCCGACATTCTCCTGACTCACCGGAAAATTTCTCTGGTGGGGAGAGGCGAAGAGCTGTGGCATGGAGAGCTGAGACCGATGAAGCTCCAGCAGCCGCCGGAGATGGTGTGGTCGTAGTGTCTGAGGAAGAGGGATCCCTTGTGAGATGAGCAAGGACCTGGTGTACTTGGTTTGCCAGGAGGTTAACTTGGGTCATTATAGAGGCTTTGAACTCCTCCTGACTTTTAGCCAGCCCCTTCATACCACCGTGCAGAGAGGACATGTGCTCCTCCTGCTGAGTCAGGCGGGTGTTCTGGGAGTGAACTGCCGCTGTCAGTTGTTCTGAGTCGGCTGGGTTCATGCCCGGCCAGTTCGTAATGTCACGACTGAACAAGGATTTGAACCCAAATGCACGACTCAGAGACTACTTCAAATAGAATCTCTATTTATTGTACAAAGTAACAAACCAAAATCACTCAAGGGAGGAAAAGTAACAACAGAAAATCACTCTAACGAGGAATCACTAAATAAGCAAAAGGCAAACAACAAATAATAATCACTCACTAGGAGGAGACAAAAAGGCTTGGACAAAGTGTCAAATCAAAATCACTCTTAACGAGGAACAAACAAAACTCAGGGCTCAAAAAGGTAAGACAAAGTAGCAAATAAGTGATACAAAAACCTGACAAACAATTGATGCAGCGTGGGGTCTCTGACATGACGAAACAAGACGAACTGGCACAGGACAAAGGGAGGCACAGACTATATATAGACACTCACACACAAGGTAATGGGGAACAGGTGGAAACAATCAGGGCCGGGAAGACAATCAGAAACAAGAAGAAAGAGAGATGTCAAAATAAAACAGGAAGTCACGAGACAACAGACACAAGACAAGAACTAAACATAACTTAACACAATTTCCTAGATATGACAACAAACAGGTTAAAAAAATTGTGTATCGTTCATCAGCTTTCGAGTTCAAGGAGAAGCTTTCAGTATATACTGTATATAAACAATATAATATATATAATATATATATACGAGTAACCGCTGTAATGTGCTTATAAAGGAAGTATGAGTGAAAATCTATCTAATCTATCTATATGTGAGGAACAATAAAATAATGCCCTTTCAATACAAAAGGTCCCATGCATTTTTGCCTCATTTTCCTCAGGCATGCCACTTAGCAAAGCAAAGACCCTCCAGAAAGTTGAGGGAACCTGTCATTCAATAGAAATAGTATTTATGAAGTTATTCTGTCACTTTGCAGTCACTTTGGGCCCTCTGTAACAAGCTGCCACTAGTGCGGCGCCATGGCAACCTATCCGTCATTGTCATGGAGACAGAAAGGTCACGTATGACCGTGGTGACGTAAGGGCACGCAGACTTGTGGAATTTCCCATTTGCACTTGGACTCGAGACATCGTTGACCTGTGTGGACACCTGTCCATGAAAAAGTTGAACCCCAACTGGAAAAACCCCCCTACACGAGAGAAGAGCTCTGTGAAACCCCCCAAAGATAAAAAAGACCAACCTGCTGAGACATGTCACGTAAGACAGCTTTTAAAGTTTTCCCAAACTTATTTAATCATCTTCATTTTTTAGTACAAAATGTATATTTAATTCATGTAAACTGGCCTGTTATGAAAAAAACAGTTTTTGTTGACACTCGACGTTTTTCTCGGTTTAAAATGATAAAAAAAAAAAATGGACTGAATGTTTCGGGATAGCTGTGAAATGTGTTCATAGTTGTGTAGTAATTAAATAATTAGTTGTGTAAATAATTTAATTGGCCAGTTAGGAAAACACAGTTTTTGTTCACAGTCAATGTTTTTCTCTGTTTAAAATGATTATTAGATGATAAAAAATTGGACTGAATGTTTTGGGTGTGAAATGTGTTAATAATTGTGTAGTAATTCATTTTAATTGGCCTGTTAGGAAAACACAGTTTTTTGGCGACACTCGACGTCTTTCTCGGTGTAAAATGATTTCTAGATGGTAAATATGGGCTGAATGTTTTCGGACAGGCGGAAAATGTGTTAATAATCGCGTAGTAATTAAAAAATATCTGAAATTTTAGTTGAAGGCATTCATTTTTTTAAAAATGTATCGACCACAATTTAGGAAAAAATATAATATTTTTCGAATAATGGCAAAAAAATATTTATTTTTCTGGTGCACCATGGAGACCATTGAACGTTCAGGACGTCAAAACGTGCAAATGTAAACAAACCGGGGCCCGTTGCCACAGTAACCTGTTTAGATTTGATTTGAAGTTTGACCTAAAACGCATCAATATCAATTTAATTTGATTAATTCAATTGAGCATACAGTCACAATCAGAGCAACTTTTTAATTTCAAAGTTGATCACATTTGTCAACTAATGATCAGATATTGCTCAAAATGCAGCAGACAGATCAATATTGTTCTGAGCTGAAGATGAAGTGAACCAGACAGACTTTAGATCCACAACCAAAACTGTCGTGTACTTCCATCCTGAAGTATATTAATAATTTACCATGAAGCGCAGATTGTTTTGAGCTCATTTCGGAGGATTAACGTTGTTAATTGCGCGTAATTTAATTTTAAGTATCCACCGTTTAGCGTGTGTAATGGTGCACGGAGGTCTGTGCACATCAGAGCTGATATCATATTTGTTCCTACATGATTATCGTACACTGTCAGAAAAAAACCTGTAAAAAACAGTAAATGACTGGCAAAAACGTAATTCAAATAATGTGCAAAAACATTAAATGTACAGAAAATTTCATTACGATTTTTACAGAAAAATAACATTATTTTACACATTTTTCCCAAATAATTATGATCAATCACCTTCAATAAAGGGACAGTCCTAAAAGTTCTGCAGGAAAATACCGTTATTTTACAGATTTTTCAGGGTTTATGCAGGAATCCTGAGGTTAAATGTAATACCATTTAATACCTTCTAAATATTTTTTACAACCTCAACGCAACTTGCTTCTAGTCATATAGCAAAAACAGGATCGATAAATGGGAGGGCACACGCACTGTTACGGTCAATCCCATAGTTATTTACATTTAGTCATTTAGCTGACGCTTTTATCCAAAGCGACTTTCAGAGAAGATGCGATGGCTGCAGTGGAAGTTTGACTGGTGGTGGGACTCGGTTGGAGCGGTATACTGGTCATACTAGCAGCACAGAAATTTGATATTAATGGCTGCTCTCCCATCAAGTTGTCAGTCAACTGAACACTGTAGATAGATTAGGGGCGGCAGTAGCTCAGTCCATTGTATGTGTGTTCGGGATTAAAATGCATGTAAAATAAACTGAGTGAAAAAAGAATTTCCCCGTTGTGGGATTAATAAAGTATCTCTTAGATAGATCCAACTACACATAATCTGAGTTACGCTACTTGACATGTGCTTCACCGAGACGTGGCTGAGTGAACTTTCTCCGGACTCACACGTCACCCTGGACGGATTTCAACTCATACGAGCGGACAGGAAAGTAACGGAGAGCGGTAAGAAGAAGGGAGGGGGGATCGCTGTGTTTGTGAACAAGAGATGGTGCCACCCGGGACACATCAGTGTGAAGGAGCAACTCTGCACCAGAGACTTGGAGCTGTTAGCGGTCAGCATGCGGCCTTACTACCTCCCGAGGGAGTTCTCATGTTGTTGCTGTGACTGTGTACATCCCCCCCTCGGCGGTTGCTGCTGCAGCGACAGACATCTCAGGGGACTTCAATCACGTTTCCCTGTCCTCTGCTCTCCCTACCTTCACCCAGTACGTGAAATGCCACACCAGAGACAATAAAACTTTGGACCTACTGTATGCAAACATCAAAGACGCATACACCTCATCCCCCCTCCCCCCGCTGGGTCGTTCAGATCACAACCTTGTTCACCTCGTCAGACTACACCCCTGTGGTGAATAATCAACGACCTGTGAAGAGGCCTGTGAAGCAGTGGTCTGAGGAGACCAGTGCCAGGCTCAGAGACTGCTTCGAATCAACAGACTGGGAAGCACTCTGCAGCCCCCACGGCAGTGACATTGACAGCATGACCCACTGCATCACAGACTATATTAACTTCTGTGTGGAGAACACTGTGCCCTCTAAGTTGGTACGGTGTTTTCCCAACAACAAACCCTTGGTGACCTCCGAATGAGAAGAAGAGGGTCTTTAAATCAGGGGACAAAGAGGAGCTGCGCAGAGTCCAGAAGGAACTCCGTCTGAGGATCAGGAAGGGGAAGGACAGCTACAGGAGGAAACTGGAGAAGCAGCTGGAGGACAACAACGCCAGGGACGTCTGGAGAGGGCTGCAGAACATCGCAGGCCACGGTAAAGGAGCGGGGACGATTCAAGCCAGCGGGGACAAGGACTGGGCAGATGAACAGAATCTGTTCTTCAACAGATTTGACTCTGCCTCCTCTCCCTCTTCACCCCCCCCCCCCAAGACATATAAATGCCTGAAAATGACATGGATGGTCCCACACTATGGTCTTTGCAAGTCAAATTAATTATGATTATTTTTGTTGAATTATGTGTGTTTTATTAAAATTTATAGCATCTGTGGTCTTCCCGGGTCAATTTTACCCGGCCACATTTAGTGGTGCAATGGGTCACACTACTGCACTTTCCAATGAGTACACACACACACACACACACACACACACACATACACTCACACACACACACACACACACCCACACACATACACTCACACACACACGCACACACACAGTCACACATGCACACACACACGGTCACACATGCGCACACACACAGTCACACATGCGCACACACACAGTCACACATGCGCACACACAGTCACACATGCATGCACACACACAAACATGCAGACACACACAGTCACACATGCACACACACACTCATGCTTTATAAGCAGTCAAAACAGACCGGGTCAATTTGACCCGGGAGGACAAAAGGTGCGTAGTAAATGGGAAGAAAATACAAGGGTTAAAGGTTCAAATGCTTCGTCATGTCAACCAAAAAAGCCAAATCTTCCAGCCATACAGTATCTGACAATCCTAGCAGGCCATAAATAATATATTCTAAAAATGAAGGTTCGGGCCGCATGAAATCTGACTATTCAGTGATGTTGTATGGTCATACTAACCACAAACTTCTTGAGAATCTTTACAAAGTTTCAGGGCGTTCCCGTAACCATGGTAACTCACAGTGCCTGAGGAGAGGGATCGATGCTGAATGCCGTTTTTATACGATAATGGGTGGACAAAGTCCAAGTAGAGTTCTTACTTTACACATGAAGCAACAACAGGAGACTCTCTGTGTCAGACATGTTCTCACATGTTGACTAAACGTTACAAACAAAAAAATTATTTTTTTTTTTTTTTTTATTATATATAAAAAAAATTTTTTTTTTAATTTATTTAAAAAATTTTAAAAATTTTTAAAAAATTATTAATTTAATTATAAAAAAAAAAAATAATAATAAAAAAAATATTAAATTTTAATTTTTTTTTTTTTATATTTTTTTATTTAAACCCTATTAAATAATTTTTAAAAAAATTTTAAAAAAAAAAAAAAAAAAAAAAAAAATATTTTTTTTTAAAAAAAAAAAAAAAACCCCCCAAAAAAAATTTTAAAACTTTTTATATTTTTTAAAGGGCCTTATTTTTCCCTAAGTTTTTTTTCTCCCTTTTAATACTTTTTAATACCCCAAATTCTACGGACACCCTGTTTTTCTCAAATAATTAGGATCAATCACCTTCAATAAAGGGACAGTCCTAAAAGTTCTTCAGGAAAATACCGTTATTTTACAGCTTTTCCCAAAATAATTATGATCAATCACTTTCAATAAAGGGACAATCCTAAAAGTTCTGCAGGAAAATACCTTTATTTTACAGCTTTTTCCCAAATAATTATGATTGATCACCTTCAATAAAGGTACAATGCTAAATGTCGTGGGAAATTAATTATAAATAAAGTACACACCACTATTGATTCTAAAACCCTTTTATTTAATGTATTCAGATGTAAATTTACAAATTTACCCCTAACCCAATCAACCAATTATTCACAAACAGTTCTTTAGAGCCCCCAGGAGGAACTGAAAAACTAAAAATGGTATTTGTCCATGTGTGTAATGGGTTTCTGTAAGCATTTCTATCAAAATGAGGTCAAGATTTCACCTTTGAAATAGATAGAGAAAGCAACAAACTGTGCTGTTGAGCTGAGGGGGTTGTGGTCTTGTGTTTTTTTAGCTTTTATTTTTCACAAGTTTTATATTGTTTCCACAATATTCTCCTAACCCTTGGGGGCTCTGTATAAGGTAGTTCTGATAACATTTGTGGACAAGCATTACAGTGTTTTAATTAAGAATCCTAACTATACAGTGTATTTATTATTAAGTAAAATCAAAACATACCACAAAAGGTCAATGAATCTGTAACAGAGGTGCAACACAGCAGAAAAGGCAGAAAAATCAGAATCCTCCTCCAAATTGCCAGTAATCGTCTGGATCTCTGGTGATCCTGGAGGGGACACACACAGAGAGAAACTATTACTGAAAGGTCCTTACTGTAAAAAGTAGGATTTCATTTATAGTTCACTTTAAATGAAAATTCAGTCCCCAACAACTGCAGTAAATAGGGACTACGTTTTAAATGCAAAAAACAACTGAAGAATCCTCAGGTTCTTAGCTCTGCACTGCGGTCAGCAAACCCACACCCACAGATCAGACAGTGTGTACGTCAGCGCAGCTTCCAGCTAAGAAACTACAGTGAGGATTTCTTTTTAACACATGGTGTAAATGACGACTTTTCAGGTCAACTTGGCATGTCTGGACTTTTGAAAACTTGGATTACGACAGACAAGCAGTATGAAGGCATTTTTATGTTTTTGTTAAGTTGTTTAACGTTTGAAACAAAGCCGCTGTTGACTACAGTTGTTTGGGAGGATGCTGCAAGCTGTTTTCATGTGAAACTCCAGGAGTGTTTTGTGAATTGAAAAAAATAACCTGACCTTCTTTCAGCATGAGGGTTAGGTAATGACTGATTTTTCATTTAAAGTGAACTACTCTTTTAAACAAACTTCATTAAAATTTTCTATGACACATTATAGTTAAAGGTTTTACCCAGAAAGGATGTTAAAGTGGCCATTGGACTGCAGACCTATTTCCTGGATTACTTTGAGTAATGACCAGCCAACTTACATTACTGCGCGCTCCCATTGTGTTACAGAGACTACTGGCCAGCATGATGGAAAGAAGAAGAAATAGAAAACAGGGATTCATGTTTGAGGCACTGTGTACATTTTCATATTTGAAAGAAGTTGTTTAACCATTGTTAACCATTTGACACCACTGGATTCATACACAGCATAGATGAGTACAATATTGTCTGTCTTTGTGCTGACAAACTGGCAGTAATATGGCCAATAGTATGCACATTATCCATTCACAGTCTTTATGTCAGGATAACATGAATACTCACTGGCTCTGAAGGTCTTGTCGCAGGAGACTTTTCATTTCCGTATTGCCTGGATCATGAGGGGAAAACACACACAGACAAACAAACAATATTAGCCAGCTTACCGTTGGAGACATAGGCATGCAAAATATTACTCAACAGCCTCACACATACATTCATTCTTACATAATATTCTTATTATGACTGATGTGAACTTGGTTTCATAAAACAAATCCATTCTCTGTATGTTTTGCCTCTGCTTGCCTGCCTGTCCGAGTTTGCACCCCAGCAGCCGTTGATATCTTGTCATACTGGTTCTTTAGCAACTAGATAAGGAACACCAGATGAGAGAGGGTCGGGTGGTATAAAGGATGGTAGCTATGATAAGCATTCAGTCTCATTCAGTCTCTCAGACTGATCAGGATTGTTTAATTGGACAAATAGTATAGCATTAGACCAGTCATCTCTCTCTCTCTCTCTCTCTGTCTGTGTGTGTGTGTGTGTGTGTGTGTGTGTGAGAGAGAGAGAGAGAGAGAGAGAGAGAGACACACACACACACAGACACAGACGTTGTGACCAGAAGTTAGGCTACATTATAACTTGTAAATTAATATTTTCAGAAGGCAGTAAGGCTGTTACCACTCACCAAAACCGTCACGTTTATTACACAAGCGAGTACAATTACGTTATAACAACGTAACATTATTACTGAGCTGTACATTAGGTTAACTCAGCAACCAGTGTCTGTAACGTAGTGGTGTATGAATCGTGATTCATCCGGATCATTAACCCGGATCCTCTAAGTGACTCGGGATTCACGAGTCATAGTCTCCATTAACCCGGATCTTTACCGTCCTACATCCGCCTAACAGCGGCCTAAACACAGCCACATATCATATGCAAATTAAAACGATAAAATGTGCCATTCACTCCTCTCCTTTTAACCTGTACAATCTCATTACAACATGCCTCGCTATTATTGTTGACAATAAGCTCGTTTCCACCGCTAGAATAGCTTCGGGAGTCGGGACTCAGATGAGCTGACAGCGGGTCAGCGTGACTTCCTGCAGAGCAGACTCAGACTCAGTAGCACAGACCCGGATTCAGATTCAGATCCATCTAGTAAATCTGTACAGAGCCGGAAACACCCGAGAATCAAAAGACTCAAAAGAATCAAGAACTCAGAACTCACAGATCGCTCGCCGATCCGGCAGACTCAAATGACTCAGACGACTCAGCGGGTCAGCGTAACTTCCTGCAGACTCAGACTGAGTGGCACAGACCCGGATTCAGATTCAGATTCCAGAACCAAAAGACTCGAGACTCAGGAGACCCGCGGATCGCTCGCCGATCCAGCAGACCCAGATGATTCACTGATTCAACTGAGTCGACTGGATCTTTTCCTCCGTACAGCGTGAAACGAGGCAGATTCAGACTCGGATGGACAGAGTTGTGTCGTCAAAAATACTTCCTCCAGTCAAATGTAAGAAGATAAATACAGCAATAAACAAGATGATAGAAACTTTATTTAAAACACAAACACTTGTTTTATGGCACTGAGGCTAATATAGCTTATAGGCTAAAAACAATGTCAGACGGACGCAATGAAATGAACGTAATCAATGTAATTAACGTCATTTTAACAGCAGCATTATATGTCGTTAATAATAATGCTCTTATTCGCTGCACTTGATTTAACACAATTAAGTGTTAATAAACTTTATAGCCTAAACACCGTGAGAGGAGCATTTTATTTGCAGCATTATGTGTTAGCATAATCTGTCATCAGTAATTATGGAGTTATATTCGCCACATTTCTATGATGTCATTTACTGTATTTACAGTTGAATGAGTGGTGCTGACTGTGAATTATGAGAATATAATACTGTATTTGTGTCAGTTGAATATAATGCAGCGAAATAAAAACATTGTGAACTACTTACAGCCTCATAGTTAATGTTAGAGAATTTTTAATAAGATGAAAATTAAAAGTTTTATTTCCTGCATCAAAATTTCAAATGCACAAACAGTAGACTGCCCTCCTCGTATAATAGCTCTCATATTAAAAAAAATAAAAAAAATAAAATAATAATAATAATTATTATGATTATTACTATTCTCTCTCTCTCTCTCTCTCTCTCTGTCTGTCTCTTCCCCTTTCTCTATTGAATGTAAAACCACATATAACTAATGAGATTTACCTTAAAATTGCAGAAAAAAAATCTTAAGTTGTCAGTATGGAGATAAACCTTTATATAAAGAGCAAAACATTTAATAACAGGCAATTATCGTAATTTTACATACATTTGTACGTAATTTAAGAAAACAGGAAAAATACTGTATAATTATTATAGTAATTTTCTGTGAACAAATGGGAAATGTAGTTTGTCATTATTGAAATAACACATAAAATAGCAGGAGGGTTGTTAATTTACAGATAATGTCTGTAATTTTACTGTTTTTGTACTATTTTTAAAAAACGGGAAAACTACTGTAAAAATTTAGGGTAATTTACTTTAAAATTACTTGATGTGTCACTTTATGAAGCTGAGGAGAAAAACCTCCAATCACTCGGCTTCACAAATATCAATGTTAATCTGAATGAAGGGGCAGGAGGAAACTTCATCTACCTTTGGTACAAAAAAGAACAAGGCTCAGCACCAATCACCAGGCTTCAGGTTACATTCAGTGATGACATGACTGCTGGATTGATCAGAGCCGGATACACAAAGATCGAGAAAACCTCAATGCTGGAGCAGGTGATGTTCACATCTACCTGTGGTACCTCAAAGGGAGCACAGAGTATGATACTCCCATAGTGGAGGTTCTCTTTAATCTGTTGCCTTTAAAGGTCCGGTGTGTAACATTTAGGAGGATCTATGGGCAGATTGATGGAATATAAACACTATATTAACTATGTTTTCATTAGTGGTGAGGTCAGGAGTTCAGAAAGTGTTCAGGAGCCTCTGATGTCTTATGCTGTAATATTTATTGACACTTGGCCAAGGAGAATTAGAGACACTCTCATAGTGCATCAGAAGTGCCTGAGTCGGTCTCACATTCTGCTGAACTCGTGCTGGTGGATAGACTTTAAACCTCAAGATAACACCACAAATACTATACGCCCCAAATGAGACAAAAAGAATGTTTTTACCAAGAACAGTGTTATCGTCAACATATTCTAGTCTGGAGACACAGATGTCTGTTTACGTCAACGGCAAGCTATCTATTATGTCTAGGAAGGCAGCAATTGGTCTCTTCGACCCTGGCCACCACAGTGTTGAGATAGACTGGCACATAGTGCTCCCAGTCAAAGCCAAACAATTAGTACTGCTGAGGACCTCAAGGCCCACACGTGACCTCGTGTAACCTAAGGATAGAAAATTCCATAACAACACACACGCACACACGTTTTGTATACGCGCAAAATGGTACAGCTGGATAATGCTGATATAACCTTAATATTAACTTTTTCAACCATGTCTATGGATTTTGAGAAAGAAGTATGGATGAGAAAAGTTTTATTTTATGTTCAGAGAAACTATTTTTATCTTTTGCAGTGAGCAGAGATTATGTGAATACCTCCATCCAACCCTTCTGTTCTTCTCCTGTCCTTCTGTCAATCAAGTGTAGTGGATTGGTGTTGATTTTTATTTATTTATTTGTTTGTTTGTTTATTTGTTTATTCATTTGATTGCCCACACTTTTTTTGTATTTAATGTTTTGACTTTTTGACATCATCTTTCTACCTTATGACCTCACTTTAATGTTTAATACTAAACTAATATTAAACATATACTTTTTTTGTTTCCCTTATATATTTCTTCTTAATGTTTGGTATGCACAACGACACCAAAGGCAAATTCCTTGTACGTGAAAATAAAACTGTCTGAATCTGATTCTGCGTTCATGATCAATGTGTTGGAAGACACGCTTTGAAAATGAAACATTTTGCAGCGTTAACATGAAGTCTATATGTTTAGCAGAATCACTACATTCTTCTTCTTGGCAGCATTAATGTGTGCATCAAACTTCATGTCTGTCCTGTTAGTATATTTTCATTTCTGTTGGTCAAAGACAAACAATTACAAGAAAACAAGGACAGAAAAACAGAAGGATGGATGGAGGTATTCACATGCAGTAAAAATAGTTTCTCTGAATATAAAATAAAAAAATTTTCATTCACACTTTTTCAAAATCCTTAGAGATGATTTAAAAAGTTAATATTAAGCTTGTGTTTTATCAGCATTATCCAGCTGCACCATTCTGCTGTATTGACCTTGGGTTAGCTTTTATGCTTGTTTTAGTGTGAATTCAGATAGTAAGTGTGATAAAAATGGATAACGTATTGACTGACAGACTTCTGTGGAATATATCTCCTCAGTAATGATTACAGAACCAATCCACAGCTGCTCCCTCCATCTGGAAGTCTCTTCCCTGCGCTGCAAATCGCTGCCCACCGCTCCAGTGTGTGTGTATATGGCATCTGTCACTACGTATGTGTGTGTTCCTGTGCATGTGCATGTGTGTTCCGACTGGTGCCAGCTGGATGGGTTAAATGCAGAGAAATAATTTCGTGTGTATAACATGATTAATAAAGTTTCAAAAAAAAAAGTCCTGACAAGCACACTGTTGAATGTTTTACTGAAAGCAGGTGTAACTTACACAGAACTAATAAAAACACTTCATGGGAACACATAGATGATTCACACCCATGGTACAAGCCTTGTAAACCTGGGACAACAATTGAGGTTTAATAACTAAATATTTGGTCTCTGCTTGCTGTATTTTTTAAGGTTAAAATTCTGCACAAAGCAGGATAGCATGATTATTGTGATGACAGTCTCAAAAAGTCATGGACATTTGTATGAACACTAATAACTAACAATCCAGGGTTGAAAGATAAACTTACTCAACAGTTTGTTCTGTGTTTCACTCAATTTGTTATTTGCATTGATTTCAACAGTTGATGGGATGTTACGCTACTTGTCTCTGTTTGCTGGCATTTTAACATTTTAGATTGACATAAATTATTATTAGTTTTATTCATGTGATGTCATTTATATTTATTTTTTTAACCAATATGGTTATAATTACATTATCATCTTCATGACACACCTGTTACCCATAATCAACAATAAAACGTATTAACAAAAATGTCAAACAAAAAGAAAGTTTCAGACCTTGACATTATCTTTCTACCTTATGACCTCAGTTTAATGTTGACACTTACTGTAGTAGAGCTAGTCAATACTCTACAAAGTAGATGTCAAAATAATGTCATAGAAGAATGGACACAATTTGGCCTGATGATGGTCTTGTGGAAACAGCTTTATGTATCCAGAGTCAGCAGCTTTTATTGCTCATGGGTGCATGAATGTGCATCAATAATGAATGTTTCAGAAGACATACTTTAAAAATGAAACACTTTGCAGTGCTAACATGAAGTCTATGAGTTCAACAGAATCACTACATTCTTCCTCTTGGAAACTGTAGTTGCGTTAATTGGTGACTCTAAATTGTCCATAGGTGTGAATGGTTGTTTATCTCTATGTGCTTGTGCAAAGTTCGTGATTAATTAAAACTATAAATAAATAACTTAAGTTAAAATGTCGCCGAAAACGCCACCTAGGATTAAAAAGAGCCTAGGACTCTGAGTTAAAACAGGTAAAAAAACTAAAAATCAGGGGTAAGCAGAACAGACTTCGGGGTAAGATTAAAAAAGTCTAAAATTTATTGAATACAATTTAAAAAAGAATCAGTTAACCCGCCCTTTGTCCGTGACTCGTGGCCGCTGCCAGCCCGCTATAGCCAGTCCGCTGCCGCTGTCAGCCACCGCCGTCCGCTCGCTCCGGACGCCGTCAGTCAGTCACCCACTCCAACCATCCCCCACCTGCCCAGCTACCGTCAGCTGCTGCCGTCCGCTGCTTCTTTCCGGCTCCTCTCAGCTACCGCCGTCCGCCACACGCTCCAGTCACCCAACCAACCGCGTTCCAGCTTGCTGTCACTCTTTAAAGCCACCCCGTTCTCCCACACCTGGCGCTTGTTAGTGTCTGTGGGATGTTCAGGGGTAATCGGAGAATACAAATGCATGCACAAAACAACCATAACCCCCCCCCCCCCCAAAAAAACCAAAACACAAAAAACACAAGGCACTCAAACACAAACTTAAAATGCATGCATAATTCTAAAAACTAACCCTATTACATGCTCTGTGATGAACTGGTGACTTGTTCAGAGTGTACCTGCCTCTCACCCAAAGTCTGCTGGGATAGACTCCAGCCCCACAGTGAGCCTGAAGAGGAGAAGAGGTTAGATTAGATTCAACTTTATTGTCATTGAACAAAGTAACAAGTACTTAGACAACGAAATGCAGTTTAGCATCTAACCAGAAGTGCAGAGTATGTACATATGAACTGGATATATAAATATAGTGCAGGTATACGTTTGAATATGCTATAGGATATATACAGTGTATGAATATGTACAGTATGAGCAGCATGTACAGCTGGTCATGTTGTCTGCAAACTTGATGATGGTGTTGATGGATGGATGAACTTTTAGTCTTCACTTAGTGCTGAGACAGAGAGAGTAGTCATGTGGTCCTGTTTGGTAATTTATGTTACTGACATGACTTTATTTTCTGATTTTTGATTCACTGGGAATGATTTTAAAATGAATATAGTGAAATATTGAACAGGCGTTCAATAGTAACACTCTAGTTTACAGTTTAAAATCTTTCACCAACATGATGAAGAACACCAAGATCGTTCCATCTCAAAATCACCTGCACAAGCCGGAAATAATCAGTGCTGAACATGCTGTGTGTTTTCTCTTCACCTCACAGGGAAGTGTTGAACTGTACTTGTCAGGTTCACATAATTGAGATGATTTATGATATATGTGCGTGTGTGGGTGTGGGTGTATGCGTGCATGTAGAGGAGAAACAGGCCAATTCCGCAGAAATCACATGACCTGCTGAATGAAAACACCCTCCAACCTGTGTGTGTGTGTGTGTGTTTTCGGCGAGTTGTCCTGAAGGTAACCTGAGCCTGATCGGTCGGCGGTTAGATCGTCAGTTAGATTTTAAGCAGTGGTGGTTATTTACCAATCAAGACTCCCATCATCCCACGCTACTTCACTACATCATCAAACCACATTTTGATGAGAGAGTTCCCGAGCGGCAGAAATTATGTACATGAAGAAGACAGATAAGATAAAGATAAACAGATATAGAATAAAATGACCTGATCTGATTATTTCCCCACAGTTTGGAGAAATCGGCAGAACAGCTGTTGAACAGAAAACATGAAGAAGAACCTGGATCCAGGATGATGTTCAGAAACCTGCAGGTGCTGCTAAAACAAGTCAGACCAGGACCACAGACTACATGCTCATGCAGGAGGCAGAACATGTACTGCATGTCAAATAACACGTGAATAAAAGTGCAGGACAACAGTCCTAATGAGAGAAATGACAAGCAATGAAAGAAACGCAGTTATCTTACAATATGACACTGAAAGAGTTACATGCAGAGAAATATTGAGTATAGATACAAAAACAGTATGAACTGTATTAAACATTAGAATATTTTGAGACCAGCAACCTCCATCTGTCCATGCTGGACGCACTGTGTCACATGCCACATGTATCGTTTGCTTCTCAGAAATGCATACATGACAGGATGCATTTTCTTCTGACACATCCCAACCAAACAATAACATTCCACACGTGTTGCACAATCGCCAGAACTGCCTCGTCCTTAACGCTGAGGGTTTTAGAAATTCCACATGGAGCGAACCCCTCCACCCGTCCCTCCACCTCTCCCCCTCTGCATGGAGCTTCCTCTCTCTGTCATGGCGGAATGGCAGACGTTTCACATGCTGCTTTTATTAAGTCTAATTAGACTTCCTGACATAAGAACACAGTGTTTGTCCACAGTGTGAGTGCTGGGCGGGAAGGCTAGGCCAATTCCATTGCTCTGTAGACTCTTTCACCTCCCACCACCACCCCATTCATCCCTCCATGCCTTCCCCCTCTTTCCGCCACCCAACTTAACTTCAGTCAGCCGCCTTTTTCTTGAAAAGGCCTAGAGGAGAGGTCATTGAGTGCAGGAATGCCACTGTTCACTCTCTCTCTCTGTGTGTGTGTGTGTGTGTGTGTGTGTGTGATGAACACGTCTCCGTATTTGCATTAATTGGTGGTTAATTGATGACTCTAAATTGTCCATAGGTGTGAATGGTTGTTTGTCTCTATGTGTTTGTGCAAAGTTTGTGATTAATTAAAACTATAAATAAATAACTTAAGTTAAAATGTCGCCGAAAAACGCCACCTAGGATTAAAAAGAGCCTAGGACTCTGAGTTAAAACAGGTAAAAAACGCAGGTTCTTTTAAATACAAATGCATGCACAAAACAACCATAAAAACACCAACAAAAAAAAAACACAAGGCTCTCAAACATAAACTTAAAACACGTGCATAATTCTAAAAACTAACCCCATTACATGCTCTGTGATGAACTGGTGACTTGTTCAGAGTGTACCTGCCTCTCACCCAAAGTCTGCTGGGATAGACTCCAGCCCCACAGTGACCCTGAAGAGGAGAAGAGGTTAGATTAGATTCAACTTTATTGTCATTGAACAAAGTAAGAAGTACTTAGACAACGAAATGCAGTTTAGCATCTAACCAGAAGTGCAGAGTATGTACATATGAACAGGATATATAAATATAGTGCAGGTATACGTTTGAATATGCTATAGCATATATATAAAATTGAGATTATATACTGCATGTGCGTGTGTGTGTGTGTGGGTGTATGTGTGCATGTAGAGGAGAAACAGGCCAATTCTGCAGAAATCACATGACCTGCTGACTGAAAACACCCTCCAACCTGTTTGTTTTTGCAGGAATTCTGATGTCAAGAATTTCCTTTCAAAACAATTCAATGGAAAATGACTCCTTGGCAATGATTACAACAAGTGATTGCACAATGAGCCACAGCATCTATGTTCTCTATATAAAGGCAGCTGACTGTTGGTCTGTACAACAGAATTCAGCAGATCAACTGACTTCTTACGACCTAACATTCACTGTCAGCAGACACGTAAGTGTTCAAGAGTTTTATTTATTTCTCACTGTGGAGCAGACATTTTCTATTTTAGATTATAATTAACTATGACTATAATTTATGTAAATGGGTGCAGCATTAGTATGTTCAAAGTACATTTTTTAGACATCCTTATGGTGATCAATTTGTCGTGATTATATTGGAGCTCACCAGAAAAGATGACACAGTCATGCTTCGACTTTATGTCCTATTCTCTTTACTCATGAGTTTTTTTCTCGTCTACAGTCATACACAATGGCAAAATACATCACAGACCTTGATGTGTCCATAAATGAAACTGAGGAGAAAAACCTCCAATCACAAGGCTTCAAGAAAATCAATGTTGATCTGAACAAAGGGGCAGGAGGAAACTTCATCTACCTTTGGTACAAAAAAGAACAGTGCTCTGCACCAATCACCAGGCTTCAGGTTACATTCAGTGATGACATGACTGCTGGATTGATCAATGCCGGGTACGCAAAGATCAATAAAGACCTCAATGCTGGAGCAGGTGGTGATTACATCTACCTGTGGTACTTCAAAGGGAGCACAGAGTATGATACTCCCATAGTGGAGATTGATGTCACTACAAATGATCAAAGTGAAGCTTCCAAGTTTAAAGATAACTGGGAGCGACTGGCCTGTGATCTGAACCGCAATGTTGGAGGGAACTGGATCTACATCTGGATGAAGAGAGAGAAACAAACATACATCTGTGATGTCATTGCCACTGATTCCTTTGGATCAGATGCCGACTACTTTCAGCAAGGTTACATTCGTCTGGATGAAGATACTAACAGGGGTGCAGGAGGAGCGTATGTCTTCATCTGGTACCGTCAGACCACCAACCAAACGAATGCACTTACTGATCTGAATGTCTCCAACAATGATCAAGAGTATCAGAGCCTTCAGCAACAAAATTACGAGCTAGTGAGTGTTGATCTCAACCAGGGAACCGGAGGTAACCACGTGTACATGTGGTACAAGAAAAAGGGATGTCATCCCATAAAGGGCATCACTGTGCTTGTCAACACAGCTGCTGTCACAGTGTATGAGAGGGCTGGTGTCAAAGTTATTACAAGAAATCTCAACGAGGGTACTGACGGCAGCACTGAGTACCTGTGTTATCATCAGTGAAAGCCTGAGAAAGTCTTCTTCATGGTAAAAGAGCTGAGAATTCTCAACTGAAGTGGAAAGCCCAGTTCAACAACGTTGTTCAATCAAGCCTTAATCCCATCATTGTTCTCATGCTGACCAAACAGGGCCCATATTTATCAAATTGCTAAAAGTGAGATTTTGGACATAACTGAAAAATTTAATTAAAAATTCTTTGGTTTTAATCCTTGCAAAGTTAAGATTAACTGAATAATTTCTCATGGTGTAAAGATGTTGATCTGGAGTGATCAGCATGTTTTTTATTTCCACTACCTTGATGTTTTTACAGATTTCCTCCTGAACTCTCAATGTTTGCAAAGTGATAAATGTCACTTCTGTATTTTCACTGTGGATTTTTCATTATGCAATCCACTTTTATACGTTTCAATATTTATGCTTAGTTATGTTGTCAAGGGATCACAAAAACATTAATTAAAGGACATTTGCCAGTGTTTTCTTTTTTAAAGCTTGTTATAATTTGAAATGTTGCTAAGTTTCTCAATTTAAAATTAAATGTGTCCCATTTAATAATCACCATGTTCTTGAGTGTTTTGAGCAATGACATATATGATATATATACATATATAGACAGTATAGCTTTTACAGCAGGCATGTCCAAAGTCCGACCCGGGGACCAATCACGGCCTGCGGACAGATTTCATGCGGCCCACAGATTAATTTTTATAATATAGTATTTATGGCCTGCTAGGATTGTCAGATATTGTATGGATGGAAGATTTGGCTTTTTTTGGTTGACATAACGAAGCATTTGAATGCACTAAATGTTAACCTCTAAAGACTGGTGTTATAAATCTGTAGATGTGACACAAAATATTACTTTCTGAATGATTTTGTGAATGACAAGAGGGGCAAGAGTAATACGTTTTAAACTTAAATGTTAACAGACTTTGCATTACTCATAATAAGTCATTTTTAAAATGAACATGAGGTTAAGATTTGTATCAACTTCATGCAAGTTTAACGTATTCCATACAATTTATTCTTTGTTATCTGACTTCAGATGAAAGAAAGGAAGACCTGGTTTTTAGATTTGTTCACGCCTGATTAGTTTAGATTTGGTGACATTGGCATTTTAAAAAACTGACAATGAAAATAAAATTTATCAGAACAGTGCATTTGTATGTAACTTTTATTGTTAATTTTTTCATTTTTAAAATATTAGTATTGGACCCTGGGCATCTTCACATTGTCAAATCTGGCCCTCTTTGAAAGAAGTTTGGACACCCCTGTTATAAAGTCATTGGTTTTCAACCTGGCTACAAATGACCTAAATGCAATATCAAATTCTTGCCACTAGGTGTCAGCGACACCACAGAATCACGCAACACTTTGGCCGTTCACATGATCCTGATATTAAACTGTCACTTCAACACAAATCAGGAATCTCTGAAGACCAAATCCAAAACTGGAGTGTAGTTCCCCATAATTAGTCAATATGACCAAAGTACTTTTGGTTATGTTTTATGGATTGAGGTCAATTTTGAATGACAAGGACTAAAGTCACACATCAACAGACCCAAAATACAAGTATCCATGTATCTGTGTATATATGGCCTCCTCGTGATTTGCTGATGGTGTGTTCCTTCATTGAATAAATGGTGGAATAAAAAAGCATACATTCTAACTTGTATCTATAATAGTTATTAACCAATACTTCCCCATATTCCACTGGAGCGATTCAGCAGTTAAAAGTGACTCATCAGCACTGTGGCCACCACAGGTGTCCATCTGTTACAGTAATATTCGTTCCTCAGCCATCAGCAGATCTGGACCTAACATGACCAGGTGGGACCTTGAACTAATACAATGACAGTTTCACTACTGAATGCCTAGTTCTCTTATTTTAAGCCTATTTTAACTCTTTTATTCTTATTACTTTATTTCTTTAATTAAAATTTTGAAACAGACTTCTCTTCTCAATTATCCACCAGCCTTTTCTCCACAAAGATTCTTTTTCTTGCGAACCCACCACCTTGCAAAGAAACCTGAACACAGTAGTAGAACCCACATTTTTGAGACTAACTCGCCTCCTTTTTTGAGCTCTGGTTTTGGACTTTACACTGTGTCGAGTCGATTCTTGCAGGCGGTTTTGCACATTCAATTCATCCTGTCCGTGACGCCAATAATGTCGTGACTTTCCGTGGCTGCCGAAGTTGGTCTGTGGATGCTTGAAAAGAAAAGAACCGCCACTCATCTCGCATTGAATAATTAGGACTTTATTCACAGAAACAAGTGAGTTTGGGATGCATCCCCTGATCGGATCCCTTGATCCAAATTGGCCAAATTGCAATGCCGAATTGTGATCCAAATTGCAACACCTCTTCTCCTGGTTTAGCTTTTATACACACAGACAGACAAAATGAATATACATTCTGAGAATGTCCTTCTATGGGACCAACTTCTGTTGTTTATCTTCCATAGCTGACTTCGCCATACATGTCTTTACCAACTAAGGACGCAGAACATTACACTCAGAGAGAGAGAGCAAATTCAGCAAGAACCTCTCGCTATTTACCCAAGAGAAGTCATAAATACTATAGAATGCTTATTCTTCACTCAGAGAGAGGCCATTGCAAGTTCTTTCAGACACACACACACTTCACATTCAACTGTACCATTAGGAGAGACCACTGAAGTACTATGAAATGCTTGTAAGAAAATATACCACACCAGTTCCAATTGGCTTTTTCTAAGGTCATTAATTTCTTCTCTTTTTTCTCAATAAAGACATGAAAGATCAGAACTTTTTTTCTTGTTATTATTTTAGGCACATTATATTTGTTAATACGCTTGACTTAGATGAAAATCAGATCACATGTTATGACAACATTTATGCAGAAAACAATGAAATTCCAAGAGGTTCACATATATGCACGTATGTATATTCATACTTTATGTTCCATCTTGCTATATTTAAATATATTTCCTTGGATGAAAGAAGGTCGCGCACAGAGTGAAAAAAAGGTAAGCTGTGGCCTAATGCTGATGAAAAGACTTTCAACATTGTAATGACTTCAAATTTGTCAACATGTGGTTCCATGGAAACACAAGTGAGTGACATCTAGGGTGGGTAAATTCTGTCCGCTGATGGTAGGCAGAGCCACAAAGGAATAAACAAGGATCCAATAATGGAGGACTGTGAGGAAGACACCCACCCACCCACACCCATACACACACACGCACACGCACACACACGTGAATACCTGCCTCTATCCTATACTTCTGTCCTCTGTCTGTGTTTTGTAATAATTCAGAATAAGGTCCTTGATTTAGCTGGGAACATGATATCAATGTTGGGCAAACTTAATGAGTTTGTGTGGTATGAATCTGTAGGTATTTGCAAGATCCAGCAATCAGTCAGGCACTCCAGGGATCCCACCCTTGTGAATGTGGTGTTCTTCAGAAGGAATTCAGTCATTGTGGCAGGATACTGAAAAATAGCTTGCCTTCTAAGTTTAGCAGTGAGATGGTGGGACTGACTGGTGTTCTTATTGTTCACTTTCTTTATGATCCAAACACCCTCTGCAAAACTCCACTGTTTGCAAGATCCAACTTAAGAATTTCCGCAGGTGCCAAAGGAGATGTGGGCAGTGTTTGTATGCGACATATGTAACTCCACTGGGACCTGTGGCAGAGGCGTATTCGACTCTTTTGACCAGCTCCTGAACCTCCATCCAGCTGGGCTTCCTACCTGTTAAACTTAGCCATTAGGGCCATGTGTGGTGTTCACATCTTCAGCTGGCACATGAGGCTGCCTCTGCGCCTTTCCCTTAGCAGCCTCTTAGTGCAGACAATAGGGTTCAAAACAGGGTGTACTGCTATGTCAGTGCAGGGCAGTCTGTTGTGTAGGAAGTGTGTGTAGGTGTGAGTCTATATTTGAATGTGAAGGAGTAGGGGGCAAAAAAACAAACAAACTCAAATTTAAGATTACAAATGGCAGTTAAGCAATAGCTGTACACATTCCCAAAACTGGTGTTTTACTTGAATTTATAGCACAATATCTGTCAAGCAAAGTGACATTGTAGTGTAGTAGCAGCATGTTAAGTGTTTTACGGTAATTTTTGAAGATTATCTTCCAACACTGTATTGTTAATGATTAGTGTTAGTTAATGTTGTTAATGACATTTTCAATAAGTAGTTTTACTTTGGAGACACAGTTAACACAGGGGTTCCCTGACCAGTAGGAAAAAAAGTGAATGCTATGGTAAATGGTAAATGGACTGTACTTATATAGCGCCTTTCTAGTCTTCCGACCACTCAAAGCGCTTTTACACTACATATCTCATTCACCCATTCACACACATTCATACACTGATGGCATTAGCTGCCATGCAAGGTGCCAACTGCTCATCAGTTTTAGGAGCTAACCGTTCATACACATTCACACAAAACAACACATAATGCTGTTGTATGTATTTATTTATACAGTATAATTGTGATGAATGGGGTCAGACTTCCATAAGTAAAAATAATTCAACAAAACTTGTTCTGTGTAAGTTACACCTGCTTTCAGTAAAACATTCAACAGTATGCTTGACAGGACTTTGAGGAAGACATGAACTCCAACACACATACATATATTTTGTTTATAGAGTAAGATCCACAAAGACACTTTACAGGAGTTAAAACCGTCAGACAATACAATGAAAATAAACAACACACAGTTTTGTTCACTTTGTGAATGGTATTTAGAATGTAGACAGGTTGGTGCAGTCTCTGATGTGTTTGGGAAGAGACTTCCAGAGGGAGGGAGCAGCTGTGGAGGGGTTCTGTAACCATTACTGAGGAGATATATTCCACAGAAGTCTGTCAGTCAATACGTTATCAAACCAGATTCAAACCACACACACACACACACACACACACACACACACACACACACACACACACACACACACACCCACACACACACACACAGTTTCTAAGAGGTGATTCTGTTGAACACATAGACTTCATGTTTGTACTGCGTTTCATTTTAAAGTATGTCTTCTGAAACATTCATTATTGATACACAGTCATGCACCCATGAGGAATAAAAGCTGCTGACTCTGGATACATAAAGCTGTTTCCACAAGACCATCATCAGGCCAAATTGTGTCCATTCTTCTATGACATTATTTTGACATCTACTTTGTACAGTATTGACTAGCTCTACTACAGTAAGTGTCAACATTAAATTGAGGTCATAAGGTAGAAGGATAATGTCAAGGTCTGAAACTTTCTTTTTGTTTGACATTTTTGTAAATACGTTTTATTTTCTTGCCTGTTTGTAGTCCTATGTATGATGTATGGCAGAACTGTTGAAAACAATAATGTTGATTATGGGTAAAAGGTGTATCATGAAGATGATAATGACTGTAATCATAACCATATTGGTTAAAAAATAAATAAAAATGACATGACATGAATAAAATGTCAATTAATCAGTCAATTAATGTCAATCTAAAATGCTGAAATGCCAAAAAACAGAGACAAGTGCTGTAACATCCCATCAACTGTTGAAATCAATGCAAATAACAAATTGAGTGAAACACAGAACAAACTGTTGAGTAAGTTTATGTTCCAAGCCTGGATTGTTAGTTATTAGTGTTCATACAAATGTCAGTGACATTCTGAGACTGTCAGATGAACTGAACAGATTTGTTTATTGATAACCTTTAATTCCATTTTATCACACTTGACCTCTGAATTCCTGCTAAAACAAACGTAATCATTCCAGAGTTATATTCCACAGAAGTCTGTCAGTCAATACGTTATACATTTTTATTACACTTACTATCTGAATTCACGCTAAAACAAGCATAAAAGCTAACCCACGGTCTGAAAAAGAAGTGTGGATGAAAAATTTTTTTTTTTTATATTCAGAGAAACTATTTTTACTGCATGTGAATACCTCCATCCATCCTTCTGTTTTTCTATCCTTGTTTTCTTGTAATTGTTTGTCTTTGACCAACAGAAATGAAAATATACTAACTGGACAGACATGAAGTTTGATGCACACATTAATGCTGCCAAGAAGAAGAATATAGTGATTCTGCTAAACATATAGACTTCATGTTAACACTGCAAAATGTTTCATTTTCAAAGTGTGTCTTCCAACACACTGGTCATGAATCAGATTCAGACACAGTTTTATTTTCACGTACAAGGAATTTGCCTTTGGTGTCCTTGTGCATACCAAACATTAAGAAGAAATATATAAGGGAAACACAAAAGTATATGTTTAATATTAGTTTAGTATTAAACATTAAACTGAGGTCATAAGGTAGAAAGATGATGTCAAAAAGTCAAAACATTAAATACAAAAAAAGTGTGGGGCAATCAAATGAATAAATAAATAAATAAAAATCAACACCAATCCACTACACTTGATTGACAGAAGGACAGAAGAAGAACAGAAGGGTTGGATGGAGGTATTCACATAATCTCTGCTCACTGCAAAAAGATAAAAATACATTTTCCATTTTAGATTATAATTAACTATGACTATAATTTATTTAAATGGGTGCAGTATTAGTATGTTCAAAGTACATTTTTTAGACATCATTATGGTGATCCATTTCTCATGATTATATTGGAGCTCACCAGAAAAGACACAGTCATGCTTCGACTTTGTGTCCTATTCTGTTTACTCATGATCTTTTTTCTCATCTGCAGTCACCCACAATGGCAAACTACATCACAGACCTTGATTTGACCTTGAACAGAAAAACCTCCAATCACGAGGCTTCAAGAAAATCAATGTTAATCTGAATGAAGGGGCAGGAGGAAACTTAATCTACCTTTGGTACAAAACAGTACAAGGCTCTGCACCAATCACCAGGCTTCAGGTTACATTCAGTGATGACATGGCTGAAGGATTGATCAATGCCGGGTACACAAAGATCGATAAAGACCTCAAAGGTGGAACAGGTGGTGATTACATCTACCTGTGGTACTTCAAAGGGAGCACAGAGTATGATATTCCCATAGTGAAGATTGATGTCACTACAAATGCTCAAAGTGAAGCTTCCAAGTTTAAAGATGACTGGGAGAAACTGGCCTGTGATCTGAACCGTGATGCTGGAGGGAACCGGATCTACATCTGGATGAAGAGAGAGAAACAAACATACATCTGTGATGTCATTGCCACTGATTCCTTCGGATCAGATGCCGACTACTTTCAGCAAGGTTACATCCGTGTTGATGAAAATACTAACAGGCGTGCAAGTAGAATGAAGGTCTTCATCTGGTACCGTCAGACCACTAACCCCCAGCTTGCACTCTCTGATCTGAATGTCTCCACCAATGATCAAGAGTATCAGAGCCTTCAGCGACAAAAGTACGAGCTAGTGAGTGTTGACCTCAACCAGGGGGCCAGAGGTAACCAGGTGTACGTGTGGTACAAGAAAAAGGGAAGTGATCCCATAAAGGGCATCACCGTGCTTGTCAACACAGATGCTGCCCCAGTGTATGAGAGGGTTGGTGTCAATGTTATTACAAGAAATCTCAACAAAGGTACTGACGGCCGCACTGAGTACCTGTGTTATCATCAGTGAAAGCCTGAGAAAGTCTTCTTCATGGTAACAGAGCTGAGAATTCTCAACTGAAGTGGAAAGGCCAGTTCAACAATGTTGTTCAATCAATTTGGTGATTTCTTTTCATTTTCTTTTCTCTTTTTCTACGTGATATAAAACAATGTGATTAATTATATTACAGTGTAATACTGGTAATATCAGAAAGTATCAATGGTATATAGGTTATTGTCAAACTTGCTGTCAATGAAATCAATCAAACTGTTTCAAATATCTGTTACTCAACAATGATGTTAAAGAATGATTGAATATTAAGACTCTGTACCACTTTATTCTGCACACTTCATGCTTTTCAATAAACACACATTTGCATCTGAAGCGTGTTTTCTTCAGACTCTACACAACAGAAACTTTGAATATTTTCAAGTTTTCATCATTTTAATCCTATCACTGTTATCATGCTGACCAAGCACAGCCCATATTTATCAAACTGCTAAAAGTGACATGTTTAAAGTGGAGTGTAGCTCCCCATATTTAGCCAAAGTGCTTTTGGTTATGTTTTATGGATTGAGGTCAATTTTGAATGACAAGGACTAAAGTCACACATCAACAGTCCCAACATCCAAGTATGTATCTGTGTATAGCCAATCAGCAGATAGAATCGGATGTAGTGTGACAGGTGGGACCTTGGTCAATGGCGACTGTGACCTCGGGCAGATCGTACCATAGTATTGTTTGTGGTGCTATAGGGTTCACCAGGTGTTAGTTGTGGAGGAGGTCGCCCTCTGTGCCGTAGAAAGTCCCATAGATAGACCTCTGAATAAGGCTGTGACCTGGAATAGCAGACTGCATCTGGATGAAGTGTTAAAACAAGAGAGTGGGAGGCTGTGCTTGATAGGGTGTACTGTTAGCTAAGTCAGCCAAGAGTGTTTGCTCTCAGGCTCTTAAAGATCAAATGTCACTGCTGCAGGATACTTTGCAACAGTCTGACTTGTTGCTGTGGTCTGTTGGTTGTTGTGTTGCTAGCTAGAAGTGAACAATTTGACTTGACCTCTAAATATAAGTTATTGTTTTGCTCCAAAACTTGTAGCTATCTTGAATAATGACTGACAATGATAAAGATACATTTCTTATTCATGCCATAGCTGCAGTAGTTCACAGTATCTGAGGACACATTATCTCCCTCCCAACTTAATGCCAGAGCACTGACACAAAGCTAATGTAGCAAAAAGTATTATGATAATCTCGATGATGTGTTCATCTTTATTCATAAAATAACCCTGACTTAAGGTTGGCTCAAAAATGCTTTACCCACATTGTATATGAGTGGGTAAGTTTTAGTGCGACACAGCACAAATCAGGTAAGGAATATGTGTGAGTTATCCCCTGAACAATCAATGAAAGATTCTCTCTTTTCCGTTTTTTGTCAGCTATGCCAAGGCTGACAACAGACACTGAAATTCTTGTTGCTGATGAGCCTATCGTGTAATCGCTGACCATCATGTGCCAACAAGGCCTGGTGGCTCTTGTGACTGTGCGGCAACACCAAACTGTAAAAACTCTTAAAACTCATTGTTCAAAAACTCTTGTTTACTACTGTTTGTGTGGATATTTCATCTTAAGCTGAACAGATACCACACACGAGGGTTCATTACTCCCAACAATATTTATGTTAACAGAAGAAGTAAGTTTATCTCTGTGTTACTAGTGTTACTTCCTCTCACCTTTGTAGCAGTCGTAGCTGTCGATACATTTGTCTTTTGTTGCAGAAGCTTGTCATTACAATCATTAGGGTTGTTCAATGGGCCAAATGATGATTTTCTTTCAAATTTATGTTACCGTTATCTTTTGCTCTGTTAAACAAAGATCCTTGTGTTTCCCTCAATACAAGTTACTCTTAACATTCCTTGTATCATTTTAAAATGACAGTTCAAAGAGAAGCATGGTACTGTCTGTGATATTGGTACAAAGTGCCCTATTAATAACAAAGCACAGTATCATAAAACAGTCTGCATGAATGATGCTGTATGTGTAGTTTCCATAAAGAGTTTGGTGCTTGGTATGAAAAATGAAAAAGTCTACCAGCTTATAACAAAACACAGTTCAGTGTCATCATGGTTTTCAGTTTGGATTATAGTAACTCAGGCACTTACCCTGTGTTTATACTTTTGGTGCTCGATGCTCATCCTTTAAGTGTGTAGCCCTAAAATTCCTGTTCAACATCTGGATTTATGATCAAATCTAGTCTCCTCCTGCAGTGTGCAAACAGCCACATCATGACAGTATAAACTCAATGCGGAGAGAAGTTACATTTGAATTGTGTTTGACAACAGATCACGTTGTCAGGAGATAAAGCACTCTGTTACTGTGAACAACATTCATTTTAAATATTTACTGAACATACCAAAATGTCCTCTAGATGAGTCTTTATTTATCTGCACTGGGAGTTTAATACCCAGTTTACATGGCTTAACCTGTCTTTGTATCATTTTTTTTCAAAAGCAGAGCTTTATGGTCCAACAGTTGTGTTTCTTGTCGGGTACAAGTAACACAAAAGAATACGCCTGTTAACACTACATTTCATTGAAAAGGAGAAAATTAAATGTGATCAGCATGTTCCTTTTTCCACTGCCTTGTATTGATGTTTTTACAGATTTCACATTTTTCTCTCTCCTCCTGAACTCCTAATGTTTGCAAAGTGATGGATGTTAGCTCTGTATTGTCACTGTGGATACTGCATTATGCAATCCACCTTTATATGTTTCAATATTTATGCTCAGTTGTGTCCATGAAGGAATACAAAAACATATTAAGTAACATCTGCCAGTGTTTTCTTTTTTTTTAAGTTCGTCCAAATTTGAACTGTTGTTTGGTTTCTTTAAAGGCACTGTGTCCCATTTATAATAATAATAATAATAATAATAATAATATTCTTTTGCTCTTATGATAAATGCTAACATGCTCACAATGCTCTGTTCATACTACAGACATTCTCAGAGTGTAATACATAAACCTCGCCACCAGATGTCAGTGGCCACAACAGATTCACCCAACACTTCATCCATGACATTCATCATTACACTGTTGCAGTCATACTGCGTGGAGAATATGCATCTATCATGTTTAACATTCACAAGACTTTACATGAGGAAAACATTTAGGTTCATTTGTAGGCCACTGTTCCTTTAACATGTTTATAGTTGGATGAGCGAACACTAGATGTTGGATTTGGTCGCTGCTACGCTGCAACATTTAATAAATGGTGGAATAACATACCAGTGGAATAATATCAATAGAAAATGAACAATATGATCTAGTGTGAATATATTAAAAGAAATAATTACAAATTGTCCTGAATGGAAACAAGAAAAGTTAAACTGGAGCAGTGAGGGAATTGTTCTCCTGGTGGACAAACATCGTCAGACAGAGGTCATGTGATAATTTCAATTATTACAAAAATGACAAGAGCAGACACTGAAGATGCATTTAAAATGATAGTCAACAAAATCAGTATCAGCTTTATTATTATAATCCTGTCCTAAATTGTACATGCTGCTCCAGCTAACTTATAATTCATCATGACCAATGATAGTCTTGTTTGATCATGTGTTACTGTGCAACAGTCATTTAGGATCTACTCTTAACCACCTGAGACCTCCTGAGCTCTCTTAAAGAGCATTTTATATCATGAGAAATTCTTCAGTTAATCTTAAGTTTGTGAGTAATAAAACTGAAGGATTTTACTTTAAACATGTCACTTTTAGCAGTTTGATAAATATGGGCCATGCTTGGTCAGCATGATAACAGTGATGGGATTAAAATGATGAAAACATGAAAATACTCAAAGTTTCTGTTGTGTAGAGTCTGAAGAAAACACGCTTCAGGTGCAAATGTGTGTTTATTGAAAAGCATGAAATGTGCAGAACATCATTGTTGAGAAACAGATATTTGAAACAGTTTGATTGATTTAACTGACAGCAAGTTTGACAATAACCTATATACCATTGATACTTTCTGATATTACCAGTATTATACTGTAATATAATTAATCACATTGTTTTATATCACGTAGAAAAAGAGAAAAGAAAATGAAAAGAAATCACCAAACTGATTGAACAACATTGTTGAACTGGACTTTCCACTTCAGTTGAGAATTCTCAGCTCTGTTACCATGAAGAAGACTTTCTCAGGCTTTCACTGATGATAACACAGGTACTCAGTGCTGCCGTTAGTACCTTCGTTGAGATTTCTTGTAATAACATTGACACCAACCCTCTCATACACTGTGACAGCATCTGTGTTGACAAGCACAGTGATGCCCTTTATGTGATGAATTCCCCCTTTCTTGTACCACATGTACACCTGGTTACCTCTGGTCCCCTGGTTGAGGTCAACACTCAATAGCTCGTAATTTTGTTGCTGAAGGCTCTGATACTTTTGGTCATTGGTGGAGACATTCAGATGAGAGAGTGCACGCTGGGGGTTAGTGGTCTGACGATACCAGATGAAGACCTTCGCTCCTCCTGCATCCCTGTTAGTATCTTCATCCAGACGAATGTAACCTTGCTGTAAGTAGTTGGTGTCTGATCCGAAGGAATCAGTGGCAATGACATCACAGATATATGTTTGTTTCTCTCTCTTCATTCAGATGTGGATCAAGTTTCCTTCAACATTGCGGTTCAGATCACAGGCCAGTCGCTCCCAGTCATCTTTAAACTTAGGACCTTCATCTTGAGCATTTGTAGTGACATCAATGTTCACTATGGGAGTATCATACTCTGTGCTCCCTTTGAAGTACCACAGGTAGATGTGAACATGACCTGCTCCAGCATTGAGGTCTTTATTGATCTTTGTGTACCCGGCATTGATCAATCCAACAGCCATGTCGTCCATGAATGTAACCTGAAGCCTGGTGATTGGTGCTGAGCCTTGTTCTTTTTTGTACCAAAGGTAGATGAAGTTTCCTCCTGCCCCTTCATTCAGATCAACATTGATTTTCTTGAAGCCTCGTGACTGGAGGTTTTTTTCCTCAACTTCATTTAGGGACACATCAAGGTGTGCGATGCCTTCAGCCATTGTGTATGACTGCAGATGAGAAAAAAGATCATGCATGACTGTGTCTTTTCTGGTGAGCTCCAGTATAATCACGACAAATGGATCACCATAATGATGTCTAAAAAATGTACTTGGGAAGTGAAGTGAAAGTGAAAAATGGAAATAAATTATTTGTTCGAAAGAATTTAGAATTTAAACAGAATTAAATTAAAACTAAAAAAAATTATTTCTTACAATTATTTTTAATTTGAATACATTGTTGTATTTTTCAAAGTATGCATTTTTCAATTTTCTAAACTTTTGACCCTGATTTGACGGCATACAAGATCAACTGGAGTGAGCAGGAGACACAAACACACACTAGAAGAAATGAGACAGACCATGGGAATGATACGCTTATTGTAACACGTCAGCACGTCAGCAACCTACTCCCTACTCCTCCCTACTCCTTTAGCTTTATTAAAGGGAGTACGGAAGAGAAGGGTTAGACTCTACAGGTGAGAATTTGCTAGAGGTGTCGGAGAAACATGGAGTCCACTATGCTTTTCTTTCTGCTGATGGTAAGTACAGCAGTTCATGACTCTTTCTGCTCTAGTAACAGTTGATTAATATATCAGTAATGTAACAGTACTTCTACTTGGGTACAGATTTTCAGTACTTTTTCAACCACTGCTTAACATCAGTTAGTACTGAAACTGTGGATAAATAATATTTTGCATGATAGTGTCAACAACAGCATGGAGTTTTTGATGAAAATGGGCCAATTTTGCGAGTGCTCATCACCCACCCATCACTAATGTTAGCTTAGTGGTCCTGAGACCACATTCTTGAAGGACTTGTTTCAGTCTCAGACAAAGGAGAATCAAGATTTTATTTCAAAACCAGTTAACTGCACATATATCATTTAATTGCATGTGCATCGTCTGATTAATTTGTTAACATCATTACTGTGATTGGATATAAAACTCCCTGCTTCAAATGCAACCAATGAAGGTTGGCAACTAGGATTGATACCACCTATTTAATTCAGAAATTAATGGAAGAGCCATTGGGTCACTCATGTCCCCCACTGTATCTGACTTGTACTTGGAAGTTTGAACTGGTACACATGATTTAAAATATCAGCATATCGTGTTTTATTCAGATTAACAAAATGCCTAATTTTTCTGTATCGAGCTGGGGCGGGACCTACCTTTTGTGCTTTTTTGGCAGGAATTTCAGATGATCAGGATATAACTCCTCAGTATAATAACATCAAGTCATGATTGCAAAATGAGCCACAGCATCTCTATTCTCTAGACAAAGGCAGCTGACCTAGAATTTTTTCTGTATAAACTGTAAATGGGTGAAGTAGGCCGAACAGATCAACAACACCCCAGCTGGCAGGATACAAAAAACCTTGAATCAGATCATTCAACTAGGGTTGACACCACTTATTTCATGTACAAACCACATTTTTACAAGGAAAGTGGAACAACCATGGGTCACTCACATACCCCATTGTATCTAAATTGAACATAGATGGTTGGACTGGTTTACATTAAAACATGATTTCAAATATCAAGATATCGTGTTTTATCCAGATTAACAAGCTGTACCATTTTGCCGTTGTATTGAACCAGGGGGTGGGCCTACCTTTTGTGCTTTTTTGGCAGGAATTTGACATAAACAGGATTCTTTGAAATATAACTCTCAGTACTGATAACAAGTTGTGATTGCACAATCAGCCACAGCATCTTTGTCCTCTCTATAAAGACAACTGATTTAGATTATATTCTGTGTAAACAGTGTAACTGGGTGCAGTAGGCATGCACATTTAAAATATCATTAATTCTAGATGTCATTATGGTGATCCATGTTTGACAAATGATATTTTAAATATTTCATGATTTCATGATTATTCATGAGCCCACCTGAAAAGTCACAGTCATGACTCTAACTTTGATACATTCTGTTTATCTTTCTTGTCTGCAGTCACCCATAATGGCAAAATACATCACACACCTTGATGTGTCCCTAAATGAAGCAGAGGAGAAAGACCTCCAATCACGAGACTTCAAGAAAATCAATGTTAATCTGAATGAAGGGGCAGGAGGAGACGACATCTATCTTTGGTACAAAACAGAGCATGACTCAGCACCAATCACCAGGCTTCAGGTTACATTCAGGTATGACATGGCTGTTGGACTGATCAATGCTGGGTACACAAAGATCAATAAAGACCTCAATGCTGGAGCAGGTGGTGATCAAATCTACCTGTGGTACTTCAAAGGGAGTACAGAGTATGATACTCCCATAGTGAAGATTGATGTCACTACAAATGCTCAAGATGAAGCTTCCAAGTTTAACAATGACTGGGAGAGACTGACCTGTGATCTGAACCGCAATGTTGATGCTGGAGGGAACCGGATCTACATCTGGATGAAGAGAGAGAAACAAACATACATCTGTGATGTCATTGCCACTGATTCCTTCGGATCAGACACCAACTACTTTCAGAAAGGTTACATCCGTGTTGATGAAGATACTAACAGGGGTGCCGGAGGTACGTATGTCTTCATCTGGTACCGTCAGACCACCAACCAAACGAATGCACTCTCTGATCTAAAAGTGTCCACCAATGATCAAGAGTATCAGAACCTTCAGCAACAAAATTACGAGTTAGTGAGTGTTGACCTCAACCAGGGAACCGGAGGTAACCAGGTGTACATGTGGTACAAGAAAGAGGGAATTCATCCCATTAAGGCCATCGCCCCGCATGTCATCACGGCTGGAGCATACAAGAGGGGCTTGGACATTACTATTACTATTACTATTACTATCCGTTTTTGAAAGAGATCTCAATACAGGCAATAAAGACAACACTGAGTACCTGTGTTTTCACTTGTCAACACAAGTGCTGCCCCAGTGTATGAGAGGGCTGGTGTCAATGTTATTACAAGAAATCTCAACGAAGGTACTAACGGCAGCACTAAGTACCTGTGTTATCATCAGTGAAAGCCTGAGAAAGTCTTCTTCATGGTAACAGAGCTGAGAATTCTCAACGGAAGTGGAAAGCCCAGTTCAACAATGCTGTTCAATCAATCAATTTGGTGATTTATTTTAATTTTCTTTTCTCTTTTTCTACGTGATATAAAACAATGTGATTAATTATATTACAGTATAATACTGGTAATATCAGAGAGTATCAGTGGTATATAGGTTATTGTCAAACTTGTTGTCAATGAAATCAATCAAACTGTTTCTAATATCTGTTACTCAACAATGATCTTAAAGAATGATTGAATATTAAGACTCTGTACCACTTTATTCTGCACATTTCATGCTTTTCAATAAACATTTGCACCTGAAGCGTGTTTTCTTCAGACTCTACACAACAGAAACTTTGAGTATTTTCATGTTTTCATCATTTTAATCCTATCACTGTTATCATGCTCACAAAGCACGGCCCATATTTATCAAACTGCTAAAAGTGACATGTTTAAAGTCAAATCCTTCAGTTTTATTACTCACTAACTTAAGACTAACTGAAGAATTTCTCATGATGTAAAATGCTCTTTAAGAGAGCTCAGGAGGTCTTAGAGAAGATCCAGAGTACATTGTTCTAACATTTGTTAAGGTATGAGAGCATTTTTTATTTCTTTTTTAGGCATCTATCAGGGATGCAAACAACAATAATAAAGCTGATACTGATTTTGTTTACAATCATTTTCCATGCATCGATGTCTGCTCATTTTGGTAATACATTTGAATGATCACATGACCTCTGATAGATCTGAGTTTATCCACTAGCAGAACAATTTCCTGTCTACTCCAGTTTAACTTTGTTTCCATTCAGGACAGTTTTTGATTATTTCTTCTAACATAATTATTGTTATTGTTATTGTTCATTTTCTATTGACAATAGGGACTTCCCACTTTTTTTAGTGATGGTTTGGCATTGTTTCTCAACAATGATGTTAAAGAATGATTGAATATTAAGATTCTGAACCAATTTATTCTGCACATTTCATGCTTTTCAATAAAGACACATTTGCATATGAAGCGTGTTTTCTTCAGACTCTACACAACAGAAACTTTGAGTATTTTCATGTGTTTTCATCTTAATCCCATCATTGTTCTCATGCTGACCAAACAGGGCCCATATTTAGCAAACTGCTAAAAGTGAGATTTTGGAAAAATTAAATTAAAGATTCTTTAGTTTTAATCCTTGCAAAGTTAAGATTAACTGAATAATTTCTCATGGTGTAAAGATGTTGATCTGGAGTGATCAGCATGTTCTTTATTTCCACTACCTTGATGTTTTTACAGATTTCCTCCTGAACTCTCAATGTTTACAAAGTGATGAATGTCACTTCTGTATTTTCACTGTGGATTTTTCATTATGCAATCCACTTTTATACGTTTCAATATTCATGCTTAATTATGTTGTCAAGGGATCACAAAAACATTAATTAAAGGACATTTGCCAGTGTTTTCTTTTTTAAAGCTTGTTATAATTTGAAATGTTGCTAAGTTTCTCAATTTAAAATTAAATGTGTCCCATTTAATAATCACCATGTTCTTGAGTGTTTTGAGCAATGACATATATGATATATATACATATATAGACAATATAGCTTTTACAGCAGGCATGTCCAAAGTCCGGCCCGGGGACCAATCACGGCCTGCGGACAGATTTCATGTGGCCCACAGCTTCATTTTTATAATATATTATTTATGGCCTGCTAGGATTGTCAGATACTGTATGGCTGGAAGATTTGGCTTTTTTGGTTGCCATAACAAAGCATTTGAATGCACTAAATGTTAACCTCTAAAGACTGGTGTTATAAATCTGTAGATGTGACACAAAATATTACTTTCTAAATGATTTTGTGAACGACAAGAGAGGCAAGAGTGATACGTTTTAAACTTAAATGTTAACAGACTTTGCATTACTCATAATAAGTCATGTTTAAAATGAACATGAGGTTAAGATTTGTATCAACTTCATGCAAGTTTAACGTATTCCATACAATTTATTCTTTGTTATCTGACTTCAGATGAAAGAAAGGAAGAACTGGTTTTTAGATTTGTTCACGCCTGATTGGTTTAGATTTGGTGACATTGGCATTTAAAAAACTGAAAATGAAAATAAAATTTATCAGAACAGTGCATTTGTCTGTAACTTTTATTGTTCATTTTTTCATTTTTAAAATATTAGTATTGGACCCTGGGCATCTTCACATTGTCAAATCTGGCCCTCTTTGAAAGAAGTTTGGACACCCCTGTTATAAAGTCATTGGTTTTCAACCTGGCTACAAATGACCTAAATGCAATATCAAATTTTTGCCACTAGGTGTCAGTGTACATTACAGAATCACGCAACACTTTGGCCGTTCACATGATCCTGATATTAAACTGTCACTTCAACACAAATCAGGAATCTCTGAAGACCAAATCCAAAACTGAAGAGTGTAGTTCCCCATAATTAGTCAATATGACCAAAGTACTTTTGGTTATGTTTTATGGATTGAGGTCAATTTTGAATGACAAGGACTAAAGTCACACATCAACAGACCCAAAATACAAGTATCCATGTATCTGTGTATATATGGCCTCCTCGTGATTTGCTGATGGTGTGTTCCTTCATTGAATAAATGGTGGAATAAAAAAAGCATACATTCTAACTTGTATCTATAATAGTAATTAACCAATACTTCCCCATATACCACTGGAGCGCTTCAGCAGTTAAAAGCAACTCATCAGCACTGTGGCCACCACAGGTGTCCATCTGTTACAGTAATATTCGTTCCTCAGCCATCAGCAGATCTGGACCTAACATGACCAGGTGGGACCTTGAACTAATACAATGACAGTTTCACTACTGAATGCCTATTTCTCTTCTTTTAAGCCTATTTTAACTCTTTTATTCTTATTACTTTATTTCTTTTATTAAAATTTAGAAACAGACTTCTCTTCTCAATTATCCACCAGCCTTTTCTCCACAAAGATTCTTTTTCTTGCGAACCCACCACCTTGCAAAGAAACCTGTACACAGTACTAGAACCCACATTTTTGAGACTAACTCGCCTCCTTTTTTGAGCTCTGGTTTTGGACTTTACACTGTGTCGAGTCGATTCCTGCAGGCGGTTTTGCGCATTCAATTCATCCTGTCCGTGACGCCAATAATGTCGTGACTTTCCGTGGCTGCCGAAGTTGGTCTGTGGATGCTTGAAAAGAAAAGAACCGCCACTCATCTCGCATTGAATAATTAGGACTTTATTCACAGAAACAAGTGAGTTTGGGATGCATCCCCTGATCGGATCCCTTGATCCAATTCCCCAGGCCAAATTGCAATGCCGAATTGTGATCCAAATTGCAACACCTCTTCTCCTGGTTTAGCTTTTATACACACAGACAGACAAAATGAATATACATTCTGAGAATGTCCTTCTATGGGACCAACTTCTGTTGTTTATCTTCCATAGCTGACTTCGCCATGCGTGTCTTTACCAACTAAGGACGCAGAACATTACACCCAGAGAGAGAGAGCAAATTCAGCAAGAACCTCCCGCTATTTACCCAAGAGAAGTCATAAATACTATAGAATGCTTATTCTTCACTCAGAGAGAGGCCATTGCAAGTTCTTTCAGATATACACTTCACATTCAACTGTACCATTTGGAGAGACCACTGAAGTACTATGAAATGCTTGTAAGAAAATATACCACACCAGTTCCAATTGGCTTTTTCTAAGGTCATTAATTTCTTCTCTTTTTTCTCAATAAAGACATGAAAGATCAGAACTTTTTTTCTTGCTATTATTTTAGGCACATTATATTTGTTAATACGCTTGACTTAGATGAAAATCAGATCACATGTTATGACAACATTTATGCAGAAAACAATGAAATTCCAAGAGGTTCACATATATGCACGTATGTATATTCATACTTTATGGTCAATCTTGCTATATTTAAATATATTTCCTTGGATGAAAGAAGGTCGTGCACAGAGTGGAAAAAAAGGTAAGTTGTGGCCTAATGCTGATGAAAAGACTTTCAACATTGTAATGACTTCAAATTTGTCAACATGTGGTTCCATGGAAACACAAGTGAGTGACATCTAGGGTGGGTAAATTCTGTCCGCTGATGGTAGGCAGAGCCACAAAGGAATAAACAAGGATCCAATAATGGAGGACTGTGAGGAAGACACCCACCCACCCACCCACACACACACACACGCACACGCACACGCACACGCACACGCACACGCACACACACGTGAATACCTGCCTCTATCCTATACTTCTGTCCCGTCTGTGTTTTGTAATAATTCAGAATAAGGTCCTTGATTTAGCTGGGAACATGATATCAATGTTGGGCAAACTTAATGAGTTTGTGTGGTATGAATCTGTAGGCATTTGCAAGGTCCAGCAATCAGTCAGGCACTCCAGGGATCCCACCCTTGTGAATGTGGTGTTCTTCAGAAGGAATTCAGTCATTGTGTCAGGATACTGAAAAATAGCTTGCCTTCTAAGTTTAGCAGTGAGATGGTGGAACTGACTGGTGTTCTTGTTGTTCACTTTCTTGATGATCCAAACACCCTCTGCAAAAGTCCACTGGTTGCAAGATCCACCTTAAGATTTTCCACAAGTGCCAAAGGAGATGTGGGCAGTGTTTGTATGCGACGTATGTAACTCCACTGGGACCTGTGGCAGAGGCGTATTCGACTCTTTTGACCAGCTCCTGAACCTCCATCCAGCTGGGCTTCCTACCTGTTGATCTCAGCCATTAGGGCCACGTGTGGTGTTCACATCTTCAGCTGGCACATGAGGCTGTCTCTGCGCCTTTCCCTTAGCAGCCTCTTAGTGCAGACAATAGTGTTCAAAACAGGGTGTACTGCTATGTCAGAAACATATATTACCATGTACTGTGTGTCATGATATTGGGTATGTGTATGAGAGAGAGTGCAGGGCAGTCTGTTGTGTAGGAAGTGTGTGTAGGTGTGAGTCTATATTTAAATGTGAAGGAGTAGGGGGCAAAAAAACAAAATAAAAAAACAAACTCAAATTTAAGATTACAAATGGAAGTTGAGCAATAGCTGTACACATTCCCAAAACTGGTGTTTTATTTAATTTAGCACAACATCTGTCAGGCAAAGTGACATTGTGGTGTAGTAGCAGCATGTGAGGTGTTTAACAGTTATTTTTGAAGTTTATCTTCCAACACTGTATTGTTAGCGATTAGCATTAGTTCAAATGTTAATGACATTTTCAATAAGTGGTTTTACTTTGGAGACACAGTTTACACAGGGGTTCCCTGATCCGTAGGGAAAAAAGTGAATGCTGTTGTATGTATTTATTTATTTATACAGTATAATTGTGATGAATGGGGTCAGACTTCCATAAGTAAAAATAGTTCAACAAAACTTGTTCTGTGTAAGATACACCTGCTTTCAGTAAAACATTCAACAGTATGCTTGACAGGAGACTTCCAGAGGGAGGGAGCAGCTGTGGAGGGGTTCTGTAATCATTACAGAGGAGATATATTCCACAGAAGTCTGTCAGTCAATACGTTATCAAACCAGATTTGATAAAACCTGATTTTTTTTTTATCACACTTGACCTCTGAATTATTAGCTAATTATTAGCTATTGGCCTACTCATAAGGTCAACATAGCAAAATAGTACTGCTGGATAATGCTGATAGAACATGAACTGAATCTTAAAGTTTTAAACATGTTTAAAGAGTGTGAGAAAGAAGTGTAGTTTAAATTTGAATACACACACACACACACACACACACACACACACACACACACACACACACACACACAGTTTCTAAGAGGTGATTCTGTTGAACACATAGACTTCATGTTAGCACTGCAAAGTGTTTCATTTTTAAAGTATGTCTTTTGAAACATTCATTATTGATACACATTCATTCACCCATGAGGAATAAAAGCTACTGACTCTGGATACGTTAAGCTGTTTCCACAAGACCATCATCAGGCCAAATTGTGTCCATTCTTATATGACATTATTTTGACATCTACTTTGTACAGTATTGACTAGCTCTACTACAGTAAGTGTCAACATTAAACTGAGGTCATAAGGTAGAAAGATAATGTCAAGGTCTGACATTTTTGTAAATACGTTTTATTTTCTTGCCTGTATGTAGTCCTATGTATGATGTATGGCAGAATTGTTGAACTGAAAACAATAATGTTGATTATGGGTGACAGGTGTGTCATGAAGATGATAATGACTGTAATCATAACCATATTGGTTAAAAAATAAATAAAAATGACATGACATGAATAAAATGTCAATTAATCAGTCAATTAATGTCAATCTAAAATGCTGAAATGCCAAAAAACAGAGACAAGTGGTGTAACATCCCATCAACTGTTGAAATCAATGCAAATAACAAATTGAGTGAAACACAGAATAAACTGTTGAGTAAGTTTATGTTCCAACCCTGGATTGTTAGTTATTAGTGTTCATACAAATGTCAGTGACATTCTGAGACTGTCAGATGAACTGAACAGATTTATTTATTGATAACCTTTAATTCCATTTTATCACACTTGACCTTTGAATTCCTGCTAAAACAAACGTAATCATTCCAGAGTTATATTCCACAGAAGTCTGTCAGTAATACATTATACATTTTATCACCTACTATCTGAATTCACACTAAAACAAGCATAAAAGCTACAACAACACACAGTTTTGTTCACTTTGTGAATAGTGTTTAGAATGTTGACAGGTTGGTGCAGTCTCTGATGTGTTTGGGAAGAGACTTCCAGAGGGAGGGAGCAGCTGTGGAGGGGTTCTGTAATCATTACTGAGGAGCTATATTCCACAGAAGTCTGTCAGTCAATACGTTATCAAACCAGATTTGATAAAACCAGATTTTTATCACACTTGACCTCAGAATTCCTGCTAAAACAAACATAAAAGCTATTGGTCTACTCATAAGGTTTGTAATGCTGATAAATCATGAACTGAATCTTAACGTTTTAAACCATGTGTGATGTGAGTGTGAGAAAGAAGTGTAGTTTAAATTTGAATACAAACACACGCACACCTACACACCTACACACACACACACACACACACACACCTGACATGACACACGTCTGACATAGTATAGTCTTATGACGTTGTTTTGGCCAAAAATGACCTGTTCAGCAGACACAGAGTAACATTAGCCTTTATTTACACTCATGTCTCTGGCCACTGCCTGAGGAAAATGTCTGGCTCCTAAGCTGCTAAAAGCTCCATATGCTCACTTGCTAGTTTTTAACTTTGTCCGTCTGCTGTTGGGCAGGTAGTGTACAGGGGGGTTTATCAGAGCTTTTTTTTTTTTTAACCCAAACAGCTGCCTGCTGCTGCTGAAACAGGGTTGATGAGAGGAATGAAGCTAAAACAGAGTGTTAAAAGAGGCTAAACTGCTAGAGCTGAGGGCAGTCAAAGAGTTGGGCGGTAATTCTCTGTAGGTGTTATGATGGAGGCTTTTTGCCTTCTTCCTGCCTAATGTTTCCTGTTGGTTTTCCCTCCCTCCTGAATCTGTCTGTCTCCCTTTGTTGCTGGGCGAGGCCTCCGGATTTCCCCTCACCTGCTCTGCACCTCACTACCTGTGGCTCATTAGCTAATCAACACTCACAGTATAAAAGACCGGTCCAGCCTTCCAGATTGTTTTGACTACATAGTAGTAACTACGCACTGTTTACTTTGTCTCTCCACCTGGAAATGCGTCAAACCCAATCCTGCACCATTCCAAGCCACGCGACCAGTTTGTGACCCTGTTCACTTTATATGTGATTTGATAAACTGTTAAAATAAAAATATTGATTAAGGCAGCTTTAAAGGATTATCCTGGTTTAATGTGGAAATAATTTTTGTCTCTTTCGATATCTTTGTACTCACCAAAGTAATTGCTGAGATCTGAGAACGAAGTTCATGAGGTAAAACAACAAAGTCCCAAGTTGAGTCCATGAAGAGTGTTAACTTTAGTTAATTCAGGAAATGAACAGGTTCATGGTACATGGTTCTTTCATCTTTGGGCTCGGGGGAAGTTATCAAATATTTTCTAGTCAAAAGGCTCAAGTCCAAGTGAAGTCCTGAGTCATTGCTGTTAAAGTCTAAGACCAGTTACAAGTCTTTTTTGATTTTGTTAAGTCGAGTCTAAAGTCATCATATTTGCAGTCAGTAAAGCACCAGTGTTTATGGTTTGACTAGATTCTCTAAACCACTTTATTTGGAGGTAAAACTGTAAGTTTGCACAGTTGCAGATAAAAACTGTGTAAACTAAAATCAATCAATAAACTTCAAGGATACATTTATCTTGAAGTCTGTCTTATTGTCTGAAGACAGACTTGATTCTGTGCCTTCCTTTTCTGAACTCACTGCGTATGTGTGTGAGAGAAAGAACCAGAGTAGAGAACAGAGAGCCAGAGATGGACGGAGAGAAAAAAAATATATATCATTAAAGCTTTGTGCCCCTGAATCACCTGAACATGTTTTATTTACTGTCCCTTAGAAGCAGAGTTGGCATCAGAACGGTTTGCTCCACAGTCTGGGTCAGTCTGGGCCGGGTGCCTGGTACACACAGCCAGAGGCTGCGGTCCTTCAGGACCAGAGCCACACTCACATACACATGATGATGTAGCAAACCTTGAGATACTGGTTCGACCTGTATTTACTATTTAATATAAAACAGATTAACACTATCCTTAGAGGAGCAGTGTGTAGGATTTAGTGCAGGGGTATTCAACTAAAATTTTAAGAGGTCCAGTGAGAGAAAATTTCCTCAAGCGAAGGTCCGGAACATCATAATGTCAAACATTATGAATTAGTGGTGTAAATATATATATATATGAAGTAGCCTCATAGTTGTATCAACATCTGCATCTGACTGTTAAATTAAACAAAGTACAATTCAAAAATATTTATTGTCACTTAACATTGAAGTATACATGTGTAATAATAATAATAATAATAATGGTAATGATAATGTTTTTCTCTCATTAGGTTAAGGCTGCATTTAAAAACAAAATAGAGAAAATAAATAAAATAGCTGCATTTGAAAAATTGTGCATCTTAAAATAAAGTGATTCATTTTAGAAAAATAAAATACCAGCAGCTTGAGTTTCCCCTTTTCTTTGTTAACTGTCTCAACAAATTTTTTTACAATAAATGAATATAAACACATCTTAACAATTGAACAGTTTTACAGTTTCTCTTTCTTCCCCTCTTATATCTTATCTTATATATATATAAGATATATATATATATCTTATATCTCCTTTCTGTTGTTCAGTGAGAGAACTGAGCTCTAACTTCTCCTGCCAGGACTTTAAATCTGGGCTGGAATGGTGTCAGGGCCATTCTCATGCTCATGTGAAGGTGCTCATTGGTGAGCCTGGAATGATATTTAGTTTTAATTATGTTCATTGTGGAGAAAGCTGCCTCACAGCTGTATGTGGACCCAAACATGGTAAAGATGAACAGGGCTAACATAGGTATTTGCCTAATTTTGTCACAGAGCTCTTCTTTTTGTTTTCCCTCAAGTAAGGTCTCTGCTACTGCACTCATGCACTCCTTGACAACCCCTCCATCAGTAAATGGCTTTTTGTGTTGACCCCAGTGAATGAATGGGTCAGAATCCTGGTTAACTGCTCATATTGGGATTGGCATTGAGAATGCTTATTTTCTGTGACCTCAGTTCACACTTAAGTGGATATGTTTGATGAAAAACTTTGTGTTTTGTCTCATAGTGGTGTTTCACATTGGCACTTTTAATGAGCGCCACGGTCTCTGAACATATGAGACACACTGGTTTTGTGCTCCCAGTGGGAAGAATGAACATATATGAATCTGTCCATTCCGGGTTGAAAGCTCTATTTTCGCTATCCACTTTTCTCTTCTTTGAGAGCGCCATTATTTTTCTCTGTCGTCTCGCGCTCACTCGTCTCTCCGTCGTCTCTCCCTGTCTCCTGCTCCCTCGTCTCTCCGTGTCCTCTCCCTGTCTCCTTCTCACTCATCTCTCCGTGTCCTCTCCCTGTCTCCCGCGTCTTTCCGTCTTCTCTCCCTGTCTCCCGCTCACTCGCCTCTCTGTCTTCTCTTCCGGTCTCCGGCTCACTTGTCTATCCGTGTCATCTCCCTGTATCGCTAACTTCCCTTTCCACTTGTCACTCGCCTCTCCTCTCTCATCTCCGTTTTCAGAGTTGCGATTTTGTTTACACAAATTTGATTGGCTGAGCAGCATCACGTGGGATGGCTTAACTCGCATGCAATTGGTCTGTAAGGTCCGCTAAACAAATGCCGTAAAGACTAGAAAAGCTTTGCTGGTTAAAATAGAAGCGCCCCGTCATAATGTAGAATCCCTCAATTTGATTATAGGTCTGGGTCCGCATAGGACGGCGTCTGGGTCCGGACCCGGACCGCGGTCCGCCTTTTGGTGACCTCTGATTTAGTGGCATCTAGTGTGCTGATTGCAACCCCCTTCTTCACCCTCTCCTTCCTAGCATCAAAAATAAGTTAAAGTGGCCATGAAATGGCAAAAAAATAAGAAAAGCCCTAAAAGAGCCAGTGTTCAGTTTGTCTGTTCTGTAGAAACATGGCGGACTTGAACAAGGACCTGCTCCCCCTGTATGTGTTGTCAAGAAGGATAGAAAAACGGACAGTGATGAGAGAGGATAGATTTCCTGCAGCTTGCTCAGCCTCAAGAATAGAAAAAGCAACCACAGATCATCAGAGAAAGGACTGAATGTGAAACTCAACTACAAGAGGTCCAGAGCTCCAGGCTACACTGGCGAGATGTCTCCCGTACATGAATTACCAGCTGTAGGAAACACACCAACCAACCAGAAGAACCCACCACAGAACAATAAGAGGTTTAAAAGTTTTAAATGTGCTGATTATGACAAACATGTATAATAATAATGATGATGTAATGATTCTCCATGTTGACTGAAGTGAAAATATGTGGAAAGTATTAAAATGCTCATGACAACTGTACTGAGTCCGAATTACTACATAACCAACCAATTCAAATTATATTAACGCTTAAAGTTATGTATAATTGAGAGTGTGGATGCTTTGAATGACATGTGGGTGCCCACCTCAGCTACACCCACGCTTCATGTCTTTTCCCATTTTTAGATTAGTGGAGAGACAACGGAGGCAGGACTGCCAAGATGGCAATGACCAGAGCAACCAGGTTCTGAGCTTCTCAACGGCTCTTCAGAAAACTGTGGGGGACATCACAGAGACTACATCCATGTTTTATACAGTAACCGAGGGCCATGAGGGTAGAATCAGACCATCTAGTTGTTAACCAAAGTGTTTCCACTAGTATTAATGTTCTATCATATTAAATGTATATTAAATATATGAAGATTGTACATTAAACATATTAAATTAATGTCAATTTGACTTATGTTTAATGGACGCAACACAAAATCCAGGTTATGCATGCTCCTCGAAAGCAAAACTACATGAAAACTGCATCAGACAATACAAATATGCGTATTTTTTTTAAATTTTTTTTAAAGTCCCTCCTGACACCGGCCAGCTTCTGCAGGACTCAAACTGGGGACATAAAGTTTATTCTTGACTGCAAGAACCATCCAACATGACACGACTGAACTAAAACTACAAACTAAAACGCCTTAACCGCGTCGCCTACGCCTGCATAAAGACTGAAAAATACGCGTACAGGCACGCGTATTGCAAGTACACCAAATAATGAAGGGTGACGGGTGATAAGTGTCATGCCACGTGCGAACGCAGCGGACGCCTGTGCGCACACTCGTCTCAATGTACAAATAATTTACTTTATGATGACGAATTTTGAGTTTAACAGCTGCTTTGCTTCACAATTCAAGCAGTCCATGTATTACCAAGAGAGACCGATGTGACAGTTTAGGCTATTTCAGTCACACGTGCACACGTTAAGGCGTCTGAAGCGTTGGCTTTAGTACAATAGTGACACACGCATTAACACCTATAGCGTGTGCACGTCTATAATGGGATGTTGAGGTATATCAGGGACTGTACCATTGCTCAGTCGTGAAACTGAGGAAGAGGCTGTGCGCATTTATGCACGAGGTACACTGGATCATCAGGACCTGACAGTTATTCATTTTCTATGTTCTGCAGCATATCTACACAGATCAGCTGTTACACATAGTCTCAGGTTCATACGGGATTGTTTAGAAGAAAGCATAACTTATAGATGAATCCCAAGCCCCATCAGAGCTGTCAGGATATTTTTTTTTGAAGTAGCTGAAATTATTTTAGTTATCCCTTTCACCCTTGCCTTTTTTACGTTTCGAACAAAAAACAATAAACAGACCAGTTTTTCCGTTTTTTGTTGTCTGAATCAAAATCGAAAAACCGAGAAAACCAAATTCAAATAACGGTCCGATTTTGGTTTCTGTAAATGCCTCTTTTCATCTTTCCTCTCGTAAAGAAGGTGAAGAAAAGTAAAACAGGTGAGCTTCACGGGTCTGTGTATGTTTTGGTCATTGGATTTTCCGTTCAGAAAAGGATATTAAAAAACAAAAAATGAGTAGTTATTTGATTTTCATTTTAAAATTCAAAAATTAAAATTGAAATTCAAGATATTTTTCATCAAGGTCAAGAAGGGGTAAACAAAACTTTAAAAACCGGTTGATTTTCATTTCTTGTTTCTAAAAACAAAAGATAAAATTGTTGGAAGACAGAAACAAAGAAGAGCCAGTTTTTTCATTGTGCGACCGGAAGTTGCCGTTTTCAAAGCAAGAGCGCATATGAGGACAGTGCTGTGTTTCTGGCAAGAGCGCCAAAATATGACTTCTACCTGTGGTTTTCCTAGAAATTACCGAGAATTAATGCTTGTCACTAGCATTAATTAGTCAGTCCTCTCCCTCAGAGACAGTAGAAAAATGTAAACACACTAACGTCAGCGCGTCACTCAAGCACCACGCCGTACCGGGCCGGCCCACTGACCCACCGGGGAGACTCCCGGTACCCCGTAGGCCAGTCCGCCCCTGGTGTAGCGGCCGTTCTGTGATTCTCCAGATCACACAGATGGCCAGTCCGCCCCTGCTCCACCGCCCCTTTTGGGTTAGGCCGGGGAGCCGTCCGGCCTAGCCCCTTACAACGTACAGCACTGGGCGGTCGACGCCCCGCACCTGCGTCTCTCAAACGTTGTGTGTGTCCTTAAACAGTGCAAAAAAGAAGTGACCTACGATCATTTGTCCGTATATCTGTGTTGAGGGAACCCACGGTGGCAGCAGACTTGCCACAGGTTCCAAAGACATTTTAGCCTGGGCTAGGGAAACCACAGGTAGAAGTCATATTTTGGCGCTCTTGCCAGAAACACAGCACCGTCCTCATATGCGCTCTTACTTTGAAAACGGCAACTTCTGGTCGCACAATGAAAAAACTGGCTCTTTTTTGTTTCTGTCTTCCGATGATTTTATCTTTTGTTTTTAGAAACAAGAAATGAAAATCAACCGGTTTTTAAAGTTTTGTTTATCCCTTTTTGACCCTGATAAAGAAAAATATCTTGATTTTCAATTTTAATTTTTGAATTTTAAAATGAAAATCAAATAACTACTCATTTTTTGTTTTTTAATATCCTTTTCTGAACGGAAAATCCAATGACCAAAACATACACGGACCTTCACGGAAGTCCAAGTAGCCTTAATGTGGGCCTTTCAAAAAAAAGCCAAGAGAATAAAGTGAACCTGAGGCACCCTGGTAGCTCAAGGTCGTCAACACTGCTTGAATTGTGAAGCGAAGCAGCTGTTAAACTCAAAATTCGTCATCATAAAGTAAATAATTATTTGTACATTGAGACGAGTGTGCGCACAGGTGTCCGCTGCGTTCGCACGTGGCACGGCACGGACGACCCCTCGCTATTTGATTTCCACAAACACTACACAGTGTGTGTCTGTACGCTCATGTAGAATTGTACTTAACAGTCACGCGTGGTCTTCATGTCACGTATTTGAGGCGTAGTTCACCCGTCACGTAGGCGTATGCGCAACAACGCGTGTGCAGCGTCTGCATGACGCCTACGTGACGCCCGTCTGTCCATTGAAAGTGAATGGAATTTACACACGCCCGTTAGAGGTTTGATGTCATTGCATAGGCGCTGTACACGCGTTTTTAGTATAGTGTGCTGTAAGGGTGTGACGAGATCTCGTGCCACTCAACCCGACAATATTTCTCGTCGCGTTAAAAATCTGTCTCACGTGATTTGTGAGCTATCCAAACTTCTATTTGTGACCTGTGGGGGCAGTAATGCGCCTTTGCTACGTCTAACCTGCCAGAACCTAAAGAAGAAGAAGGAAAAGAAGAAGAGGAGAAGGAGGGGAAGCAGCAAGCACTTTCAAATCCACAAATTGAAACTAGAACTAAAATTGTAAATAAAATAAAACCAAAATGCTGCCAAACAAACAATTTGAAAGTGGCGGGGGCATCTTCAATGGTAATACCGGTATTTTCCGACATCATTCTGGCTGCTTGCTGCTTCTCCTCTTCTTCTTTTCCTTCTTCTTCTTTAATATCGTCGAGTTGAATCTCGTAACACCCCTAGAAGTTTATTAAAAGCTCATGCCTACACCATGCATTTAAAGAGTTATAATAAAACATTTCAAAATGCATGTGCATATATTTTGTCATTGTAGTTTTCTTAAAATCTCGTCTCGTCCTCGTGAACCCAATATCGTGTCTCGTCTCGTGAGCTGTGTATCGTCACACCCCTAGTGTGCCGGCATAAAATGCCCCCCATAGTCAGGGAGCTCGCACACACCCTTGTGTGCCTTCCTGTGAGCAACTGAGTGTGAGCTTGGAGACGAGCAGCTGTACTTCACTGCAGATTGTTCGATTCTGTGCACATTTGAAAATACTTTGGGTTTGGGGAGTGAGAGCGAACGATGATTCAGTTTTCTCAAAGCATCTGAGAGGCTAACAGTCGGCGGCTTTGATCGGTAATGAGAAAGGTAGGGTCAAACTGAGCGGCGCTGGCTGTTATTTCAGATGAGAATGACAGGATCAAAGGCATTTTCTCTCCTCTGCGTTCATCCTGTTTCTGCCTGTGCGTCTCTGCTTAACCTCAGGCGTCCTTGGCTCACCTCTGCTCTGTCCACCACTCTGAAAATGCAGATAACTTGTCAAAGGCTCTTAAAATCTTAAACTTCCTCCTCTGCTGCAGCAGGATGGAGGTGTGTACCATCACTGAAAAAGGACGCCTGGGCTCAAGTTACCACCTCGACAAATTGAATCCCAACCAACTGCAGGACTGCTGCTCTGTTGCTAACCTTCGGCCTCTCTGCTAATTGGAGATAAAGCTAAAAAATGAACCTGTGCCTCGTATGACTTTAATTTCACAGGTTTTAAACTATTCTCTTGTTTCATCCGTCCTCTGCCTCTATTGTACTCTAGCTAATAAGGCAGAGAGCATTTTTTGGCAAGTTTGGAAGTTTGGAAACAATCCTCCATTTTCCAGAGATACCACAATGCTTATCCTCCTCGAAAATAAATTTGCTTAATTTAAACAGCAAATTAGATCAGAATGTTTAAGCTTTCTACCAGGCTTTTAAGCCTATTTTAAGACTGTGTAAATCACTCTTCTCTCACCGCGTGCCAAAGTAGCACACATACAAGTTATTTGTGTGTGTGTATGTGTGAGTGTGATCACTGTATCTGAGCGTGAAAACCCTCAGTGTATGATGTATTTTGTCACTTACCTCATTCTGTGATTCATGTATCTGCAGCTGGGAAGTGTATGTGAAGGTATTCTCTAGAGCAGTGATTCCCAACCTTTTTCTTGAGGGACCCACATTTTTACCATTGTAAACTTTGGCGACCCCCCCCCCCCCCCCCCACACACCACACATACACACACACAATTATATCATTGTATAAAAAAACAGTATCTTTATTATATTTCAATATATTCACTGCTAAAATAAAATTAAACTGCACTGACACCTCAGCTCAGTGCAGTCAAGGGTGACTGTAGTGTCAGGGTAGTCCTGGAAGTCTGCAGGCAGATATTTGCGAATCTGCTCCTCAGGCATCCAGATCCTCACTGAGCCGAGTACTGTGAACAGGAAGTTGCTCCATGATGTTATGATTCGGCTCACTGTGGACTGATGGACACTGTACCGGTCAGCAAGGTCCTGCTGCTTGGATCCAAGGGCAAGGTAATTCAGGAACAGGAACAACTCATCAATGGGCTGCAGGGAATGGGTTGCGGCATTTACATCAGTGAGAGTTCCTCTCTGTGCTTGTCGAACACTGACCATGGATGGCAGAGAGGGCTCAATCAAGGCCCAAAACCGCATGAGGAGGTCATATGATGAACCTGAAAAACATAGAAAACAGATAATAATAACTGTTCATAATTAACTACACAACAGAATAATTAAATGTATCTGCCTATTTATTTATCTATTTTTCTGAGAGAATACAAATACTGCAATCATATCCCCTCCATATCTGAACTGCTTTTTACAATTATTTACAACAACCCCCTTCATCTGACATATTGCACTTAACATACATTACATCTCTCTCTCTCTCTCACACACACACACAAGCAAGCACAGACTTACCTAGTAAAGAACCTAATATCTCTGTCCGAGCCAGTAAACGGTGAATGCTGAACCGCTGCCTCAGTGTAAGGCTCTCGACCTGTTCTCGTAGCAGGCGAATTTCCTCCCGGAGAGAAGCATTTTCCTCCAACACCAAACCGACGACTGCTGGGTGAGGATCCAACGCGTAGTCGTGCTCCATGGAGATGTCTACCGTTACATGGTCCGGTGCGTTACCGTTAGCCTCTCTCTCATCCTCTGGCGGCGGTCTCTGCCTTCTCTCCCAAACCCCCGGTCGTGGAAGTGGAAGGGAGAAATTGTTCTGCTCATATAACTCCGGAACAGCTCCCTTTTTCAACAGACGTCGAGCGGTTTCGGATACTGGCTCACGGATGTCTTCCGGTTTGAAATGCCAGCTACACACCCGTGTGTGAGCGGTGATGGCAAATTTGTCCCTGCGGATAGCGACGATCCACTTACGCCGTAGCTCCTCGTCGCCAGGAAAAGTGAAAAAACTAGTTGATGCCTGGCACAATGGCACACAGCAGTGCTCAGCTGTTGTACCAGACGCTCGCTGGTATTTAAACCTTTTCATTATCACTAGCTTAGTGGCTACCTACCGAAACAAACAAACCGGAAGTGTTTGCGGTGGCTGAGATTTAAGCGGAAGTACGTCACCACAACGGTTGGCATGTAGCCTACTCCGTGTATACTGCAGGAGGGATGTTACACACGCCCTTATTCTCGCGATATAGCCTATATTTTTAAACTTTTCTATAGTGATTTTTTTATTTAAATAAATGAATAAACGTTTAACGTAGCCCTTAAATTTAGTTGTTTTTGTCACACTAATGAATTAAATGCTGACTCATCTATATTTAACACATTAGATTTATTACACCCCTTAAAATCAAGAGGGCTTCGCGACCCCCCGTGGCTCTTTGGCACCCCCCTGGGGGGGTCGGGCCCCCCCGGTTGGGAATCACTGCACTAAAGAATTTCAAAAAATTAAAAGTAGATTTTTGTCATTTTTTACTCAAAATCACACCTCAACAATACTAGTGAAGAGTTTTTGAATGAAAATATTATTTTTCAATCCCTTTGCCTGACATACATATGCAGTTTTTCAACCAAATATGTGAGGAACAATAAAATAATGCCCTTTCAATACAAAAGGTCCCATGCATTTTTGCCTCATTTTCCTCAGGCATGCCACTTAGCAAAGCAAAGACCCTCCAGAAAGTTGAGGGAACCCGTCATTCAATAGAAATAGTATTTATGAAGTTATTCTGTCACTTTGCAGTCACTTTGGGCCCTCTGTAACAAGCTGCCACTAGTGCGGCGCCATGGCAACCTATCCGTCATTGTCATGGAGACAGAAAGGTCACGTATGACCATGGTGACGTAAGGGCACGCAGACTTGTGGAATGTCCCATTTGCACTTGGACTCGAGACATCGTTGACCTGTGTGAACACCTGTCCATGAAAAAGTTGAACCCCAACTGGAAAAACCCCCCTACACGAGAGAAGAGCTCCGTGAAACCCCCCAAAGATAAAAAGACCAACCTGCTGAGACATGTCACATAAGACAGCTTTTAAAGTTTTCCCAAACTTATTTAATCATCTTCATTTTTTAGTACAAAATGTATATTTAATTCATGTAAACTGGCCTGTTATGAAAAAAACAGTTTTTGTTGACACTCGACGTTTTTCTCGGTTTAAAATGATAAAAAAAAAAAAATGGACTGAATGTTTCGGGATAGCTGTGAAATGTGTTCATAGTTGTGTAGTAATTAAATAATTAGTTGTGTAAATAATTTAATTGGCCAGTTAGGAAAACACAGTTTTTGTTCACAGTCAATGTTTTTCTCTGTTTAAAATGATTATTAGATGATAAAAAATTGGACTGAATGTTTTGGGTGTGAAATGTGTTAATAATTGTGTAGTAATTCATTTTAATTGGCCTGTTAGGAAAACACAGTTTTTTGGCGACACTCGACGTCTTTCTCGGTGTAAAAGGATTTCTAGATGGTAAATATGGGCTGAATGTTTTCGGACAGGCGGAAAATGTGTTAATAATCGCGTAGTAATAAAAAAATATCTGAAATTTTAGTTGAAGGCATTCATTTTTTTAAAAATGTATCGACCACAATTTAGGAAAAAATATTATATTTTTCGAATAATGGCAAAAAAATATTTATTTTTCTGGTGCACCATGGAGACCATTGAACGTTCAGGACGTCAAAACGTGCAAATGTAAACAAACCGGGGCCCGTTGCCACAGTAACCTGTTTAGATTTGATTTGAAGTTTGACCTAAAACGCATCAATATCAATTTAATTTGATTAATTCAATTGAGCATACAGTCACAATCAGAGCAACTTTTTAATTTCAAAGTTGATCACATTTGTCAACTAATGATCAGATATTGCTCAAAATGCAGCGGACAGATCAATATTGTTCTGACCTGAAGATGAAGTGAACCAGACAGACTTTAGATCCACAACCAAAACTGTCGTGTACTTCCATCCTGAAGTATATTAATAATTTACCATGAAGCGCAGATTGTTTTGAGCTCATTTCAGAGGATTAACGTTGTTAATTGCGCGTAATTTAATCAAAGTATCCACCGTTTAGCGTGTGTAATGGTGCACGGAGGTCTGTGCACATCAGAGCTGATATCATATTTGTTCCTACATGATTATCGTACACTGTCAGAAAAAAACCTGTAAAAAACAGTAAATGACTGGCAAAAACGTAATTCAAATAATGTGCAAAAACATTAAATGTACAGAAAATTTCATTACGATTTTTACAGAAAAATAACATTATTTTACACATTTTTCCCAAATAATTATGATCAATCACCTTTAATAAAGGGACAGTCCTAAAAGTTCTGCAGGAAAATACCGTTATTTTACAGATTTTTCAGGGTTTATGCAGGAATCCTGAGGTTAAATGTAATACCATTTAATACCTTCTAAATATTTTTTACAACCTCAACGCAACTTGCTTCTAGTCATATAGCAAAAACAGGATCGATAAATGGGAGGGCACACGCACTGTTACGGTCAATCCCTTAGTTATTTACATTTAGTCATTTAGCTGACGCTTTTATCCAAAGCGACTTTCAGAGAAGATGCGATGGCTGCAGTGGAAGTTTGACTGGTGGTGGGACTCGGTTGGAGCGGTATACTGGTCATACTAGCAGCACAGAAATTTGATATTAATGGCTGCTCTCCCATCAAGTTATCAGTCAACTGAACACTGTAGATAGATTAGGGGCGGCAGTAGCTCAGTCCATTGTATGTGTGTTCGGGATTAAAATGCATGTAAAATAAACTGAGTGAAAAAAGAATTTCCCCGTTGTGGGATTAATAAAGTATCTCTTAGATAGATCCAACTACACATAATCTGAGTTACGCTACTTGACATGTGCTTCACCGAGACGTGGCTGGGTGAACTTTCTCCGGACTCACACGTCACCCTGGACGGATTTCAACTCATACGAGCGGACAGGAAAGTAACGGAGAGCGGTAAGAAGAAGGGAGGGGGGATCGCTGTGTTTGTGAACAAGAGATGGTGCCACCCGGGACACAACAGTGTGAAAGAGCAACTCTGCACCAGAGACTTGGAGCTGTTAGCGGTCAGCATGCGGCCTTACTACCTCCCGAGGGAGTTCTCATGTTGTTGCTGTGACTGTGTACATCCCCCCCTCGGCGGTTGCTGCTGCAGCAACAGACCAGATCCACACTGTCGTCTCTCAACTTCTAAACCAGCACCCCCAATCCCTCCTCCTCATCTCAGGGGACTTCAATCACGCTTCCCTGTCCTCTGCTCTCCCTACCTTCACCCAGTACGTGAAATGCCACACCAGAGACAATAAAACTTACTACTACGACCTACTGTATGCAAACATCAAAGATGCATACACGTCATCCCCCCCCTCCCCCCGCTGGGTCGTTCAGATCACAACCTTGTTCACCTCGTCACAGACTACACCCCTGTGGTGAATAATCAACGACCTGTGAAGAGGCCTGTGAAGCAGTGGTCTGAGGAGACCAGTGCCAGGCTCAGAGACTGCTTCGAATCAACAGACTGGGAAGCACTCTGCAGCCCCCACGGCAGTGACATTGACAGCATGACCCACTGCATCACGGACTATATTAACTTCTGTGTGGAGAACACTGTGCCCTCTAAGTTGGTACGGTGTTTTCCCAACAACAAACCCTTGGTGACCTCTGAATGAGAAGAAGAGGGTCTTTAAATCAGGGGACAAAGAGGAGCTGCGCAGAGTCCAGAAGGAACTCCGGCTGAGGATCAGGAAGGGGAAGGACAGCTACAGGAGGAAACTGGAGAAGCAGCTGGAGGACAACAACGCCAGGGACGTCTGGAGAGGGCTGCAGAACATCGCAGGCCACGGTAAAGGAGCGGGGACGATTCAAGCCAGCGGGGACAAGGACTGGGCAGATGAACAGAATCTGTTCTTCAACAGATTTGACTCTGCCTCTTCTCCCTCTTCACCCCCCAAAACTGAGACTCAACAATTTTGGGGGCTCGTCCGGGATGCAAGGAAGTTTTTGATTCGACTAAAACGGACCTCACACGAAAGAAACAGGACACAGACCGGTCAGAACAAAAAAAGGTAAACTGAAACCTGTTTACTACTCAAATTCAGCATATTGGAAACATTCAAAATCTAGTGTCCTGAATCTGTAAATGTGTGGTTCTCAAATTGAGACATTGATCAGTTAAAAATTACAATTTAAAGTGTAAAGAGAGAATTTTTGAGTAAAGATAAATAAGTAAAAGAGAAAAGCAGACTGTCCTTGGTCGTGGCGGACCCCACCGTCCTCTGACGAGGGGACGGAGCCTAAGAGGCGGCTGGGTTTGAGTCCCAGGGAGGTGAGGACCCCCGAATGCTACGGGTTAGAGGCCCTCGAAGCAGGCACTTCGTAAATTCTACGGGTTAGAGGCCCTCGAAGCAGGCACTTCGTAAATTCTACGGGTTAGAGGCCCTCGAAGCAGGCACTTCGTAAATTCTACGGGTTAGAGGCCCTCGGAGTTGACCTCCGTAAATTCTGAAAGTAAAGTCTGCTGGGTTTGAGGCCCTTGGGGTTCGAGTCCCCATAAACGTTAAAGAGTATTATAACGAATTAAGTGTGAAATACATGTGTGATTTTGAATGTGAATTAATGCAACTATCTGCTTGTGTTTTTTTTTTTTTTTTTTTTTTTGCTAATGAGAAACTGAGGGTTATTGGGAGTGGGAAGAATAAAACTCTGAGGTGTCATAGGTGAGAAATCACATGAGACAGTGTCTTGACAAGTTTGAAAAACGGACAGAGGAAACCTCTGCGGTGTTAACGTAATCTGTCCGAGCCACGGAAACCTTGCGGTGTGAACGAAAGTGGCCGCTCTTGTCAAAAGGTGAAGGACCAGAGAGAGAGCACTACAAAAACAGTGCCCCCAGAGGCTGGGTGGGTGCTGCTTCGAGTCATCAAGCGAAAGTGGGCGGACCCACGCTGGACAGGACCTTTCCAGGTCACTGAGAGAACGTCTCACGCGGTGCGGCTGAAAGGAAAAGGAGATACCTGGTTTCACTGGAGCCAGTGTGCAGCAACGGAGGAGCCGCAACGCTCCTTGGCTGAGATCCAGAAGGATCTCCAAGAAAAGTGCACTGAGCCGGCTGGCTCAGAAACAGACCTCACCAACAAAGGGGCAGAATAATCCCCTGGTGGTGGTCAGGAGACCAGGGTAGTCTACCCCTGGGACTCAAAGAAAGAAGAAGGTGGCAAGGGAGGAGGTGAGATAAGCGCTCCTCTCTTACACGTAGCGTGCCAAGCTACCATCTCAAAAGGGAGGAGGTGAAATAAGCGCTCCTCTCCTACACGTAGCGTGCCAAGCTACCATCTCAAGAAAGAAAACGACCAAGGAACACCGATGACGTCCGCACAAATACACCTGTGCATAGTGTGTTGGATGATCGTTACTGTGGTTTTCATGTGGGCTCTAATTAGACTATATCTTACGGGACATACTAGGATATAAGGGGACATAAAGGGTGGACCACAGTATTGAACAGAGTTTTTATTAAGCATAATCTCGCCCCTTACTCAAAAGTTTGAAATAAGTGAACATAAAGTTAAAACTAGACTGCCATTTGCTGTAGAGTTGGGTCACGGAACTATATTGAAGGTTGAAAACTCTCCTGAGAGTGGTACTGCTTGGGACACAAAGGAGGAACCGTGTCTGAGACCGAGAAAGATTCGCTTGCTCATTAATACATAAGTAAGAATAATGTTCGGCAGTTGGAGGTGGTTGGTGGGGCTAGGCCTCCTGTCAGCCATAATTGTGTCAATAATATCTTTGATAATTTCTGTTGCTACATTCCTCGCTATACTGGTCACCTGTGGTTGCTGCTGTACTCCCTGTATCCGCTCCCTATCGCTCAGATTAAACATAGCATAAATATTGATCTCTTAGTAGAGATCAAAAGGGGGAATTGTGGATACAGATGTATAGCGTGACAACAACAGGGGCAACACGTAAAGTAAAAGCTTGTGCAAGCTTATAATTATGTATTTGCTCTGTTTAAGGATGGATCTGGGTGAGACCAAAGGAATGTGACAGCTAGGGTTGGGCAGAATAGATAATACACAGAATGTAACAAATATGCAAGGTTACTTTTACTTGAGGACAAACAGAATGTAACAAACGAGAAGTAACGACCTTCAAGAAAAGGCGAAAACATCGCATGACCAAGATAGTAGTGGTATCAGTGACGTAAAGGGGAAAGAGCCCAACCCGACCATAAGTGGAAGAAACAAGAAAATACCAGATCTCACTTAGCTTTCGGCTAGAACAGATGTATTCCTCTGTAGTGAGATCTCCAAAGCGCTTTGCTATTTGAATAAACTATTGTGTGAACTGATCTCGTCTCCAGAAGACTCTCTTTGCATCAACCAACTCGGGAGAGCTCAGTGAGTGCAAAAACTGAGACTCAACATGTTTCACACGAGAAGCAACAACAGGAGACTCTCTGTGTGAGTTCTCACATGTTGGCTAAACTTTACAAACCAGTTCTTCCTTTCTTTCACATTTGATGTCAAATAACAAGGAATAAATTGTATGGAATACGTTAAACTTGCATGAAGTTGATACTAAATCTTAACCTCATGTTCATTTTAAACATGACTTATTATGAGTAATGCAAAGTCTGTTAACATTTAAGTTTAAAACGTAGCACTCTTGCTCTTGTTTTTACATTCAGAAAGTAATATTTTGTGTCACATCTACAGATATATAACACCAGCAGTTATGTCCTTAAAGGTTCAAATGCTTCGTCATGTCTAGTGTTGCTTTCGTCAACGAAAATTATGACTAAATATCGTCGTCAACGAACCTTTATCACGTGACAAAAACGAGACGAGACGCAACTTAAATGCTGGTCATGTGGCGATAACTATAATTAAATATATAATGCAATATTGTTGACGAATAAAAACGAGACTAAATGTGGTTTACAAAATAAAAACTCTGCTAAAATGTCTCTTCATTTTCGTTGACTAAAACGAGACGAGACGAAATGTTATAATGTTATTTCGTCTCGTTGTTATTATTATTTTGCAGTATTTCTGTTTCCCGTGTCTCACTTCAGGGGCTGCATCAGGTCGCACTGCGCAGTCGCAGGCGACGTCACTTTCTCAATCCCCACTCGCAGCATTATTAAGACAGACAACTGACACAGAGAAAGGGACCGATGGCCGGTCAGCCGGGGTTAATCATTGGGAGAAAAAGAAGAAGCGACATTTGGACACACTTTCATTACATACTGTAGAAGTGGAAAAGAAAATGGAAATGGATAAATGAATGTATTAAATTTTTTCTGGCATTGTCATGTGATGCTATTTTATTTATTTATTTTATTTAAATTTACGTGTGTGTAATTCTAACATGTTTGGTTGGTAAAATAAATATGTTGTAAATTCAAATCAGAGCGTCTTCCGTATCTGGAATGGATGTATTCTTGAGTCTATAAGGTAACAATAATATAATAATAAGACAACCTTGTTTGAATTGTGAAATGGGTTTGGCTAAAAGAAAATGTTGGTTTCATCTATTCTACTAGGTACTTGTACTATATTGACTGGGTTAAATAGAATTGCATTACTAAAAAGAGACTAAAATACACTTTTCATTGACTAAAACTAGACTAAAATGTCATCAGTTTGCGTTAACTAAAACTAGACGAAAATAGTCACGGAAAATTCTGACTAAAATAAGACTAAAATGCTCAGACTTTCAGTCGACTGAAACTTGACTAGACTAAAAAGAGTATGAACGTGACTAAAACTAATAAAAACTAAAATGACAGCTTGACACAAAGACTAGACTAAGACTAAAATTAAAAGAGGCCGCCAAAAACAACACTAGTCATGTCAACCAAAAAAGCCAAATCTTCCAGCCATACAGTATCTGACAATCCTAGCAGGCCATAAATAATATATTCTAAAAATGAAGGTTCGGGCCGCATGAAATCTGACTATTCAGTGATGTTGTACCGTCATACTAACCACAAACTTCTTGAGAATCATTACAAAGTTTCAGGGCGTTCCCGTAACCATGGTAACTCACGGTGCCGGTGGAGAGGGAGCGATGCTGAATGCCGTTTTTATACGATAATGGGTGGACAAAGTCCAAGTAGAGTTCTTATTTCACACATGAAGCAACAACAGGGGACTCTCTTTGTGAGACGAGTTCTCACATGTTGACTAAACTTTACAAACAAACAACTCAATCCTGAGTCTACTGCTGTGCGCTATGGAAAATAAGTCTACTGCAGTCTATGTAATAAATTCTGGCGAACTTTTTACAACAAATCACGTACTATTCTTTAAAAAAAAAAAATAATACCTCGCAATCACACATTTACTACCTTTTAATACTTTTTAATACCCCGCGGACGCCCTATGTAATAAATTTTGGCAAACTTTTAACAAACAAACTTACAACAAATCACGTGCTATTCTTTAAAAAAAAAAAAAAAAAAAAAAACTCCCAATAAGACATTTAATACCTTTCAATACTTTTTAAGGGCCTTAATTTTCACTAAGTTCATTTACTACCTTTTAATACTTTTTAATACCCCGCGGACACCCTGTTTTTCTCAAATAATTAGGATCAATCACCTTCAATAAAGGGACAATCCTAAAAGTTCTGCAGGAAAATACCGTTATTTTACAGCTTTTTCCCAAATAATTATGATTGATCACCTTCAATAAAGGTACAATGCTAAATGTTGTGGGAAATTAATTATAAATAAAGTACACACCACTATTGATTCTAAAACCCTTTTATTTAATGTATTCAGATGTAAATTTACAATATCAACCAATTATTCACAAACAGTTCTTTAGAGCCCCCAGGAGGAACTGAAAAACTAAAAATGGTATTTGTCCATGTGTGTAACGGGTTTCTGTTAGCATTTCTATCAAAATGAGGTCAAGATTTCACCTTTGAAATGGATAGAGAAAGCAACAAACTGTGCTGTTGAGCTGAGGGGGTTGTGGTCTTGTGTTTTTTTAGCTTTTATTTTTCACAAGTTTTATATTGTTTCCACAATATTCTCCTAACCCTTGGGGGCTCTGTATAAGGTAGTTCTGATAACATTTGTGGACAAGCATTACAGTGTTTTAATTAAGAATCCTAACTATACAGTGTATTTATTATTAAGTAAAATCAAAACATACCACAAAAGGTCAATGAATCTGTAACAGAGGTGCAACACAGCAGAAAAGGCAGAAAAATCAGAATCCTCCTCCAAATTGCCAGTAATCGTCTGGATCTCTGGTGATCCTGGAGGGGACACACACAGAGAGAAACTATTACTGAAAGGTCCTTACTGTAAAAAGTAGGATTTGATTTATAGTTCACTTTAAATGAAAATTCAGTCCCCAACAACTGCAGTAAATAGGGACTACGTTTTAAATGCAAAAAACAACTGAAGAATCCTCAGGTTCTTAGCTCTGCACTGCGGTCAGCAAACCCACACCCACAGATCAGACAGTGTGTACGTCAGCGCAGCTTCCAGCTAAGAAACTACAGTGAGGATTTCTGCTAAACACATGGTGTAAATGACGACTTTTCAGGTCAACTTGGCATGTCTGGACTTTTGAAAACTTAGATTACGATAGACAAGCAGTATGAGGGCATTTTTATGTTTTTGTTAAGTTGTTTAACGTTTGAAACAAAGCCGCTGTTGACTACAGTTGTTTGGGAGGATGCTGCAAGCTGTTTTCATGTGAAACTCCAGGAGTGTTTTGTGAATTGAAAAAAATAACCTGACCTTCTTTCAGCATGAGGGTTAGGTAATGACTGATTTTTCATTTAAAGTGAACTACTCTTTTAAACAAACTTCATTTAAATTTTCTATGACACATTATAGTTAAAGGTTTTACCCAGAAAGGATGTTAAAGTGGCCATTGGACTGCAGACCTATTTCCTGGATAACTTTGGGTAATGACCAGCCAACTTACATCACTGCACGCTCCCATTGTGTTACAGAGACTACTGGCCTGATGGAAAGAAGAAGAAATAGAAAACAGGGATTCATGTTTGAGGCACTGTGTACATTTTCATATTTGAAAGAAGTTGTTTAACCATTGTTAACCATTTGGCACCACTGGATACATACACAGCATAGATGAGTACAATATTGTCTGTCTTTGTGCTGACAAACTGGCAGTAATATGGCCAATAGTATGCACATTATCCATTCACAGTCTTTATGTCAGGATAACATGAATACTCACTGGCTCTGAAGGTCTTGTCGCAGGAGACTTTTCATTTCCGTATTGCCTGGATCATGAGGGGAAAACACACACAGACAAACAATATTAGTCAGCTTACCGTTGGAGACATAGGCGTGCAAAATATTACTCAACAGCCTCACACATACATTCATTCTTAAATAATATTCTTATTATGACTGATGTGAACTTGGTTTCATAAAACAAATCCATTCTCTGTATGTTTTGCCTCTGCTTGCCTACCTGTCCGAGTTTACACCCCAGCAGCCGGTGATATCTTGTCATACTGGTTCTTTAGCAACTAGATAAGGAACACCAGATGAGAGAGGGTGGGATGGTATAAAGGATGGTAGCTATGATAAGCATTCAGTCTCACTCAGTCTCTCAGACTGATCAGGATTGTTTAATTGGACAAATAGTATAGCATTAGACCAGTCATCTCTCTCTCTCTCTCTCTCTCTCTCTCTCTCTCTCTCTCTCTCTGTCTGTGTGTGTGTGTGTGTGAGAGAGAGAGAGACACACACACACACACAGACGTTGTGACCAGAAGTTAGGCTACATTATAACTTGTAAATTAATATTTTCAGAAGGCAGTAAGGCTGTTACCACTCACCAAACCGTCACCGTTATTACACAAGCAAGTACAATTACGTTATAACAACGTAACGTTATTACTGAGCTGTACATTAGGTTAACTCAGCAACAAGTGTCTGTAACGTAGTGGTGTATGAATCGTGATTCATCCGGATCATTAACCCAGATCCTCTAACTGACTCGGGATTCACGAGTCATCTGTCTCCATTAACCCGGATCTTTACCGTCCTACATCCGCCTAACAGCGGGCCATATATGCAAATTAAAACGATAAAATGTGCCATTCACTCCTCTCCTTTTAACCTGTACAATCTCATTACAACATGCCTCGCTATTATTGTTGACAATAAGCTCGTTTCCACCGCTAGAATAGCTTCGGGAGTCGGGACTCAGATGAGCTGACAGCGGGTCAGCGTGACTTCCTGCAGAGCAGACTCAGACTCAGTAGCACAGACCCGGATTCAGATTCAGATCCATCTAGTAAATCCGTACAGAGCCGGAAACACCCGAGAATCAAAAGACTCAAAAGAATCAAAAGACTCAGGAGACTCAGGAGACTCAGGAGACCCGCAGATCGCTCGCCGATCCGGCAGACTCAAATGACTCAGACGACTCAGCGGGTCAGCGTAACTTCCTGCAGACTCAGACTGAGTGGCACAGACCCGGATTCAGATTCAGATTCAGATGCATCGAGTAAATCCGTACAGAGCCGGAAACACCCGAGAATCAAAAGAATCAAAAGAACTGTCGAAGAAATCATCGAGTTCAGTTGAGATGTTTGCTGTGGTGGTATGTTTATTAAGGCGGGTCAGCGTAACTTCCTGCAGACTCAGACTGAGTGGCAGAGACCCGGATTCAGATTCAGATTCAGATGCATCGAGTAAATCCGTACAGAGAATCAAAAGAACCAAAAGAATTGTCAATGAAATCATCGAGTTCAGTTTGCTGTGGTGGTGTGTCTATTAAGAAGCATGCCGGCACACTGGTGAACTGACGGTCACAGAGGGTATCTGAGCCAGTGAGTTGACCAGGAGCAAATGAAGAGAAACTCTTTTGTACAGAAAACAGCCATGGTTACACAACATGTAAATGGGGATGGAGCAAAAGGTGGGGAAGGTAAGAGAAAGGATTGGGCAACAAAGGGTAGAGGGAAAGGAGGGGGATAGGTAACAAAAGGTAGACATTTACATGAGGTCTGGAAGTTGGAGCCAGACAGACAAAAGGTAAGAATACACATTTGGTATGTGAGGAAGGTTCAAGACCTAAACAATGGGGTTGGGGTGATTTCTAGACATTGTTTGGTTACTCAATTAGCAAGTCTACACTGCCCCCAATGTGTATTACCTTGATCACGGGACCAGCCCAGTAGGGGTTTCAAGTTTTCTATATGTCAGGATGTATTTTCTTCATAAGAACCAAAAGACTCGAGACTCAGGAGACCCGCGGATCGCTCGCCGATCCAGCAGACCCAGATGATTCACTGATTCAACTGAGTCGACTGGATCTTTTCTTCCGTACAGCGTGAAACGAGGCAGATTCAGACTCGGATGGACAGAGTTGTGTCGTCAAAAATACTTCCTCCAGTCAAATGTAAGAAGATAAATACAGCAATAAACAAGATGATAGAAACTTCATTTAAAACACAAACACTTGTTTTATGGCGCTGAGGCTAATATAGCTTATAGGCTAAAAACAATGTGAGACGGACGTAATGAAATGAACGTAATCAATGTAATTAACGTCATTTTAACAGCAGCATTATATGTTGTTAATAATAATGCTCTTATTCGCTGCACTTGATTTAACACAATTAAGTGTTAATAAACTTTAGAGGCTAGGCTAATATAGCCTAAACACCGTGAGAGGAGCATTTTATTTGCAGCATTATGTGTTAGCATAATCTGTCATCAGTAATTATGGAGTTATATTCGCCACATTTCTATGATGTCATTTACTGTATTTACAGTTGAATGAGTGGTGCTGACTGTGAATTATGAGAATATAATACTGTATTTGTGTCAGTTGAATATAGTGCCAACTAAATAAAAACATTGTGAACTACTTACAGCCTCATAGTTAATGTTAGAGAATTTTTAATAAGATGAAAATCAAAAGTTTTATTTCCTGCATCAAAATTTCAAATGCACAAACAGTAGACTGCCCTCCTCGTATAATAGCTCTCATATTAAAAATAATAATAATAACAATAATACTACTACTACTACTAATAATAATAATGATAAGAGAATAGTAATAATAATAATTATTATTATTATTGCTATTCTCTCTCTCTCTCTCTCTCTCTGTCTGTCTCTTCCCCTTTCTCTATTGAATGTAAAACCACATATAACTAATGAGATTTACCTTAAAATTGCAGAAAAAAAATCTTAAGTTGTCAGTATGGAGATAAACCTTTATATAAAGAGCAAAACATTTAATAACAGGCAATTATCGTAATTTTACATAAATTTGTACGTAATTTAAGAAAACAGGAAAAATACTGTATAATTATTGTAGTAATTTTCTGTGAAAAAATGGGAAATAACTGTAGTTTGTCATTATTGAAATAACACATAAAATAGCAGGCGGGTTGTTAATTTACAGATAATGTCTGTAATTTTACTGTTTTTTATACTATTTTTAAAAAATGGGAAAACTACTGTAAAAATTTGGGGTAATTTACTTTAAAATTACGATTTTTTTTTTTTACAGTGCAAAGAGAGTTCACAATAATAGGATGATATTTATAGAAACACAACTTGTTGCAGACTTTGTGGAAGTGACACACAGTTCCCACACAGACGTGAAAAACAGTGTTACTACATCAGTTCCCACCCACACAGGATTATTTCCTTTTCCATATTTAATATAATGCAATGTGAAAGATTTTTTATTAAGATGTTTTCAGGAGCTAAAACAGGAATGTTGCAGGTTTTTTATGTGGATTTCTGTTTTCTATTACACAAACGTGGGTTAACTTGACTGACTCTTCCTTCACTGAGCAGAGACAGAAGTACTGAACATTTTATATAATATAAGTTTATTACAAACTCAGAATAATACAATTACAGAATGCAAATGACATGTCCTGTCCTAGACCTGCAGGTGCCAGGGGCCCCGATGACTATCCTCAGCTCCCTTTTATATCTTTCGCTCCCTCCTCAATACGTGACTTGGCACACTGTGGACACACTCTGGCTCTTACTGCTCTTACATACAAAACAACACAACAACAATATCTCAGTTACATAACACCCTTTCACAATCTCTTCACATCGCAACTGGAAGATGACCAGATAAGGTCAAGAGGCAAAGTTCTGGAAAGTTCTTATTGCTTGCCAGGAACAGATTAATTTCAAGCCAGAACAACCAGGCTGGAATGTCCCAAACACACACTCAAAATGTGAGAGAACTGTGATAAAATACCTGTCACTGTTTGCCAGAGCCCAAGGTGTTGTCTTCAAATTGGTTGTTTTCTGTGATCGACAGTTCAAAACACAAAGATGTTCCATTTACACAGATATAAGAAGGAAAGGAGCAGTAAATCTTCACATCTGGGAGCCTCAGGCAATGTTGGTCTACCACAGTACAGTGTAAAATATTGCCATTTTCAAGTATTGAATGAATTGCCACGAAATTTGGTCCTGATGATTACTCCTAATGATCTCCCGACATTTCTGATGGTGCAACAAAGAAGGCAACCAGTATATAACCAGTATAGAATGGTGCATTAATTTAATGAGAAAGTTGCAACTTCCTTGACTCGCTAGTAATCACAATGGAAGGTCTAACAAACTTTAATCTCATTCTTTTTCTCAAGAGTTGTGGTGACCACAGCAGAGCTACAAGGAGAGTGAATATTTAACTTAATTTTATCATTATTGGCAGAAACACGACTCCAAATGATTGCTAACATTGTTCCATGTGTGTTGACTGTTTGACATTCACCAACTTTGTGAGGTGATGTTATCTAATTGTCTTGTTTCTCCTAAAAAATAAAAAAAAATCATTGATTGTAGCTTTAAAAGAAGTCTTTGTTGATGCCTGTTGAAGCCAATGTTGTGATGCCCAATGACTGTAGTGGAGCCTGGAGATTTTATGTACTGAAATGTTTCTTAGTGTTGTCTACAGATTTAAAGCTGGCCTTGGTGTATAAATGTGCTGTCTTCATCTTTGCTTCAAAGGCCAGTGTGTAACATGTAGTAGCAAAGCATGTAGCAAAGTCCCCTGGCCAATTTGAACATGAGGCGTTGTGTCTACATGGTATGAACTGCAGTGGTGCCCTTGTGATCCACAGCCTTTTTGTTTACCAAGATTCTCTTTAATCTGTTGCCTTTAAAGGTCAGGTGTGTAACATTTAGGAGGATCTATGGGCAGATGGATGGAATATAATAACTATATTAACTATGTTTTCATTAGTGTATAATCACCTGAAATAGTTATAGAGTTTTTATGTTTTCATTACCTGAGAATGAGTCTTTTATATCTAGAGATGCAGTGGATCCTCTTCCACAGATACTGTAGTAGTCTAGAACAGACAAACTAAACACTGGCTCTACTCTTTACTGTGCTTTTTGCATTTCTTCAAAATGCTTGGAATTGGTGAGGCGAGGGGTATTCAGATAGTTGCAATTTGAAACTACATCACTAGATGCCACTAAATTCTTGATCTCAGCGAGAATGATGGTGATAAATATTGAATATGGATTGAATTAAATTAAAACTTAAATAGCCCATAATGGCAAAAACATAAACGTGAAGATGGATCCATGTGACCAAAAACAGTCTTTCCTCACACACTTTATCATCAAACTTTGTCTAACTCAGGAAGACACACTAAAGTGAAACATATCATTATTCAATGCTGGGACAGCAGAGCAGAGACAGGGTGGAGCACAGTGATGGTGTGAAATCCCTGTAAGGATAATTCTTCAGTGAATCAGCGTGTGCGCACGTGCTAGCACCACCGCATGCGTACGTGTGTATGTGCGCATGCTCACTGGTACAGGCTTTTTTTGTGTTACTGCAGAGGTGACAACAACCAAAAATCCACTAGCTCTGCAGGCCTGAATTATTCAGGACGAACAAAGTCAAGGAGAACAACGAGATGAGAGGAAGTTGAAAAAGTGGGGACTCATCAAAAGCAAGCAACATGCACTCGACACACACACACACACACACACGTTTTGTATACACGCAAAATAGTACAGCTGGATAATGCTGATATAAGCTTAATATTAACTTTTTCAACCATGTCTATGGATTTTGAGAAAGAAGTATGGATGAGAAAGGTTTTATTTAATATTCAGAGAAACTATTTTTACCTTTTGCAGTGAGCAGAGATTATGTGAATACCTCCATCCAACCCTTTTTCCAACCGTTTAATGTTGACACTTACTGTAGTATAGCTAGTCAATACTGTACAAAGTAGATGTCAAAATAATGTCATAGAAGAATGGACACAATTTGGCCTGATGATGGACTTGTGGAAACAGCTTTATGTATCCAGAGTCAGTAGCTTTTATTCCTCATGGGTGCATGAATGTGTATCAATAATGAATGTTTCAGAAGACATACTTTAAAAATGAAACACTTTGCAGTGCTAGCATGAAGTCTATGGCTACGTTTACACGTGGCCGGATATTTTCATATTCATATTTTACCCTCTCTGTTTACAAAAATAACATCGTGCACACATATCCGTTTTCAGAAAAGTTTCCGTTTACACTAACCCGTGTATATATGCCGCCAAGAGCATGCCAAACCTGTAGGTGGCAGTGTAGCGAGAAGCTCAAGCCCACGTTAGCCAATCAGAATCTCGAAAATAGCAAAAACAACCGCCAACAACAACGTCACTTCCTCTTTTGAAAAAGATGGCGCCAGGATCCAGCATCCATGATCACCATAGCAACATGTAAACATATGTCGCACTTTTGACTCAGGTGCAACTTTCGGCGCACAATGTGACTTCAGCTGCCTAAAACTCAGTTTTTCTCAGTTTACATGCAAACGTGCAAACGGAGTTTTCCAAAATCTCCACTCTGGCCGGAGTTTTTATAAAGAATTGTTTTCAGAGGCAAATTCTCCGTTTGCGTCTAAACAAAGGGTGCAAACGAAGGGAAATGTCTCAATGTCTCTTCAAAATAACCGCGTACGTGTAAACAGGAGCTATGTGTTCGTCAGAATCACTACATTCTTCCTCTTGGAAACTGTATTTGCGTTAATTGGTGACTCTAAATTGTCCATAGGTGTGAATGGTTGTTTATCTCTATGTGCTTGTGCAAAGTTCGTGATTAATTAAAACTATAAATAAATTAAGTTAAAATGTCGCCGACAACGCCACCTAGGATTAAAAAGAGCTTAGGACTCTTGAGTTAAAACAGGTAAAAAACGCAGGTTCTTTTAAAAATCAGGGGTAAGCAGAACAGACTTCGGGGTAAGATTTAAAAAGTCTAAATTGTATTGAATACAATTAAACAAAGAATCAGTTAACCCGCCCTTTGTCCGTGAATCGTGGCCGCTGCCAGCCCGCTATAGCCAGTCCGCTGCCGCTGTCAGCCACCGCCGTCCGCTCGCTCCAGTCGCCGTCAGTCACCCACTCCAACCATCCCCCACCTGCCCAGCTACCGTCAGCCGCTGCCGTCCACTGCTTCTTTCCGGCTCCTCTCAGCTACCGCCGTCCGCCACACGCTCCAGTCACCCAACCAACCGCCTTCCAGCTTGCTGTCACTCTTTAAAGCCACCCCGTTCTCCCACACCTGGCGCTTGTTAGTGTCTGTGGGATGTTCAGGGGTAATCGGAGAATACAAATGCATGCACAAAACAACCATAACCCCCCCCCCACAAAAAAAGAAAAACACAAAAAACACAAGGCACTCAAACACAAACTTAAAATGCATGCATAATTCTAAAAACTAACCCCATTACATGCTCTGTGGTGAACTGGTGACTTGTTCAGAGTGTACCTGCCTCTCACCCAAAGTCTGCTGGGATAGACTCCAGCCCCACAGTGACCCTGAAGAGGAGAAGAGGTTAGATTAGATTCAACTTTATTGTCATTGAACAAAGTAACAAGTACTTAGACAACGAAATGCAGTTTAGCATCTAACCAGAAGTGCAGAGTATGTACATATGAACAGGATATATAAATATAGTGCAGGTATACGTTTGAATATGCTATAGGATATATACACTGTATGAATATGTACAGTATGAGCAGCATGTACAGCTGGTCATGTCGTCTGCAAACTTGATAATAGTGTTGGAGTCATGAACAGGTTGTTGAAATGGATGGATGAACTTTTAGTCTTCACTTAGTGCTGAGACAGAGAGAGTAGTCATGTGGTCGTCCTGTTTGGTAATTTATGTTACTGACATGACTTTATTTTCTGTCTTTTGATTCACTGGGAATGATTTTAAAATGAATATAGTGAAATATTGAACAGGCGTTCAATAGTAACACTCTAGTTTACAGTTTAAAATCTTTCACCAACATGATGAAGAACACCAAGATCGTTCCATCTCAAAATCACCTGCACAAGGAAATAATCAGTGCTGAACATGCTGTGTGTTTTCTCTTCACCTCACAAGGAAGTGTGAAACCGTACCTGTCTGGTTCACATAATTGAGATGATATATGATATATGTGCGTGTGTGGGTGTATGCGTGCATGTAGAGGAGAAACAGGCCAATTCCGCAGAAATCACATGACCTGCTGAATGAAAACACCCTCCAACCTGTGTGTGTGTGTGTGTGTGTGTGTGTGCGTGTGTGTATGACACGTATAACACGCTATACTAAAAACGCGTGTACAGCGCCTATGTGATGACATCAAACCTCTAACATGCGCGTGTAAATTCCATTCACTTTCAATGGACAGATGGGCGTCACGTAGGCTTCACGCAGACGCTGCACACTCGTTGTTGCGCATACACCTACATGACGGGTGAACTACGCCTCAAATACGTGACATGAAGACCACGTGTGACTGTTAAGTACAATTCTACATGAGCGTACAGGCACACACTGTGTAGTGTTTGTGGAAGTTCTTATTGCTTGCCAGGAACAGATTAATTTCAAGCCAGAACAACCAGGCTGGAATGTCCCAAACACACACTCAAAACGTGAGAGAACTGTGATAAAATACCTATCACTGTTTGCCAGAGCCCAAGGTGTTGTCTTTAAATTGGTTGTTTTCTGTGATCGACAGTTCAAAACACAAAGATGTTCCATTTACACAGATATAAAAAGGAAAGGAGCAGTAAATCTTCACATCTGGGAGCCTCAGGCAATGTTGGTCCACCACAGTCCAGTGTAAAATATTGCCATTTTCAAGTATTGAATAAATTGCCATGAAATTTGGTCCTGATGATTACTCCTAATGATCTCCCGACATTTCTGATGGTGCAACAAAGAAGGCAACCAGTATATAACCAGTATAGAATGGTGCATTAATTTAATGAGAAAGTTGCAACTTCCTTGACTCGCTAGTGAACACAATGGAAGGTCTAACAAACTTTAATCTCATTCTTTTTCTCAAGAGTTGTGGTGACCACAGCAGAGCTACAAGGAGAGTGAATATTTAACTTCATTGTATCATTATTGGCAGAAACACGACTCCAAATGATTGCTAACATTGCTCCATGTGTGTTGACTGTTTGACATTCACCAACTTTGTGAGGTGATGTTATCTAATTGTCTTGTTTCTCCTGAAAGAGAAAAAAAAAAATCATTGATTGTAGCTTTAAAAGAAGTCTTTGTTGATGCCTGTTGAAGCTACCGTCAGCCGCTGCCGTCCACTGCTTCTTTCCGGCTCCTCTCAGCTACCACCGTCCGCCACACGCTCCAGTCACCCAACCAACCGCCTTCCAGCTTGCTGTCACTCTTTAAAGCCACCCCGTTCTCCCACACCTGGCGCTTGTTAGTGTCTGTGGGATGTTCAGGGGTAATCGGAGAATACAAATGCATGCACAAAACAACCATAAACCCCCCCCCCACACAAAAAAAAAAACACAAAAAACACAAGGCACTCAAACACAAACTTAAAATGCATGCATAATTCTAAAAACTAACCCCATTACATGCTCTGTGGTGAACTGGTGACTTGTTCAGAGTGTACCTGCCTCTCACCCAAAGTCTGCTGGGATAGACTCCAGCCCCACAGTGACCCTGAAGAGGAGAAGAGGTTAGATTAGATTCAACTTTATTGTCATTGAACAAAGTAACAAGTACTTAGACAACGAAATGCAGTTTAGCATCTAACCAGAAGTGCAGAGTATGTATATATGAACAGGATATATAAATATAGTGCAGGTATACGTTTGAATATGCTATAGGATATATACACTGTATGAATATGTACAGTATGAGCAGCATGTACAGCTGGTCATGTCGTCTGCAAACTTGATAATAGTGTTGGAGTCATGAACAGGTTGTTGAAATGGATGGATGAACTTTTAGTCTTCACTTAGTGCTGAGACAGAGAGAGTAGTCATGTGGTCGTCCTGTTTGGTAATTTATGTTACTGACATGACTTTATTTTCTGTCATTTGATTCACTGGGAATGATTTTAAAATGAATATAGTGAAATATTGAACAGGCGTTCAATAGTAACACTCTAGTTTACAGTTTAAAATCTTTCACCAACATGATGAAGAACACCAAGATCGTTCCATCTCAAAATCACCTGCACAAGGAAATAATCAGTGCTGAACATGCTGTGTGTTTTCTCTTCACCTCACAAGGAAGTGTGAAACCGTACCTGTCTGGTTCACATAATTGAGATGATATATGATATATGTGCGTGTGTGGGTGTATGCGTGCATGTAGAGGAGAAACAGGCCAATTCCGCAGAAATCACATGACCTGCTGAATGAAAACACCCTCCAACCTGTGTGTGTGTGTGTGTGTGTGTGTGTGCGTGTGTGTATGACACGTATAACACGCTATACTAAAAACGCGTGTACAGCGCCTATGTGATGACATCAAACCTCTAACATGCGCGTGTAAATTCCATTCACTTTCAATGGACAGATGGGCGTCACGTAGGCTTCACGCAGACGCTGCACACTCGTTGTTGCGCATACACCTACATGACGGGTGAACTACGCCTCAAATACGTGACATGAAGACCACGTGTGACTGTTAAGTACAATTCTACATGAGCGTACAGGCACACACTGTGTAGTGTTTGTGGAAGTTCTTATTGCTTGCCAGGAACAGATTAATTTCAAGCCAGAACAACCAGGCTGGAATGTCCCAAACACACACTCAAAACGTGAGAGAACTGTGATAAAATACCTATCACTGTTTGCCAGAGCCCAAGGTGTTGTCTTTAAATTGGTTGTTTTCTGTGATCGACAGTTCAAAACACAAAGATGTTCCATTTACACAGATATAAAAAGGAAAGGAGCAGTAAATCTTCACATCTGGGAGCCTCAGGCAATGTTGGTCCACCACAGTCCAGTGTAAAATATTGCCATTTTCAAGTATTGAATAAATTGCCATGAAATTTGGTCCTGATGATTACTCCTAATGATCTCCCGACATTTCTGATGGTGCAACAAAGAAGGCAACCAGTATATAACCAGTATAGAATGGTGCATTAATTTAATGAGAAAGTTGCAACTTCCTTGACTCGCTAGTGAACACAATGGAAGGTCTAACAAACTTTAATCTCATTCTTTTTCTCAAGAGTTGTGGTGACCACAGCAGAGCTACAAGGAGAGTGAATATTTAACTTCATTGTATCATTATTGCCAGAAACACGACTCCAAATGATTGCTAACATTGCTCCATGTGTGTTGACTGTTTGACATTCACCAACTTTGTGAGGTGATGTTATCTAATTGTCTTGTTTCTCCTGAAAGAGAAAAAAAAAATCATTGATTGTAGCTTTAAAAGAAGTCTTTGTTGATGCCTGTTGAAGCTACCGTCAGCCGCTGCCGTCCACTGCTTCTTTCCGGCTCCTCTCAGCTACCACCGTCCGCCACACGCTCCAGTCACCCAACCAACCGCCTTCCAGCTTGCTGTCACTCTTTAAAGCCACCCCGTTCTCCCACACCTGGCGCTTGTTAGTGTCTGTGGGATGTTCAGGGGTAATCGGAGAATACAAATGCATGCACAAAACAACCATAAACCCCCCCCACACAAAAAAAAAAAACACAAAAAACACAAGGCACTCAAACACAAACTTAAAATGCATGCATAATTCTAAAAACTAACCCCATTACATGCTCTGTGGTGAACTGGTGACTTGTTCAGAGTGTACCTGCCTCTCACCCAAAGTCTGCTGGGATAGACTCCAGCCCCACAGTGACCCTGAAGAGGAGAAGAGGTTAGATTAGATTCAACTTTATTGTCATTGAACAAAGTAACAAGTACTTAGACAACGAAATGCAGTTTAGCATCTAACCAGAAGTGCAGAGTATGTATATATGAACAGGATATATAAATATAGTGCAGGTATACGTTTGAATATGCTATAGGATATATACACTGTATGAATATGTACAGTATGAGCAGCATGTACAGCTGGTCATGTCGTCTGCAAACTTGATAATAGTGTTGGAGTCATGAACAGGTTGTTGAAATGGATGGATGAACTTTTAGTCTTCACTTAGTGCTGAGACAGAGAGAGTAGTCATGTGGTCGTCCTGTTTGGTAATTTATGTTACTGACATGACTTTATTTTCTGTCATTTGATTCACTGGGAATGATTTTAAAATGAATATAGTGAAATATTGAACAGGCGTTCAATAGTAACACTCTAGTTTACAGTTTAAAATCTTTCACCAACATGATGAAGAACACCAAGATCGTTCCATCTCAAAATCACCTGCACAAGGAAATAATCAGTGCTGAACATGCTGTGTGTTTTCTCTTCACCTCACAAGGAAGTGTGGAACCGTACCTGTCTGGTTCACATAATTGAGATGATATAAGATATATGTGCGTGTGTGGGTGTATGCGTGCATGTAGAGGAGAAACAGGCCAATTCCGCAGAAATCACATGACCTGCTGAATGAAAACACCCTCCCACTTGTTTGTTTCTGCAGGAATTAAGATGTCAAGTATTTCGTTGGGAAAAAAAAAATTCAATGGAAAATTACTCCTTGGCAATGATTACAACAAGTGATTGCACAATGAGCAACAGAATCTCCACTCTCTATATAAAGGCAGCGGGCTGTTGGTCAGCACAACAGAATTCAGCAGATCAACTGACTTCTTACGAGCTAACATTCACTGTCAGCAGACACGTAAGTGTTCAAGAGTTTTATTTATTTCTCACTGTGGAGCAGACATTTTCTATTTTAGATTATAATTAACTATGACTATAATTTATGTAAATGGGTGCAGCATTAGTATGTTCAAAGTACATTTTTTAGACATCATTATGGTTATCCATTTGTCGTGATTATATTGGAGCTCACCAGAAAAGACACAGTCATGCTTTGACTTTGTGTCCTATTCTGTTTACTCATGATCTTTTTTCTCATCTGCAGTCACCCACAATGGCAAAATACATCACAGACCTTCATGTGTCCACAGATGAAGCTGAGGAGAATAACCTCCAATCACGAGGCTTCAAGAAAATCGATGTTAATCTGAATGAAGGGGCAGGAGGAAACTTCATCTACCTTTGGTACAAAAAAGAAAAAGGCTCAGAACCAATCACCAGGCTTCAGGTTACATTCAGTGATGACATGGCTGCTGGATTGATCAATGCCAAGTACACAAAGGTCAATAAAGACCTCAATGCTGGAGCAGGTGGTGATCAAATCTACCTGCGGTACTCCAAAGGGAGCACAGAGTATGATACTCCCATAGTGGAGATTGATGTCACTACAAATGCTCAAGATGAAGCTTCCAAGTTTAACGATGACTGGGAGAAACTGGCCTGTGATCTGAACCGCAATGCTGGAGGGAACTGGATCCACATCTGGATGAAGAGAGAGAAACAAACATACATCTGTGATGTCATTGCCACTGATTCCTTCGGATCAGATGCCGACTACTTTCAGAAAGGTTACATCCGTGTTGATGAAAATACTAACAGGGGTGCAGGAGGAGCGAAGGTCTTCATCTGGTACCGTCAGACCACCAACCAAACAAATGCACTCACTGATCTAAAAGTCTCCACCAATGATCAAGAGTATCAGAGCCTTAAGGAGCAAAATTACGAGCTAGTGAGTGTTGACCTCAACGAGAGGACCGGAGGTAACCAGGTGTACGTGTGGTACAAGAAAGGGGGAATTCATCCCATAAAGGGCATCACTGTGCTTGTCAACACAGATGCTGTCACAGTGTATGTGAGGGCTGGTGTCAAAGTTATTACAAGAAATCTCAATACAGGCAATAAAGGCTGCACTGAGTACCTGTGTTATCATCAGTGAAAGCCTGAGAAAGTCTTCTTCATGGTAACAGAGCTGAGAATTCTCAACTGAAGTGGAAAGGCCAGTTCAACAATGTTGTTCAATCAATTTGGTGATTTATTTTCATTTTCTTTTCTCTTTTTCTACGTGATATAAAACAATGTGATTAATTATATTACAGTATAATACTGGTAATATCAGAAAGTATCAATGGTATATAGGTTATTGTCAAACTTGCTGTCAATGAAATCAATCAAACTGTTTCAAATATCTGTTTCTCAACAATGATGTTAAAGAATGATTGAATATTGAGACTCTGTACCACTTTATTCTGCACATTTCATGCTTTTCAATAAACACACATTTGTATCTGAAGCGTGTTTTCTTCAGGCTCTACACAACAGAAACTTTGAGTATTTTCATGTTTTCATCATTTTAATCCTATCACTGTTATCATGCTGACAAAGCACGGCCCATATTTATCAAACTGCTAAAAGTGACATGTTTAAAGTCAAATCCTTCAGTTTTATTACTCACAAACTTAAGACTAACTGAAGAATTTCTCATGATGTAAAATGCTCTTTATGAGAGGTCAGGAGGTCTCAGGTGGTTAAGAGTAGATCATAAATGACTGTTGCACAGTAACACATGATCAAACACTGTATTGTAAAGACTATCATTGGTCATGATGAATTATAAGTTAGCTGGAGCAGCATGTACAATTCAGGACAGGATAGTTTTAGCCTTTTTACATTGTTCTAACATTTGTTAGACTATGAGAGCATTTTTTATTTCTTTTTTAGGCATCTATCAGGGATGCAAACAACAATAATAAAGCTGATACTGATTTTAGTTTATCATCATCATTTTCCATGTATCAATGTCTGCTCTTGTCATTTTGGTAATACATTTGAATTATCACATGACCTCTGTCTGATAGATCTGAGTTTATCCACTAGCAGAACAATTTCCTGTCTACTCCACTTTAACTTTGTTTCCATTCAGGACAGTTTTTGATTATTTCTTCTAACTAAATTACAATACATCATATTGTTCATTTTCTATTGACAATAGGGACTTCACACTTTTTTAGTGATGGTTTGGCATTGTTTCTCAACAATGATGTTAAAGAATGATTGAATATTAAGACTCTGAACTAGTGCTGTCAATCGATTAAAATATTTAATCGCGATTAATCTCATGAATGTCATAGTTAACTCGCGATTAATCGCAAATTAATCGCACATTTTTATCTATTCTAAATGTCCCTTGAATTATCATTTTAATACTCTTATCAACATGGAAAAGTGGATAGGCTTGCTTTGTGCAAATGTTTTTTATTGCAAACCACAACAACATGTAGTGTTACAGCCATTCACGTCTGAAGCAAAATCTCAAACAAAGCAACACTATCAATAAACAGATGACAAAAAAATAAATACCTTGTCACATAAACAGCCCCCTCAACAACCTTCAAAACAGGGTGATACAAAATAAATCCATCCATTGTCGCCTGGTTATGACGCGGAGGAGGCGGAGAATTTGAATTGCCGGTGTGTTTGGCCATCAAGGGGTATTTCAGACTGGATGTGCTACGATGATAACTCAGTTCACACCGACAATACACACAGATAACTTTTATCTAACGAACTTTTCCATTCATAATTTTGTTAGCAGCGTCCATTTCAGCATCTCGTGCTCGACATCCACACAATACGGTAGCGTGGGGCGCGCTTATTGTTTTGCTTCCGGTTTACAGCTGGATCCTGTAGTTTTTCTAACGTTACTAGCAGTGGCCACAGCTTATGAAAAAACTACAAGTTCACTAGGTCACAAAGAGCGTTAATCTCGCGATAAAAAAATTAACGCCGTTAAAATTGTTTTGCGTTAACGCGTTAATAACGCGATATTTTTGACAGCACTACTCTGAACCAATTTATTCTGCACATTTTATGCTTTTCAATAAAGACACATTTGCATCTGAAGCGTGTTTTCTCCAGACTCTCCACAACAGAAACTTGAGTATTTTCATGTGTTTTAATCTTAATCCCATCATTGTCATGCTGACCAAACAAGGCCTATATTTAGCAAGCTGCTAAAAGTGAGATTTTGGACATAATTGAGAAGTTGCAAAATTGCAAAGTTAAGATTAACTGAATAATTTCTCATGGTGTAAAGATGTTGATCTGGGGTGATCAGCATGTTCTTTATTTCCACTACCTTGATGTTTTTACAGATTTTTATCTCTCCTCCTGAACTCTCAATGTTTGCAAAGTGATGAATGTCACTTCTGTATTTTCACTGTGGATTATAATTATGCAATCCACTTTTATACGTTTCAATATTTATGCTTAATAATGTTGTCAAGGGAATACAAAAACATATTAATTAAAGGACATTTGCCAGTGTTTTCTTTTAAAGCTCTTAAAGCTTGTTATAATTTGAAATGTTGCTAAGTTTCTCAATTTAAAATTAAATGTGTCCCATTTAATAATCACCATGTTCTATATAAACAGTATAGCTTTTACAGCCTGTAACCCCTACTGAGCTGGTCCCTTGATCAAGGTAATACACATTGAGGGCAGTGTAGACTTGTTAACTGAGCAACCAAGCAAAGTCTAGGAAACCACCCCAACCCCATTGTTTAGGTCTTGAACCTTCTTCTCATAAATGTGTGTATTCTTACCTTTTGTTTGTCTGGCTCCAACTTCCAGACCTCATGTAAATGTCTACCCTTTGTTGCCCAATCCCTTCCCTTACCTTCCCCACCTTTTGCTCCATCCCTATTTACATATCGTGTAACCATGGCTGTTTTCTGTATAAAAGAGCTCCTCTTCATTTGCTCCTGGTCAACTCACTGGCTCAGATAGCCTCTGTGACCGTCAGTTCACCAGTGTGCCGGCATGCTTTTTAATAAACACACCACCACAGCAAACATCTGAACTGGACTTGATGATTTCTTCGACAATTTGGTGGTTTTCAACCTGGCCACAAATGACCTAAATGCAATATCAAATATTTGCCACTAGGTGTCCGTGTACACCACAGAATCACACAACACTTTGGCCGTTCACATGATCCTGATATTAAACTGTCACTTCAACACAAATCAAGAAGACCAAATCCAAAACTGGAGTGTAGTTCCCCATAATTAGTCAATATGACTAATTATGGGGGACTATGACTAGTAATTTTGGTTTTATGGATTGAGGTCAATTTTGAATGACAAGGACTAAAGTCACACATCAACAGTCCCAACATCCAAGTATGTATCTGTGTATATATGGCCTTCTTGTGATTTGCTGTTGGTGTTCCTTCGTTGAATAAATGGTGGAACAAAAAAGCATATATTCTAACTTGTATCTATAATAGTAATTAACCAATACTTCCCTACATACCACTGGAGCGCTTCAGCAGCATCAGCACTGTGGCCACCACAGGTGTCCATTTGTTACAGTAATAGTCGTTGTTCAGCCAATCAGCAGATGGAACCAGAACTAACCCTACGCTAGGTGGGACCTTGAACTGAAGAGCAAACAATGGCAACTGTAACCTCGGGCAGATCGTACCACATTATCATTTGTGAGGCCATAGGGTTCACCAGGTGTTAGTTGTGGAGGAGGTTGCCCTCTCTGCTGTAGAAAGTCCCATAGATATGGTAGGATGAAGTGTTAAAACAAGAGAGGGGGAGGCTGTGCTTGACAGGGTGTACTGTTAGCTAAGTCAGCCAAGAGTGTTTGCTGTCAGGACTTGACCTCTGAATATAAGTTCTTGTTTTGCTCCAAAACTTGTAGCTATCTTAGGTAATGACTGACATGCTAAAGAAACATCTCTCATTTATGCAATACCTGCAGTAGTTCACAGTATCCGAGGACACATTATCTCCCTCCCAACTTAATGACTTAATGATTGACTTAAGGTTGGCTCAAAAATGCTTTACTTACACTGTATATGAGAGGGTAAATTTTAATGTGACATAGCACAAATCAGGTAAGGATTATGTGTGAGTTATCCACTGTACAATCAGTGAAAGATTCTCTCTTTTCTGTTTTTTGTCGGCTATGCCAAGGCTGAGGACAGACACTGAAATTCTTGTTGCTGATGAGCCTATCGTGTAATCGCTGACCATCATGTGCCAACAAGGCCTGGTGGCTCTTGTGACTGTGTGATGTCTGTAAGTAAGGTGTCCCGACAGTGCCAAGGAATGACACAAAGGTGACTTTGAGATGACACCAACAATTAGATTCAAACCCCCAACAATGTAATGTTGTGGTTTATGTTATGCTCAGTAAAAAATAAGTATCAATTTCTTTGTTTTTTTAGGTGTTGATTCATTGTGATTATATGTGTGTATTTGTTTTACAGCTTGGTTATAATAATAATAATAATAATACATTTTATTTATAGGCGCCTTTCAAAACACCCAAGGTCACCGTACAGGTAAAACAAGGTTTAAAATACATAACAGACATCAAAACATTTAACAAACTGTAATACACTAAAAGATACAATAAAAAGAAAAAAGATTCGGTTTAAAAAATCAGTTAAAACAGTCAAGGAGGGTATGATTGGAGAAAAAGGTGTGTTTTGAGATGGGATTTGAAAATTGCCAAAGTGTCAATGTTGCGGATGTTGGGTGGAAGGGAATTCCAGAGGCGGGGAGCGGAACGGCTGAAGGCTCTGGACCCCATGGTGGTCATGCGGGCAGGAGGGATGGTGAGGCTGATGGATGAAGATGATCTAAGAGTCCGGCTGGGTGTGTTGACGTGAAGAAGTTCTGTCAGATAAGGAGGGGCGAGGTGGTGGAGGGCTTTGAATGTTAAGAGCAGGATTTTATAGGTGATGCGGTGGGTGATGGGAAGCCAGTGAAGCTGCTGGAGAACAGGGGTGATGTGATGAAAAGAAGGGGTCCTGGTGATAATCCGGGCAGCAGCATTTTGCACAAGCTGTAGTTTACGGAGGGACTTGAGGGGGAGACCAGTGAGAAGTGAGTTGCAGTAATCCAGGCGGGAGGTGACGAGGGAATGGACCAGGATGGCGGTATTGTCGGCGGTAAGGGACGGGCGGAGACGGTTAATATTGCGGAGATGGAAATATGCAGACCGGGTAATGTTATTAATGTGTGAGTGGTAAGACAGAGTGGTGTCCAGGACGACACCCAGACTCTTGACTTGAGGGGAGGGGGAGACAGAGAAGTTGTCAATGGTGATGGTGAAACTGTTAGCTTTGGAGAGGGTTGATTTAGAGCCAACAAGAAGAACCTCAGTTTTGTCACTGTTCAGTTTGAGAAAGTTGGAGGAGAACCAAGTCTTGATTTCTTGGAGGCAGTCACAGAGGGAGGTGGGAGGGAGGATGGAGGTGGGGTTAGAGGAAAGGTAGAGCTGGGTGTCGTCCGCATAGCAGTGAAAGTGGATATTGTATTTATGGAATATGTGACCAAGGGGGAGGAGGTAAATGATGAAGAGGACTGGACCAAGGACAGAACCTTGTGGTACACCAGAGGAGATGGGAGATGGCTGGGATGCAAAAGTTTTTAGTTGAATGAATTGAGTTCGGCCAGTGAGATAAGAGCGAAACCAGTCCAGGGGTGTGCCAGATAGTCCAATTGATGCCAGTCTATGGAGAAGGATGGGGTGGGAAATAGTGTCGAAAGCTGCTGTCAGGTCAAGGAGGATGAGAATGGATAGGAGTCCAGAGTCTGCTGCCAGGAGGAGGTCGTTGGTTATTTTGAGTAAAGCTGTTTCAGTGCTGTGATTGGGACGAAAACCGGATTGGAACTGTTCATAGAGGTTATTGTCGGAGAGATGAGAGTGGAGTTGGGATGCAACTGTTTTTTCCAGGATTTTGGAAAGGAATGGCAGATTGGAAATAGGCCGGAGGTTATTGAAATTGCTGGGGTCTGAACCAGGTTTCTTGAGAATTGGAGTTACTGCAGCACATTTGAGAGATGGTGGGACAGAACCAGAGGTGAGGGAGGAGTGGATGATGGTGGTGATCAGAGAAGACAAGTGGGGAAGACAGGCTTTGACCAGGGGTGTCGGAAAGGGGTCGAGTTGACAGGTGGATGGTTTCGATTTTCTGATAAGTTCCGATACATCAGCAACAGAGGGAAGGTGGAAATTAGAGAATGGCTGAAAGGAAGGGGGTCGGGGGGGAACAGGAGGGAATGCATTGTAAGAGATGTGAGAGACCAGTTGCTGATGGATAGTTTCAATTTTACCACTGAAAAAGTTCATGAGAGAATTACATTGTTCAGCAGAGTAGAAGTGTTGGGGGAAGTTGTCCGGAGGGTGTAGGGAGTTGTTAAGTACAGAAAACAGAGTCCGAGTGTTCCCATCACCAGCGTTGATGAGACCTGCATAGTATTGTGATTTGGCTGTGTTGATTGAGTCCTTATAATGGAGGATGTGGAGGTGATACATTTCCTTATGAACAAGTGAGACGGGTTTTATTGTAGAGACGTTCCAGTTGTCGTCCTTTAGTTTTGAGGAGGCGGAGTTGAGGTGTAAACCAGGGAGCAGAGCGGGTGAATGATACAGTCCGGGTTTTTATGGGAGCAAGTGAAGTCAACAGTGAGTGGAGACTGCTGTTGTAGTGGAGAACGAGTTCATCAGATGTGGAAGGGGAGGTGATGCTGGGAAGTGATTCTATGGCCGTGGTAAGGGTTGTCAGATTAATGTCCTTGATGTTACGAAAAGAGATTGTACGTGATGGTTTAGTTTTGGAAATGGACAGATTCAGATTAAATGATATGAACATATGGTCAGAGATGGGGAAATGAGTAGACGAGCAGTTAAAAGGGGTGACACCAGAGCAGCACACCAGATCAAGGATATGACTCTTGGAATGGGTGGGGAAATTTATATGTTGCTTAAAATCAAAACTGTCCAAGCATGATGTAAAATCCTTGGTGAGAATATGGTTGATGCTATCCATGTGTATATTAAAATCACCAAGCACAATGGCATTGGGAGAGTGTGTGCAGAGGAGAGTGAGAAGAGAGGAGAACTCATCAATAAAATCCTTGTTGGGTTTGGGAGGACGATAAACAGCAGCAACTACAGTTGGTGTTGGTCCAGTAATTTGCAGAGCCACTGATTCAAACGATGAGTATGTTGGCAGATTGAGAGGCGAGACACGCCATTTCTCGTGGTGAATTATCGCGAGACCTCCGCCTCGACCAGTGAGGCGGGGCTGACAAAGGTAAACAAACCCAGGTGGTGTGGATTCATTTAACTGAGAAAAGTCGTTCGGTTGCTGCCATGTCTCTGTCAAGCATAGAAAATCCAGTTTGGAATCGAGGAGAAGGTCCTGGAGAAGAAGTCCTTTGCCCGTGAGTGAGCGGATGTTGAATAGTCCGAAGTTGACATCACTGCAAACAGAGGTGAAGACATGGTTAGCCGACTTGGCTAGGTTGGCTAACACGCCGCAGTTCGCTCGTCTGTCGGGTTTTCTGCGAGGACGGCGAGTTGTGGACCAGATGGAGTTGATGGCAGATGAGTAGTTGATATGGAGTCTCAGGCGGGACCCGCGGTGGATGTATTTCCGACGGGGGAGCCGAGCAATGTCCGGGTAAAGATGTAGCACCGGTGGAGGATCTGACAGGTGGATCCGCAGCTGGAGGAGCTCGGCAGCTGTGTACTGGTGAAGGGCTGTCGATGGACCTAGTATACTGGATAGGACAATCCAGGCTAGGATAAACCATACTGCCAATCCGTTATTCCACATGATGGACGAGTGGAGGTGGTAGCTAGCAGGTAGCAGCAGCCAGGTGAGGAGTGGGAGTCCAGCAACACGCCACAGGTAGTGTCGTCAATATTATTATTATATTCAGTCTGTCCGTTTACCAAAACGGGCAGAGCAGACTGTTTCAAAGCCACTACACCAGCATAAACCAAAGTCTATTAGGTCGGAAGACCATAATGACGTTCAAAACAAAAAAGTTACCGGCGAGCAGCGGCAGCAAGTCGCGCCAGTTATTACTGACCTTAAAGTAGACTGATGAGTCTTGTTTGCATCTGTGACTGTACGTTCATACAATCTAATTTGTTTTGTCTAGTGTAGTGTACTCATGCACTCATTCAGCTTTAACTGGAACCTGGTCTTCAGCTGTGTACTTTGGTCAGATTTCAGGAACACTGACTGTGGATCTGTGGAGAGCTTCCTGAAAATTGTCAGTGTGTCTAAAGTAGCCTGAACAACTACAGCTTGTGCACTGCAGGATGGGAAAGTAAGTAACTTTATATAATTAGCATAACTAGTATAACTAACAGTTTAGGATGTGACTTATCTCACAGATGGTATACAGCTCCACAGTCAGTGTTCCTGAAATCTGACCAAAGTACACAGCTGAAGACCAGGTTCCAGTTAAAGCTGAATGAGTGCATGAGTACACTACACTAGACAAAACAAAGTAGATTGTATGAACGTACAGTCACAGATGCAAACAAGACTCATCAGTCTACTTTAAGGTCAGTAATAACCAAGCTGTAAAACAAATACACACATATAATCACAATGAATCAACACCTAAAAAAGCAAAGAAATTGATACTTATTTTTTACTGAGCATAACATAAACCACAACATTACATTGTTGGGGGTTTGAATCTAATTGTTGGTGTCATCTCAAAGTCACCTTTGTGTCATTCCTTGGCACTGTCGGGACACCTTACTTACAGACATCACACAGTCACAAGAGCCACCAGGCCTTGTTGGCACATGATGGTCAGCGATTACACGATAGGCTCATCAGCAACAAGAATTTCAGTGTCTGTCCTCAGCCTTGGCATAGCCGACAAAAAACAGAAAAGAGAGAATCTTTCACTGATTGTACAGTGGATAACTCACACATAATCCTTACCTGATTTGTGCTATGTCACATTAAAATTTACCCTCTCATATACAGTGTAAGTAAAGCATTTTTGAGCCAACCTTAAGTCAATCATTAAGTCATTAAGTTGGGAGGGAGATAATGTGTCCTCGGATACTGTGAACTACTGCAGGTATTGCATAAATGAGAGATGTTTCTTTAGCATGTCAGTCATTACCTAAGATAGCTACAAGTTTTGGAGCAAAACAAGAACTTATATTCAGAGGTCAAGTCCTGACAGCAAACACTCTTGGCTGACTTAGCTAACAGTACACCCTGTCAAGCACAGCCTCCCCCTCTCTTGTTTTAACACTTCATCCTACCATATCTATGGGACTTTCTACAGCAGAGAGGGCAACCTCCTCCACAACTAACACCTGGTGAACCCTATGGCCTCACAAATGATAATGTGGTACGATCTGCCCGAGGTTACAGTTGCCATTGTTTGCTCTTCAGTTCAAGGTCCCACCTAGCGTAGGGTTAGTTCTGGTTCCATCTGCTGATTGGCTGAACAACGACTATTACTGTAACAAATGGACACCTGTGGTGGCCACAGTGCTGATGCTGCTGAAGCGCTCCAGTGGTATGTAGGGAAGTATTGGTTAATTACTATTATAGATACAAGTTAGAATATATGCTTTTTTGTTCCACCATTTATTCAACGAAGGAACACCAACAGCAAATCACAAGAAGGCCATATATACACAGATACATACTTGGATGTTGGGACTGTTGATGTGTGACTTTAGTCCTTGTCATTCAAAATTGACCTCAATCCATAAAACCAAAATTACTAGTCATAGTCCCCCATAATTAGTCATATTGACTAATTATGGGGAACTACACTCCAGTTTTGGATTTGGTCTTCTTGATTTGTGTTGAAGTGACAGTTTAATATCAGGATCATGTGAACGGCCAAAGTGTTGTGTGATTCTGTGGTGTACACGGACACCTAGTGGCAAATATTTGATATTGCATTTAGGTCATTTGTGGCCAGGTTGAAAACCACCAAATTGTCGAAGAAATCATCAAGTCCAGTTCAGATGTTTGCTGTGGTGGTGTGTTTATTAAAAAGCATGCCGGCACACTGGTGAACTGACGGTCACAGAGGCTATCTGAGCCAGTGAGTTGACCAGGAGCAAATGAAGAGGAGCTCTTTTATACAGAAAACAGCCATGGTTACACGATATGTAAATAGGGATGGAGCAAAAGGTGGGGAAGGTAAGGGAAGGGATTGGGCAACAAAGGGTAGACATTTACATGAGGTCTGGAAGTTGGAGCCAGACAAACAAAAGGTAAGAATACACACATTTATGAGAAGAAGGTTCAAGACCTAAACAATGGGGTTGGGGGTGGTTTCCTAGACTTTGCTTGGTTGCTCAGTTAACAAGTCTACACTGCCCTCAATGTGTATTACCTTGATCAAGGGACCAGCTCAGTAGGGGTTACAGGCTGTAAAAGCTATACTGTTTATATAGAACATGGTGATTATTAAATGGGACACATTTAATTTTAAATTGAGAAACTTAGCAACATTTCAAATTATAACAAGCTTTAAGAGCTTTAAAAGAAAACACTGGCAAATGTCCTTTAATTAATATGTTTTTGTATTCCCTTGACAACATTATTAAGCATAAATATTGAAACGTATAAAAGTGGATTGCATAATTATAATCCACAGTGAAAATACAGAAGTGACATTCATCACTTTGCAAACATTGAGAGTTCAGGAGGAGAGATAAAAATCTGTAAAAACATCAAGGTAGTGGAAATAAAGAACATGCTGATCACCCCAGATCAACATCTTTACACCATGAGAAATTATTCAGTTAATCTTAACTTTGCAATTTTGCAACTTCTCAATTATGTCCAAAATCTCACTTTTAGCAGCTTGCTAAATATAGGCCTTGTTTGGTCAGCATGACAATGATGGGATTAAGATTAAAACACATGAAAATACTCAAGTTTCTGTTGTGGAGAGTCTGGAGAAAACACGCTTCAGATGCAAATGTGTCTTTATTGAAAAGCATAAAATGTGCAGAATAAATTGGTTCAGAGTAGTGCTGTCAAAAATATCGCGTTATTAACGCGTTAACGCAAAACAATTTTAACGGCGTTAATTTTTTTATCGCGAGATTAACGCTCTTTGTGACCTAGTGAACTTGTAGTTTTTTCATAAGCTGTGGCCACCGCTAGTAACGTTAGAAAAACTACAGGATCCAGCTGTAAACCGGAAGCAAAACAATAAGCGCGCCCCACGCTACCGTATTGTGTGGATGTCGAGCACGAGATGCTGAAATGGACGCTGCTAACAAAATTATGAATGGAAAAGTCCGTTAGATAAAAGTTATCTGTGTGTATTGTCGGTGTGAACTGAGTTATCATCGTAGCACATCCAGTCTGAAATACCCCTTGATGGCCAAACACACCGGCAATTCAAATTCTCCGCCTCCTCCGCGTCATAACCAGGCGACAATGGATGGATTTATTTTGTATCACCCTGTTTTGAAGGTTGTTGAGGGGGCTGTTTATGTGACAAGGTATTTATTTTTTTGTCATCTGTTTATTGATAGTGTTGCTTTGTTTGAGATTTTGCTTCAGACGTGAATGGCTGTAACACTACATGTTGTTGTGGTTTGCAATAAAAAACATTTGCACAAAGCAAGCCTATCCACTTTTCCATGTTGATAAGAGTATTAAAATGATAATTCAAGGGACATTTAGAATAGATAAAAATGTGCGATTAATTTGCAATTAATCGCGAGTTAACTATGACATTCATGAGATTAATCGCGATTAAATATTTTAATCGATTGACAGCACTAGTTCAGAGTCTTAATATTCAATCATTCTTTAACATCATTGTTGAGAAACAATGCCAAACCATCACTAAAAAAGTGTGAAGTCCCTATTGTCAATAGAAAATGAACAATATGATGTATTGTAATTTAGTTAGAAGAAATAATCAAAAACTGTCCTGAATGGAAACAAAGTTAAAGTGGAGTAGACAGGAAATTGTTCTGCTAGTGGATAAACTCAGATCTATCAGACAGAGGTCATGTGATAATTCAAATGTATTACCAAAATGAGCAGACATTGATACATGGAAAATGATGATGATAAACTAAAATCAGTATCAGCTTTATTATTGTTGTTTGCATCCCTGTTAGATGCCTAAAAAAGAAATAAAAAATGCTCTCATACCTTAACAAATGTTAGAACAATGTAAAAAGGCTAAAACTATCCTGTCCTGAATTGTACATGCTGCTCCAGCTAACTTATAATTCATCATGACCAATGATAGTCTTTACAATACAGTGTTTGCTCATGTGTTACTGTGCAACAGTCATTTATGATCTACTCTTAACCACCCGAGACCTCCTGATCTCTCATAAAGAGCATTTTACATCATGAGAAATTCTTCAGTTAGTCTTAAGTTTGTGAGTAATAAAACTGAAGGATTTTACTTTAAACATGTCACTTTTAGCAGTTTGATAAATATGGGCCGTGCTTTGTCAGCATGATAACAGTGATGGGATTAAAATGATGAAAACATGAAAATACTCAAAGTTTCTGTTGTGTAGAGTCTGAAGAAAACACGCTTCAGATGCAAATGTGTGTTTATTGAAAAGCATGAAATGTGCAGAATAAAGTGGTACAGAGTCTTAATATTCAATCATTCTTTAACATCATTGTTGAGAAACAGATATTTGAAACAGTTTGATTGATTTCATTGACAGCAAGTTTGACAATAACCTATATACCATTGATACTTTCTAAAATTACCAGTATTATACTGTAATATAATTAATCACATTGTTTTATATCACGTAGAAAAAGAGAAAAGAAAATGAAAATAAATCACCAAATTGATTGAACAACATTGTTGAACTGGGCTTTCCACTTCAGTTGAGAATTCTCAGCTCTGTTACCATGAAGAAGACTTTCTCAGGCTTTCACTGATGAAAACACAGGTACTCAGCGCGGCCTGCATTGCCTGTATTGAGATTTCTTGTAATAACTTTGACACCAGCCCTCACATACACTGTGACAGCATCTGTGTTGACAAGCACAGTGATGCCCTTTATGGGATGAATTCCCCCTTTCTTGTACCACACGTACACCTGGTTACCTCCGGTCCTCTCGTTGAGGTCAACATTCACTAGCTCGTAATTTTGCTCCTTAAGGCTCTGATACTCTTGATCATTGGTGGAGACATTCAGATCAGTGAGTGCATTTGTTTGGTTGGTGGTCTGACGGTACCAGATGAAGACCGTCGCTCCTCCTGCACCCCTGTTAGTATTTTCATCAACACGGATGTAACCTTTCTGAAAGTAGTCGGCATCTGATCCGAAGGAATCAGTGGCAATGACATCACAGATGTATGTTTGTTTCTCTCTCTTCATCCAGATGTGGATCCAGTTCCCTCCAGCATTGCGGTTCAGATCACAGGCCAGTCGCTCCCAGTCATCGTTAAACTTGGAAGCTTCATCTTGATCATTTGTAGTGACATCAATCTTCTCTATGGGAGTATCATACTCTGTGCTCCCTTTGAAGTACCGCAGGTAGATTTGATCACCACCTGCTCCAGCATTGAGGTCTTTATTGACCTTTGTGTACTTGGCATTGATCAATCCTTCAGCCATGTCATCTCTGAATGTAACCTGAAGCCTGGTGATTGGTTCTGAGCCTTTTTCTTTTTTGTACCAAAGGTAGATGGAGTTTCCTCTTGTCCCTTGATTCAGATTAACATCGATTTTCTTGAAGCCTCCTGATTGGAGGTTTTTCTCCTCAGCTTCATTTATGGACACATCAAGGTCTGTGATGAATTTACCATTGTGGGTGACTGCAGATGAGAAAAAAGATCATGAGTAAACAGAAGAGGACACAAAGTCAAAGCATGACTGTTCCTTTTCTGGTGAGCTCCAGTATAATCATGACAAATGGATCACCATAATGATGTCTAAAAAATGTACTTTGAACATACTAATGCTGCACCCATTTACATAAATTATAGTCATAGTTAATTATAATCTAAAATAGAAAATGTCTGCTCCACAGTAAGAAATAAATAAAACTCTTGAACACTTACGTGTCTGCTGACAGTGAATGTTAGGTTGTAAGAAGTCAGTTGATCTGCTGAATTCTGTTGTGCTGACCAACAGTCAGCTGCCTTTATATAGAGAGTGGAGATTCTGTTGCTCATTGTGCAATCACTTGTTGTAATCATTGCCAAGGAGTAATTTTCCATTGAATTTTTTTTTTCCCAACGAAATACTTGACATCTTAATTCCTGCAGAAACAAACAAGTGGGAGGGTGTTTTCATTCAGCAGGTCATGTGATTTCTGCGGAATTGGCCTGTTTCTCCTCTACATGCACACATACACCCACACACACACACGCACATATATCATATATCATCTCAATTATGTGAACGTGACAGGGACGGTTCAACACTTCCTTGTGAGGTGAAGACAAAACACACAGCATGTTCAGCACTGATTATTTCCTTGTGCAGGTGATTTTGAGATGGAACGATCTTGGTGTTCTTCATCATGCTGGTGAAAGATTTTAAACTGTAAACAACCTGTTCATGACTCCAACACCATCATCAAGTTTGCAGACAACATGACCAGCTGTACATGCTGCTCATACTGTACATATTCATACACTGTATATATCCTATAGCATATTCAAACGTATACCTGCACTATATTTATATATCCAGTTCATATGTACATACTCTGCACTTCTGGTTAGATGCTTGACTGCATTTCGTTGTCTAAGTACTTGTTACTTTGTGCAATGACAATAAAGTTGAATCTAATCTAACCTCTTCTCCTCTTCAGGGTCACTGTGGGACTGGAGTCTATCCCAGCAGACTTTGGGTGAGAGGCAGGTACACTCTGAACAAGTCACCAGTTCATCACAGAGCATGTAATGGGGTTAGTTTTTAGAATTATGCATGCGTTTGAAGTTTATGTTTGAGAGCCTTGTGTTTTTTTTTTGTTTGTTTGTTTTTGTTTGTTTTATGGTTGTTTTGTGCATGCATTTGTATTCTCCGATTATCCCTGAACATCCCACAGACACTAACAAGCGCCAGGTGTGGGAGAACGGGGTGGCTTTAAAGAGTGACAGCAAGCTGGAAGGCGGTTGGTTCGGTGACTGGAGCGTCTGGCGGACGGCGGTAGCTGAGAGGAGCCGGAAAGAAGCAGCGGACGGCAGC
>CAMPSB010000285.1:0-74095 GCA_946959425.1 Argyrosomus regius | reverse complement strand
TGAACTAACCTCTGTTACCTCCTGTTGATCTGCACTGACCTATGATCAGGTGAATGGTGTCTCTGTCATTCGTACGTCTCTTCTCACACTATGTAACTTTGGGCTCCGGGTCGGGAGAAGTACGTAACGCTTTACGGCACTAAGTCACACACCACCAACTATTTCACTGATTTTGGTGAAACTGGATCATATTTTATGGAGAAAATGTTTTCTGGTTTTCCCTCTGATGTCCTCCGGCTGCTCCGCCTCAACTCTCTGTGATTTACAGAGTTTATGATGGACAGTGAAGTAAACTGCTGACAGCTGTAGCTGCTGTTAGCTAATGTTAGCTCAGTTTGTTAGCTGCTGTTAGCTCATGTTAGCTCAGTTTATTAGCTGCTGTTAGCTCATGTTAGCTCAGTTTGTTAGCTGCTGTTAGCTCATGTTAGCTCAGTTTGTTAGCTGCTGTTAGCTCATGTTAGCTCAGTTTATTAGCTGCTGTTAGCTCATGTTAGCTCAGTTTGTTAGCTGCTGTTAGCTCATGTTAGCTCAGTTTGTTAGCTGCTGTTAGCTCATGTTAGCTCAGTTTGTTAGCTGATGTTAGCGCATGTTAGCTCAGTTTGTTAGCTGCTGTTAGCTCATGTTAGCTCAGTTTGTTAGCTGATGTTAGCGCATGTTAGCTCAGTTTGTTAGCTGCTGTTAGCTAATGTTAGCTCAGTTTGTTAGCTGCTGTTAGCTAATGTTAGCTCAGTGTGTTAGCTGCTGTTAGCTAATATTAGCTCAGTTTGTTAGCTGGGCTGCCTGGACTGTGAGCTCAGAGCACCGGGAAGAAGAAGAAGAAGAGGTTTACAGGCCCAGCAGTCAGCAGCTTCTATGGACATAATGGCAGAGGAGAAGAGAGTGAAGAGGACGCTGACGGAGGAAGCTAAGAAGAGAAAAGGAGAGAGTGAGCGAGCAAGAAGTCGCCGGACAAGAGTAAATCTGGGACTGACTTTTAGTGGTTGGTGAGAGCTTGGTGAAATAAAAGGCTGAAAGACAGACGCCGAGCTGGGCTGACTGCTGTTGGACTAGTCAGTAATATTAGCTGGCTGCTATGTCTGCTGTTGGTGACCTGGTTGATGTTTGGCTGTTAGCAAAGTTGTCGACTCGCTAGTTTTTGATCAGAAGTAATGTAATCAGAACAAATACTCGAGTACAGCTGTAGTCATGGTTACCACAGTGGGATTACAAACATGATTTATAGAGATGATAAACTGAGTTAACAGAAGTAAAAATTAGAAGTTGCATTAGTCAAAGTCTTAAATTTAAGAAATTCAGTTAAATTAACTTTTGCTTTTTTACAGTTCATCTTTATTACACAGTGAAGCCCCAAAATAAAAATACAGAACAAAACAAATGCACACAAAGAATTGACACAGTCAAATCAAAAAGTCACAGACTGCTGTGACACAATGTGACACAATGTGATATAACATTTGATCCCCTCCAGAAGGTTTTTTTATTTGTTCGTAGCTTCAGAATCGTCAGTTGGATTAAACTGATTCAGGATTTGGCAGAAAGTAAAAAGTTATGAAACACTGGATATTATTTTTATCTACAGACGTTGAGTCTCGTTTGGACTTCAGCTCAGATTCAGCTTTTTGGAAACGGATGGATCCAACCGCCTCAAGTCCTCGATCAGGGAGGAACTGGCTTCTGCTCCTTTTTTCACCACCATGCTCAACACGTCTCGAGCCTTGTCAGCCCTGGTTCTGATTCTGGTTGAATCCATTTCTTCTTGGTTTATAATGCCACGTTGGTGAAGTCGATCCAGCAGCTGGTTTAGAACGGTGTCGGACACTGAATCGACAAACTCTGGCCGAACTGTTTCCAGTCTCTGCGGTGAGTCACTCTGAGGCCTTGGTGGCTCTTCACGTTGAGCAGGATCTAAAGGACGAGCAGAACAAACACTGCTGTTCAGTAACACGGACCTCTGACTGAGTTCATGCACAACACAAAGTGTAAAGCTGCAGTTAGACTAATTCTCCTGGTGCCAAGAGATGCAAAGAAAATGTCCCCGCTCATCCTGAAGCTTCATGTTTGTTGTTGGTTTGATTACAGCTAACGTAGAGCTGCTACGAATAAACACAAACGGTCCATCCAGTGAAAACTGCTGCTGCTTCCTGTCTGAGCACACTTTGACACATGACATGGACTGAAGCAGGACCGAATTACAAGCATGTTGTGTCTGAACCACACTCTTGATCTTGTTCTCTCATATGGCATTGAAATTGATCATCTAATAGTCTTTCCACAGAATCCTCTTCTGTCTGATCATTTTTTAATAACCTTTGAGTTCATATTACTGGACTATAAGCCTTTCTGCAGAAACTCCTACAGCAGATGTTTATCTGATAGTGCTGTAGCCAAATTTAAGGAAGTGATTCCTTCAGTATTGAATTCAATGACTTGTCTCAATGTAGCCAGGCTAACAGAGAGCCACAGCTCTATTGAGCCATCTATTCCTTTAGGTCTAAGTAGCAATGACTTCATGAGCTTCTTTAATGATAAAATTATAACTATTAGAGACAAAATTCATCACCTCTTGCCCTCAACAGGCACTGATCTGCATTCTGATACAGCAAGTTTGGAAACAGCTGTAAAACCTGATATATATTTAGACTGTTTTTCTCCCATCGACCTTCATCAAATAACTTCAATAATTTCTTCATCTAAGTCGTCAACCTGTCTCTTAGATCCCATCCCAACCAGGCTGGTCAAGGATGTTTTACCTCTAGTTAGCCCTTCTTTATTGGATATGATTAATCTGTCTTTATTATCAGGATATGTACCACAGTCCTTTAAAGTAGCTGTAATTAAACCTCTTCTTAAAAAAGCCCACTCTAGACCCAGAGGTTTTAGCCAATTACAGACCGATATCAAACCTTCCCTTTCTCTCTAAGATACTTGAGAAAGCTGTAGCCAATCAGCTGTGTGACTTTCTCCATAAGAACAGTTTATTTGAGGATTTTCAGTCAGGATTTAGAGTGCATCATAGCACAGAGACCGCACTAGTCAAAGTTACAAACGACCTCCTAATGGCATCAGACAAAGGACTCATCTCTGTACTTGTCCTGTTAGATCTTAGTGCCGCATTTGACACCATTGGCCATCAAATTCTTTTACAGAGACTGGAACATCAAATTGGCATCAAAGGAACCGCCCTAAGCTGCTTTAAGTCTTATTTTTTAGATCGTTCTCAGTTTGTTCTTGTCAATGATGAATCCTCATCATTGACAAAGTTTGTCATGGAGTCCCACAAGGTTCTGTACTCGGACCACTTCTATTCAGTTTATATATGCTTCCTCTAGGGAACATTATTAGGAATCACTCCGTTAATTTTCATTGTTATGCCGACGACACTCAATTATATTTATCGATCAAGCCTGATGAAACCAATCAATTAACCAAACTCCAAGCATGCCTTAAAGATATAAAAAGTTGGATGACCTTCAATTTTCTGATGTTAAATTCAGACAAAACTGAAGTTCTTGTAATTGGACCCAAACACCTCAGAGACTCTCTTTCTAGAGACTTAGTTACTTTAGATGGGATCACCCTGGCCTCCAGCTCCACCGTAAAGAATCTTGGAGTTGTTTTTGATCAGGATTTGTCCTTAAATGTCACATAAAACAAATTTCAAGGACTGCATTCTTCCACTTACGTAACATTGCCAAAATCAGACGCATTGTGTCTCAAGCAGATGCAGAAAAACTAGTCCACGCATTTGTTACTTCTAGGCTGGACTATTGTAACTCATTGTTATCAGGCTGCTCCAGTAAGTCTCTGAGGACTTTGCAGCTAATTCAGAATGCTGCTGCACATGTTCTGACAGGAACCAAGATCAGAGATCACATCTCTCCCATTTTGGCTTCCTTGCATTGGCTACCTGTTAAATCTAGAATAGAATTTAAAATTCTTCTCCTTACATACAAAGCTCTTCATGGTCAGGCACCATCATATCTAAAAGAGCTCATAGTACCTTACTACCCCTCTAGAACACTGCGCTCTCAGAATGCTGGGTTCCTTGTGGTTCCTATAGTTTCCAAAAGTAGATTGGGAGCCAGAGCTTTCAGCTATCAAGCTCCTCTTCTGTGGAACAAACTACCATTTTGGGTTCGGGAGGCAGACACGGTCAACACTTTTAAGAGTAAACTTAAGACTTTCCTTTTTGATAGAGCTTATAGTTAGGGCTGGCTCAGGTCATCCCTTAGTTATGCTGCTATAGGACTAGACTGCCGGGGGTCTCCCCCTTTCAGGGTTATGCCTAGCCAGGCACGGTATTGGTTGAAGATGCAGTCACATCTCCCTTTACTGAAAACCCTCTCTCTCTCTCTCTCTCTCTCTCTCTCTCTCTCTCTCTCTCTCCCTCTCTCTCTCTCCATCACCACCACCATCTGTAAACATACATGTCTGTCATACATGTACATTAATGCATCTTACTAACTAAACTTCTTCCCTGGAGTTTCTGTGCTCTCTCGTCCAGCAGGTTCTCGTGGATCGTGACTGCTGCTGTGGTCCTGCTGACATCCACTACATATATTATTACTGTCATTATTGTTACCATACCTCCATCACAGTTTATAGTAACTTAGTTAATAATTTGTTGCTGCTGTGCATCTGTGTCTCTCTATCTCTATCACAGGTTCCACTGCTACTGTAATCATTTTATCATTCATTGTAATCCATTGTCAATTTTCTTTGTAATTGTACAATATGTCCCTGTTGACTTGTTGACTGTACACGTGACATCTATTGCACGTCTGTCCGTCCTGGGAGAGGGATCCCTCCTCTGTGGCTCTTCCTGAGGTTTCTTCCACTTTTTTCCCTGTTAAAAGGGTTTTTTGTGGGCAAGTTTTTCCTCACTCGAACCGAGGGTCTAAGGACAGAGGGTGTAAGGACAGAGGGTGTAAGGACAGAGGGTCTAAGGACAGAGGGTGTCACTCCCTGTACAGATTGTGAAGCCCTCCGAGGCAAATGTATTTTGCAACTTTGGGCTATACAAATAAAATTTGATTTGATTTGATTTGATGTTACTCTACTTTTAGGAAGCCAGAGACTTTAAAGGGTCAGTTCACCAAATCATGAAAACATTTCCCATGGTGCTCTCTGAAATGTCTTTTGTCAGGTTCAAGTACTCAAACATGAAAAACAGCTGAAACATCTGCAGAAGTGGAGTCCCTGTTCCTATAATACTGATAACTGTCCACAGGAAGGAAATGAAGCTGCATGAATACATAAACTTTACAGCTTTAATGAGCTGAATGTTGCTCTCTTTCACAGTGTGACAAACCCCCCTCAGACGTCAGACTGTTGAGCTTAAACGCTTCAAAATTTGAAGAATGAGGCAGAGTAAGAACGACCTCGGATCAATGAATGACTGTTATTCTATCATGTCTGTTGTACTTATGATGCTGCAGGTGGAGGAAGACTTTACCGGTCAGATCCACGTCATTCTCCCAGACCTCCGTCTGTGTTCGGTCTTTGACCGTTACAGTCACTTCTTCTGTGTTTGTCGGCAGGCGGATCTCAAACGTTGGACGGTAATTTTGTCCAAACTGCAGGTAGAAATCTGCTTTCTGAAAAGCAAAGTGTCAGTATGTCCTTAGTGTCCAAAGTAAACTACAGGTAACGATGACAGCATGTTAACACCAACAAAGACTTTAAAAACTCACCTTAGGCTGTATTTTGATGGCCTGAGGACAGTGAACAGTGTAAGACTGATCTGGGATGAGTTTGCAGTAATGAATGCTCTTGACGATCTCATAAGGTTGCTGCTGTTGCTTGACCTTAAGAGACATCAGAACATTTTAACATTTGAATTAGAGGGTGTATCCTCAGTAGAGCCCGACTGATAAAAGATCAGCACAGTTATATCTCACTACTGATGTATCACTGATTATTTTCATTATCAGTTAATCTGCTGATTATTTTCTGCATTAACTGATTTATCATTTGATCTCCAAAGAAACTTTCATACATAACTTGCTCTTCTGCAGTGACAGACAACAAAAAGGGAATTTTGTACTAAAAAAGACTGAAACTACAGAAGATCTCCTCTTGATTTGACTGACTGACTGTTGAAGCTTCATATTAACTTCAGAGAAACAGGACTGTGGATTTTCTCCTACATTACTTCCACTGAAGGTGCATTAGGAAGAGATCTCCTAGTATCCACTATGAACCTGAGGATCATTACAGGAACGAGGCTGTTCAGTGTTCGTATGGACACCTGACTGTTGTTTAAGACAGACGTGAAAAATTGTCAACTTGTGATCGGACGAATTTGGACTGACAGCTGTAACATGAAGTTTACCTCGTTCAGATCGACGTTCCTCGGCAGGAGATGAACGTCGAGTTTTTTCCTCTCTTTTTTGTGGTCTGGTGGTCCGAGGAACAGCAGAACTTGGCCTATAACTGGTTTTGTCCACAACCTCTTAACTATATCCCAGACCAGGCCAAAGAGAGAGAGGTGACGGACTTCGACAACCACATGAGTGTCTGTGATCTTCAGCGGCTCGAGGACGCTCATCCCATCATCAGTGATGTGGACGACAGACAACAGACCATCAGGCAGCAGAGCTGTGAAACAAAGAGCTGTTACACTTTTGTTTGACTGATAACAACCTCACTGTAATGTTACACACTAAGTACACACTAAGTCTACTCATTGTACAATATAGATGTTGCCCAGGTTGAGCAATTGACTGAACACAACTGTGTCCATGCTGCTGCAGTACAGACTCTTTCCATGAGTCAGGACTTCTGTGAGGCCTAAAGGGAATAAATGATCGTGCCTGTGGGAACTATTTCTATATAATTTATACCATTTCAAACTGAGAAGAATTGAAACAATGCTAAAGAAGTGAAAAGAAAAAGGAGAGAAGTAAAGATTTAGAAACAGCTGTTTAGTATACAGTGCTGCTGGAAATGAGTCGTGAGTTGAGCTGTTCCTGTCCTATTGAAGGAATATAAAGCCACTATTAAAGCCTGCTCTTCACCACAAAGCTTTATGAAGTGTGCCATGCCTCGATCAAAGGAGGTTTCTGTGGAGCTCAGACAAAAAGCTGTTGATGGTCACCAGGCTTCTAAAGAGGAAGTCCTTCACCAATCAGCTGTCAGGCAGACAGTGTACAAATGGAGGAAATCCAACAATTTGAATGAGAAACATCATGTTTGGTATTCCAGCACAAGAACCTCATCTCATCTGTGAAGCACGGTGGTGGCAGTATCATGGCTGCTTTGCTGCCTCGGGGTCAGGGCAATCATTGACAATGAATTCTGGGTTGTACCAGCAAATTGTACAGGACAATGTCAGAGTATCTGTTCATAAACTGATGCTCAACAAAAGGTGGGCCATGCAGAGAGATACAAAAGAATGGTTGAAGCAGAAAAACATGACTTTAGAGTTTGATCATTATTCTAACAAACTCTGCCCTCACAAAGCACAATAATGTTCTCACCATCCATGATTTCACAGTGTGGCAGGTGGAGCTGACAGACAGCATCATCCTCTGGACACTTGATATTGAACAGCGGCCCTGCAGCCGTCCTTCCAGCTGATTGGAGGAGGCTCTCATCCCATTGGACAGTCCTGTACTGCAGCACCGCCTTCCGACTTATAACAAACATCATGTCAGTGAAAGCACACTGGAACGCACCTGGACCAGGACACCTGAACCTGTAGGACACAGAAGGGCTGATTACAACAAGCTTTTGCATCATTGGTCACATGATCTGAGTTAAGACGTGCAGACTAGAGTTTTCATTCATCTTGTACGTCTGAACTCTGAACTCTGAACTCTGACCGTCCTCAAACTGCACGTCAAACAACAACCCATCAGACAGAAATTCAAACTGTTCTAAAATGAGTCGGGAGTGTAGCGAACACAGTGACTTCAGTTTCACATCTTTCACAGAGAGAACTGAACTTTTCCTCATCTCCCTGTTCCCAAGACCTCTGGGTCAAGAAGGACGCCCTGCAGGACTCGAAGAGGACTCAAGATGATTCTGCATTCTCTCAGTCAGCTCCACGAGGTCCTCACCTGGAATGGTTTCAATCGACAGGTGTGCTTCATCTAAAGTTAACCTCAACGTGCCAGTTGTGTTTTTCAGAGGTTGTGTTGGCAGACAGGAAATGATCAACTCCTGAATGGTCTAATGTCCATTCCCGGTGTTTCTTGTGGCAGTTGGGCTTTTGCATAGGATCAGATAAGTTCTACGGTTAGTGCTAAAGAAAGCTGCTGTCTGCTGGACTGGTAAAGTAAAGTCTCAGCAGTACATAGCTCTGCTCCTGTGCTGGGATCTACAGTGACAATTCATAAGTACCTGATACAACCACACTTCAAAATATACAGACTATCCCTTTAAAGCGTAATCACAGGTTGAAGTCATCTGTATTTTCTGGTTTGGTTACCTGTATGAAGTCTGTCCAGACTCCGTCAGCAGTTCAGGTGTGAAACTTAACTTCTCCTAAAATTGAAAAAGGCACAAAATGAGTGAATTAAACTGGAGCGGAGAGTTCATTAGAACACACTGAGATGGGAGCAGAAAGTGACCACCCAACTCTCCCAGTTATGTGCAGGTGACAGGATCCTCACTGCTTCACTTTCTGCTCTACGTGCACTCTCTGACATTTATTCATCACTTCATTATCCCTCGTCAAGATGACTAAATTATTATTTTTGTTCAGTGAAATTATCCTGCACAAGTGAAGCCTACAGGACTACTCTGGACAGCAGCTAGTGGTTTAATATGAGTAGAATTTACTAACGAGGCTGATCACTGACAGATGAATACAAATGTTACAAACTGACATTTGTATTCAGAGCCTCTCCACAAACAAGCTGATCCTCTTCATCCCCACTCTTCACTCTGTTGTCTTCAGACACATCCAGGTCTGTGATTGATGTGGACGGATCTGATGGGGAGAAGAAGACACAGCACATGTCAAACTCACTTTTGGACATCCTGGTGACCCAACATTCATAAACCTGGAACAGCAATGCCCCCAGTTCAAGGCTGGCCAGGTCCCTTTGTAGCATGTCTTTGTCCCCATGTTTCCTGTTGTTATCTACTGGCAAACCCTCCAATAAAGTCTAATAAAGACCAAGCACAGTCATGATTAAAGGGGGCCTATAATGCTTTCCCTTCTTCTCTGTCATTTATATAATGTTACAATATTAAACGTGGCCAGAGTTTCAAATAATGAGGTAAACGTATGTAAAAGTAATCCCTGTGAGCAGAAATCTCTTCAGACTGCTCTGAACAATAGTTTTCCAACAGTTGATCTGACGTTAGCTCGTCACAGATTTCTTTAACTGCTCATCTTCTCCGGGTACAGCACGCCCACCAAGTACACGGACGCGACCATCCACCCACTCCGTTTGTTATTTGACCACTCTGCTCAGGAATACTCTTCAAGTTTTTGGAGGAGATTCAGGATGTCTGGCAGAAAGTGATTTTATGGTTGTGAAAAAAGTTCAATATTGTCTGTGTTTCCTTCTGAGAGTTTCTGATGTAGCTAACCGCTAACTGCTGCTAACTGCTAATGGACTGGTTGCTGCTCCCAGCAGTCAAAGCTCCTGCACTGAAGATATAAAGACCAACACTCTCCAGGTGCTCCGAGCTCCCAGTCCGGACAGTGTCAGCTAATAGGACGGCTAGCTGCACGGCTAACTGAGCTAACTATCTAATGGTGGCTACAGTTAGCAGAAGTTAGTGGCTAAACTAGTTAACCGCTAACAAGAAGTAAAGCTATCTGTCCACCAGGAAACTTCCTGTTTCTCTAAAATCAGTGAATAAAGTTATAAAAGCTGTGTGCTGATGACAGTAATGAGTGAGGCCCAGCTCCTGAAACAGTCGGCTTCATAAGTTAACCAATCAGAAGAAGGTGTGATTTTAGGGCGGGATCTTAAAGAGACGGCTCGTTTCAGACAGAAGAATGTTTTTGTAACTGTGAATCATGTAAAGAGTCCAGAATTAAAACATATAGAGCTGGAAATGACCATAACAGGTCCTCGTCAAAAGCTAGACCAGGTCCAAAGAGGGTCGATACCAAGCTAAGACCGAGTCCATCCAATAAAATGTACACAACACCACGAGGACTGAGATTCAAGACATTGTTGCAGTGAGACAACACAGACAGAAGACATCATCATCCAACATGCAGAACAGACCAAAGCAAACGATCCGCTGGTGGATTAATCAGTGCCATGAAGCACATAGCAGCCAATCTTCCAGTTATGTTTTAATAACAGTTTACGTTCCTTTAAGATGTTCCAGTGGGCTTTTACTCACCTTCTTCATGTCTGTCAGGTGGAGCCACCATCGTTCTGTCATCCACCCTGTAGAAATAAACACATAGAGCAGTTATCTCTCATGAAGACAGTGAAAATGATCAGGCACCAAACACTGCTGATTCTGGTGTTCATCCAGCCTCAACATCCAATACTTCCTCATTTCATGAAGCCTTTAAATCACATTGTTGTGGCGTGGTCCTTGCTAGTGAATGTCATTCTGTTATTGTGGATCATCATAAAGTCAGACTACTACAGACATCATCATCAGCTGACCTCAGTCAAGTCTGTGTGTGTGTCTGTGTGTGTGTGAAATATTTCTACTTCAACAAGTAAACTTGATCATTTCAAACAAATCTGAGTTCAGAGGATCTTCTGTATACAGATGTGACCATTTACCAACAATTCTAAACATTCATTGACTTTAACCACTAACAGAGGACATTTTCTACAGTTCCTTTAAGAAACACAAGTCTTTGTGACTGCAGACTAAATTTAATACAACAAACATGAAAATATGAACAAAAGGACATTTACAACTTTATGGATGTAAGTTATGTCTGAACATAAATTAGCTTCAATTGTTAATTAAACATCAGATCTACAATAGTAACAGAGAGTCAGTGAACTGACCTCAGAGTCTTCAGTCTGCAGTGTGGACTCTTCAGAAAATCACACAGCAGCTTCACTCCTGAATCCTGCAGGTCGTTGAGACTCAGGTCCAGCTCTGTCAGATGGGAGGGGTTGGACTTCAAAGCTGAGGCCAGAGAAGCACAGCTGATCTCTGACAAACTGCAGTTCCACAATCTGAATAAAGAATAAATGATGTTGATAAAAATCCATTTATGATCCAATCAGATGTGTTCAGGTTTGAAATGTGCAGCTCAACATTACTATGTCCTAATCAATGAGCTTTTCTCTAAAATGAGTAGAGTGACTTTGTCATTGTGTTATTGTGGATCATCATAATGTCAGCCTTCTACAGACATCATCCAAACGTCAGCACAACATTCACACAACCATTCATGTCAACACAGATTAATAACATGCTGCTGATCTCAGTCAAGTCTGGAATTAGAGGATCAAATCAAATCAGACATGTTGGACTAAAACACTGTTCATTATTTCATTTATCACATGACCTTCTTCTTGCTGTATTTGGTAGCTTGGTAGGTAAATGTCATTCAAAGGAGACGTCCACATTTGTTCAAGTGTGTCTTCAAACAGCAGCCACATGTACATTCAAAGAGTTATTGGTGGCAGTCATCATTCCTCCTGTCCATCCTGAGTGTGAAGTGTTTCCTTCATAACACAACTACACTGTAAGAAATACAGCAACATGTAAATCCCATGAGTCGACTTACAGTTTATAAGTTCACACAGAGGAATGTTTCTCCCAGTGTGGGGATGATTGTACCATTTTGTGTTTGTTGTATTGTTGCAGAACGCACAGTTAGCACATCTATACATGCCACTTGTTGTCACCATGTGGTCGTGTCCTTCAAAGTCCTTAAAGATGGTTCAGCTTGAAGGACATGTCAGTGTCTCCTCAGTGTCTTTTATTTGTGAAGCTCAATGATTATATTCAGTAGAAACAAGCTCAGCCTGGACTCGTCTGTTTTTAGATAGGAGTTCACAGCGAGAGGTGGTGGTGGGGTCATGTAGAACACGTTCTTCACATTTTCATACAACCAGTCCAGCCACAGAGGGCGCCATGTCTGTCCCCAGCACAGTCTCAGCCTTTTACCAGCTGGATTTATATTCCATTCAGTTGTGACTGAGAACAAGGTGTGGCACTTCTAATAGGAATGCATTAAAGACCCTCTCCGATGAAAATCGTGTTTTTCATGATGTTCACATGTTCATGTGGCATTTATCTGATGCTACAGGACATATCAGCAGAAAAGTAAGTTTGAAATTGCATTTCTGCGTATTTCTGCCTTCAAATTGCTGTGAACCAGTGGCAGACGCAAACTGGCAGTTTTGTCATGTTCGTGTTTCAATGATGAGGCTCTGTTAGCAAGTAACTTATTTTAATGAACGCTGTTCTCAACAACATACATGTGTTATTTTATGCAGTCTTGCTCTACCTGGTTATTATAGTACGGTACGTTGACTACACAACAGTACTGCCGCCTAGCGGTCAGACATGTAATAACATCCAATCATAACATCCCCCTTTTTCTCAGGCAAAATCTATTAACATGAACTATCACATTAGCTGTGTCAGTTATTTTAACCACTTCCCATTCAGCCTAACCCTGCTACACATCTGCAGTATAAACAGTATCAGATTGCATAAACCAAATCTACGCTAACACTAGACCAGTGAGAACACATTCATAACATCAACCAATATACAGTTTGTTCGACATGTTTAACATGTATATTGAATTTTCTTTGTTCATAAGTTCAATCTATCAGGCTTTCTGATTTCTCTTGTGGACCTCCTTAACTCAGATTCACTTGGAGTAGGTGAGTGTGAGTCAGTGTTACAGTCCATATCAGGAGTGGGAATTCCCTGAGAGTCATCACAGGTTGCACTGAGCTCACCAACCCCTTGTGGAGTTTTTAACAGACTGCGACGATTGCGTCTGAGGATCTGTCCATCATCCGTTCTCACAGTGCAACTTCTTGCAGGACCGTCGCTTTTGTGTTCCATCCATCAGCGTCCTCAATCCTGACTTTGTTGTTGGTAGTCAGTGGAGGAAGATGCTTGGCTGTTCTGTCATAGAATGACTTTTGCATCATTTTCTGCTGTCGTAGCTTATGTTCAATCTTTGAGGGATTCTTCTGCTTTAATTTGTCATTAGGATGACTCGGCAAGGTTGTTCGGAGCTTCCTCTTCATCAGCAGTTCAGCTGGTGACAGACCGCACTGAAGAGGTGATGCTCTGTAGCTCAATAAAGCCAGATACGGATCCGAGTCACTGTCAGCGGCTTTCTTTAGGAGCTGCTTGAGAATGTGAACTCCTTTTTCCGCTTGCCCGTTTGACTGTGTGTAGTGTGGGCTTGACGTCACATGCTTGAAGTCATATTGCACTGCAAACTTCTGCCATTCTTTGCTGTTGAAGCAGGGGCCATTATCACTCACCACAGTGTGTGGAATGCCATGCCTGGCAAAGATAGATTTTGCATGAGTTATGACACAGGTTGATGACGAGTTTGCCAGCAGCGCCATCTCCGGGAAGTTTGAGTAGTAATCTATTACCACTAAATAGTCTTTACCTCTGAGATGAAACAAGTCCATTCCGACTTTATGCCATGGTGCTGTCAGCACCTCAGCCACCACCATAGGCTCTTTGCTTTGCTTGCTCCTGTGTTTCTGGCATGTTTCACATTTACTTATGAGTGTTTCAATGTCTTTGTTGTTTTCGATGCCGAGATGGCCTTCATGTATCCTGTGCAACATGTCCATTCTCAAAGCCTGTGGAATGACAATCCTGTCCTTCTTTAACAGCAGACCATCCACAGTACTAAGCTCACCTCTGACATGGTAAAATTGTGGACATGAACCAACTGGCCATCCCTCATCCATGTTCCTCATGACATGCTGTAGCTCTGCATCCTTTGCTGTAGCCTCAGCAATTTGTCTTGACTTTGTGTCAGACACAGGAAGTGCAGCCGACACCATGTTCACGTGACACTGTATGTCCTCGTCAGTTGCACTCACACTGCTGCCTGTAGTTGCTCTAGACAGGGCATCAGCAAGGACTAGGTGTTTACCTGGAGTATATATCAGTTCAAATCATACCTCTGCATTTTCATCATTAACCGCTGAATCCGTGGAGACATTTCATTCAGATTCTTTTTGATGATGGCGACCAGCGGTCGGTGATCAGTCTCGACTGTGAAAGACGGCAGGCCGTACACATAGCTATGAAACCGCTCCAAACCATACGCCAGTCCCAAACATTCTTTTTCGATCTGAGCGTATCGGCATTCAGATTTTGTCATAGCCCGAGATGCATAGGCCACCGGTTTCCAGTGCTCACCCTCAGCCTTGAGTAGAACGGCACCAATACCATCTTTGGAGGCATCTGTAGACAGTTTTATCCTCTTCCACCCGGTGCTGTGGTCAGTGTGTTCTTGAGTTTTTGCCACTCTTGCTCGTGTTTCACTGTCCATTTAAACTCACAGTCCCTGTGCAGGAGCTCCCGTATGCAGGATGTCTTTGCTGTCAGATTGGGAATGAATTTACCAATGAAATTGACCATCCCCATGATGCGTAGCACACCTGTTTTGTCTGTGGGCCTTGGCATGTTCTGTATTGCATGTATTTCTGGTTGGACACCACGTGCAGACAGCTTGTCTCCAAGGAAGAGGATCTCTTGAACGCCAAACTCACATTTGCTCTTGTGGAGTTTTAGTCCATACTTTTGTAAGCGTTCCATAACTCTGTTCAGCCTCTCCTTATGCCCTTGGGCTGTGGACCCCCATATGATGATGTCATCAATGTAGACTCGTGTCATAGTCCAGTGGTGCCTCCTCCTTTCTAGTCCTATCACTGTTTTCCCCTCCCCTTTTTGTGTCTTGTTTGTCTTCTCTCCCTGGGAGTGGCCATCATCACCAGCTGCCATCCTGTCTCACCTGCAACCAATCCACTAATCAACTCTAGCAGTATATCTACCCCGGCTCTTCATCCAGTCTTCGCCAGATCGTCGTTTTGCCAACAGTGGTATTTCGTTCAGGCCTCTTTTGAAAATAATTCCAACTCGGATATCTCAGATTTTGCAAGCTGTTGTCTTTAACCAGTCTTTTTGTGCTCAGGACTATTACCACCACCTCCTGCCAGAGATCCACCTGCCTGCTCTCAACACCAACTTCTCCCCAACCAGCCCTGACTGCCTGCCCTTTGCCATCTCATCATTCCCCTGCTTCAGCTCTGCCATTCCCTCCTCGTCTGCCATTCCCAGTTCCCGTCCTCTACTCAATAAACCCTGTTTTTTTGAAACTCTTCTGAATCTGCTTTTGGGTCCGTTCTGTAAGCTTCCTAACAGACTCGAACTCCATCCAAGCCCTCGATGATCTGCTCCATCGCTCTGTGAAATATTTCAGGTGCTGACTTTATGCCAAAAGGCAGCCTGAGAAAGCAGTATCTGCCGAAGGGAGTATTAAAGGTACAGTACCTTGTGCTGCTTTCATCCAGTTTCAGCTGCCAGAAGCCTTGTGAGGTGTCAAGCTTCGTGAAGTAGCTGGCACCTGACATTTCACTGATGATCTCTTCACATGTGGGTATTTGATAATGTTCATGCCTTATGCTCTCATTTAGGTCTTTAGGGTCCATACATATTCTGAACTCTCCATTCTTTTTCTTTGTGATGACCATTGAGTTGACCCAGTCGGTAGGCTCATTAACCTTTTTGATCACTCCTAGCATGATCATTCTGTCGAGTTCCTTCTTTAGGCTTCAGTGGAGCAGGAACTCCGTGTGCTGCATGCACAACTGGTTGGGAACCTTCTTTTAACTGTATTTTATATGTGAAGGGCAAAACACCAAAACCCTTGAAGACATCTGAGAAGTTCTGCACTATTGTGTCCATAGAGTCATTAACTGGGTTTATGGTTGGGATGATGCGATACACTCTTTTCACAAGCCCCAGTTCTTCACAGGCTCTGTCACCCAGAAGCGATTCGCGTCCCTCATTCACAACAAAGAAGAATAGGTGGTGCACTTTTCCTTTTACTGTGACACTCAACCTGCATGTGCCCAAACATTTAATTGGCCGTCCATTGTAGTCTTTCAGTCCAGATTCTTTCTTTTTTATTTGTGGCTTATTTTTCATCGCCTTTACATCACACATGCTTAGGAGATTTGCTTTTGCACCAGTGTCCAATCTCATGGTGACTACAGTCCCATTTATCACTAGATGAGCTATCCATTTATCTTCTCTAGTGACATCATTTACATTGTCTGGATTATTTATTTGGTCACTTTCACAATTCACCATACCCACAAAGAACGTGTCACTGAGATCAGGCTCCTCCACTAAGTTTACAGTTTTTTCTTTCTTCCCCTCTTTCCATTTGGAGAAGCATTGTTTAGCAAAATGATTCTTGTCTTGGCAATTGGAGCACTGCTTACCAAACGCTGGACACTGTCTAGGCTTGTGCTGTGAGCCGCAGCGCTTGCAGTTTATCATCACGTCCTCCGACTGCTGTGCAGGCCGGGTCTGTATGCGCCGTCTCCGCTGATATGACACTGCTCCAACTGCTGCCGCGCTGTCGCTCACCTGCGCCAAGGCGACTGCAGACATCTCGCTGAACGTCTTCACGTGTTTTTGGGACAGCTCACTTGCCTGGCAGATCTTAATGGCTCCTGCCAGCGTCAGCGCCATTTCTCGTAGTAGCCTCTCTCTGACCTTTTTATCCTCCACGCCGAAGACAATCTGGTCCCGGATCATGGAGTCCTTCAGCGTCTCGAAGTTGCAGGACTGCACCTTTAGCCGCAAGTCCATCAGGAAGCTATCGAAGGGCTCGTGCTGTCGCTGTGTACGAGACCGAAACACGTATCTCTCGTGCGTCTCGTTCTTCTTCGGAGAACAGTGAGCATCAAAGTTACTAAGCACCACATCCAACTTTTCACTGTCATCAGGACTGTCGAACACGAACGTGTTGAATACTTCTATGGCCTGTGGCCCTGCTATCGTTAGCAGCAGCGCTACCTTTCTTGCCTCCGGCTTTGTCTCAAGTCCCATAGCTGCAACATACAGGTGGAACTGCTGTTTGAAGGTGCGCCAGTTCTCGTCGACATTCCCCGTTAGTTTCAAACTTTCCGGTGGTTTCAAATCCATGTCGTCTCTTCCAGTTTACTCCTGGTACCATGTCATGTTCGTGTTTCAATGATGAGGCTCTGTTGTTAGCAAGTAACTTATTTTAATGAACGCTGTTCTCAACAACATACATGTGTTATTTTATGCAGTCTTGCTCTACCTGGTTATTATAGTACGGTACGTTGACTACACAACAGTACTGCCGCCTAGCGGTCAGACATGTAATAACATCCAATCATAACAAGTTTCAGACAGACTTGGGTTGTGATGCAACAAGTCCTGGGCGGGCCACATGCTCCTGTCCAGCTCCTCCGAGCTGGCATCTGGCTCAAAGCTGTAGGTCTGGATAGCTCCTATGTTACCTGTTGTTGTAGTCGGGCAGCACAGGGGAGAAGCCGTCTCCTGGGGCCGAAGCGCTTCACCAGCCTTCGGGGTTAACCCCCTTCACTTTTCACAGCAGTTAGAACACAGACACAGGAGCTCCGGGTTGTCTTTGAGATGGTGGTCTTTATTTTCATCACACACTGTAGCCACACTGTACATCTTGTCGCTAAAGCTTGCCACTCTCTCTCGCCATCCGCGCGGACACGCACTCGCTCGCAGCCCGCTCTCTGTCTCTCTCTCTGTCTCACTCTCGGTCGCTCACACCTTACGCACATACACACTTGAGCACAGCCACAACGCTACTCTTATAACACTGTCATTGTTGATTTTGGGGGCGGGTGTTCGGCGCGAACGGGGGAGGGTGCAGAGCAGCACTGTCTCCGCCCACGACTCAGAGACGCATTCCTAATGAGCTACTGGCGCTCTGCAGAAGAAGAGCCCTGGGAAATGGCACAGGTTTTGTGATTTTGGCTAAAAACTTCATAATCACAATTTAAAGACCACTGAGAACATTTTAAAAAGCTAAAAAAAATGATTGGAGGGGGTCTTTAAGAGGACTGTGTGTTGTTTCTCTCTTGAACAGGTAATATGCAGCAGAGTTCAAAGCGTCTTCATGAGGAATGCAAGCATATTAATGTGGCACATCAAGGACAGCAGTATTGTGTTCTGATGGACAATCACACAGACAACTGAGTCCATGTTTGTGTCTCAAAGACAGGAGGGTAAGTCTTTGACAAACTCTTTCACAAAGTGTGTGTGCAAAAGAACAAAGAAGAAAGCAGGCTTCAGCTTGTGGATCAACACAAAGAGCAGACAGTTACAGGAACAAATGAATGAATGAAAGAATATTAAATATTTGATACTGATGTGGTCGTTTGGAGTTAATGAAATGTTAAATAATGAGCAGAAATGTTTAGTAGCATCATTACCAGTCTAACAGGCTTCATGTTTGGTTGACTTTGGTTGGACTTTGTAACTCTTGGTTATGAATGATGTTTATCTTGTTGTTTGATGAATTGACAGAATGAAGTAAGTAAATCAGAATCAAAAAGGAAGAAGAAAATATCAAATGTCAAATTTATTTAAAGTTTTTTTTACATTTTCTTTCTTTAAAGGATTTCAAAATAAAAAAGAGGAAAAGAAGAATGAGTTGTTACGTGCATCGTTGAAGTTAACCAGGCCGATTTCAAGTTTGACCACGAGCTGAACAAACCATGTAGAACCTGACAAATATGTACAGAATAACTGCGTAAGCTACAGTCAGTGAACTGACCTCAGAGTCTGCAGTCTGCAGTGTGGACTCTTCAGAAAATCACACAGCAGCTTCACTCCTGAATCCTGCAGGTAGTTGTCACTCAGGTCCAGCTCTGTCAGATGGGAGGGGTTGGACTTCAGAGCTGAGGCCAGAGAAGCACAGCTGATCTCTGACAAACTGCAGCGCAACAATCTGAATAAAGAATAAATGATGTTGATAAAAATCCATTTATGATCCAATCAGATGTGTTCAGGTTTGAAATGTGCAGCTCAACATTACTATGTCCTAATCAATGAGCTTTTCTCTAAAATGAGTAGAGTGACTTTGTCATTGTGTTATTGTGGATCATCATAATGTCAGCCTTCTACAGACATCATCCAAACGTCTGCACAACATTCAGACAACCATTCATGTCAACACAGATTAATAACATGCTGCTGATCTCAGTCAAGTCTGGAATTAGAGGATCAAATCAAATCAGACATGTTGGACTAAAAAACTGTTCATTATTTCATTTGTCACATGACCTTCTTCTTGCTGTGTTTGGTAGCTTGGTAGGTAAATGTCATTCAAAGGAGACATCCACATTTGTTCAAGTGTGTCTTCAAACAGCAGCCACATGTACATTCAAAGAGTTATTGGTGGCAGTCATCATTCCTCCTGTCCATCCTGAGTGTGAAGTGTTTCCTTCATAACACAACTACACTGTAAGAAATACAGCAACATGTAAATCCCATGAGTCGACTTACAGTTTATAAGTTCACACAGAGGAATGTTTCTCCCAGTGTGGGGATGATTGTACCATTTTGTGTTTGTTGTATTGTTGCAGAACGCACAGTTAGCACATCTATACATGCCACTTGTTGTCACCATGTGGTCGTGTCCTTCAAAGTCCTTAAAGATGGTTCAGCTTGAAGGACATGTCAGTGTCTCCTCAGTGTCTTTTATTTGTGAAGCTCAATGATTATATTCAGTAGAAACAAGCTCAGCCTGGACTCGTCTGTTTTTAGATAGGAGTTCACAGCGAGAGGTGGTGGTGGGGTCATGTAGAACACGTTCTTCACATGTTCCTACAACCAGTCCAGCCACAGAGGGCGCCATGTCTGTCCCCAGCACAGTCTCAGCCTTTTACCAGCTGGATTTATATTCCATTCAGTTGTGACTGAGAACAAGGTGTGGCACTTCTAATAGGAATGCATTAAGAGGACTGTGTGTTGTTTCTCTCTTGAACAGGTAATATGCAGCAGAGTTCAAAGCGTCTTCATGAGGAATGCAAGCATATTAATGTGGCACATCAAGGACAGCAGTATTGTGTTCTGATGGACAATCACACAGACAACTGAGTCCATGTTTGTGTCTCAAAGACAGGAGGGTAAGTCTTTGACAAACTCTTTCACAAAGTGTGTGTGCAAAAGAACAAAGAAGAAAGCAGGCTTCAGCTTGTGGATCAACACAAAGAGCAGACAGTTACAGGAACAAATGAATGAATGAAAGAATATTAAATATTTGATACTGATGTGGTCGTTTGGAGTTAATGAAATGTTAAATAATGAGCAGAAATGTTTAGTAGCATCATTACCAGTCTAACAGGCTTCATGTTTGGTTGACTTTGGTTGGACTTTGTAACTCTTGGTTATGAATGATGTTTATCTTGTTGTTTGATGAATTGACATAATGAAGTAAGTAAATCAGAATCAAAAGGGAAGAAGAAAATATCAAATGTCTCATTTATTTAAAGTTTTTTTTTTACATTTTCTTTCTTTAAAGGATTTCAAAATAAAAAAGAGGAAAAGAAGAATGAGTTGTTCTGTGCATCGTTGAAGTTAACCAGGCCGATTTCAAGTTTGACCACGAGCTGAACAAACCATGTAGAACCTGACAAATATGTACAGAATAACTGTGTAAGCTACAGTCAGTGAACTGACCTCAGAGTCTGCAGTCTGCAGTGTGGACTCTGCAGAAAATCACACAGCAGCTTCACTCCTGAATCCTGCAGCTTGTTGTCACTCAGGTACAGCTCTGTCAGATGGGAGGGGTTGGACTTCAGAGCTGAGGCCAGAGAAGCACAGCTGATCTCTGACAAACTGCAGTCCTCCAATCTGAATAAAGAATAAATGATGTTGATAAAAATCCATTTATGATCCAATCAGATGTGTTCAGGTTTGAAATGTGCAGCTCAACATTACTATGTCCTAATCAATGAGCTTTTTCTCTAAAATGAGTAGAGTGACTTTGTCATTGTGTTATTGTGGATCATCATAATGTCAGCCTTCTACAGACATCATCCAAACGTCAGCACAACATTCAGACAACCATTCATGTCAACACAGATTAATAACATGCTGCTGATCTCAGTCAAGTCTGGAATTAGAGGATCAAATCAAATCAGACATGTTGGACTAAAACACTGTTCATTATTTCATTTGTCACATGACCTTCTTCTTGCTGTATTTGGTAGCTTGGTAGGTAAATGTCATTCAAAGGAGACGGTTGGTTTGATGGTGTTCATCCAGCCTCAACATCCAATACTTCCTCATTTCATGAAGCCTTTAAATCACATTGTTGTGGCGTGGTCCTTGCTAGTGAATGTCATTCTGTTATTGTGGATCATCATAAAGTCAGACTACTACAGACATCATCATCAGCTGACCTCAGTCAAGTCCGTGTGTGTGTGTGTGTGTGTGTGTGTGTGTGTGTGTGTGTTGAAATCAACAGAAACCAAAGAAATATTTCTCCTTCAACAAGTAAACTTGATCATTTCAAACAAATCTGAGTTCAGAGGATCTTCTGTATACAGATGTGACCATTTACCAACAATTCTAAACATTCATTGACTTTAACCACTAACAGAGGACATTTTCTACAGTTTCTTTAAGAAACACAAGTCTTTGTGACTGCAGACTAAATTTACTACAACAAACATGAAAATATGAACAAAAGGAAATTTACAACTTTATGGATGTAAGTTATGTCTGAACATAAATTAGCTTCAATTGTTAATTAAACATCAGATCTACAATAGTAACAGAGTCAGTGAACTGACCTCAGAGTCTTCAGTCTGCAGTGTGGACTCTCCAGAAAATCACACAGCAGCTTCACTGCTGAATCATACAGGTCGTTGAGACTCAGGTCCAGCTCTGTCAGATGGGAGGGGTTGGACTTCAGAGCTGAGACCAGAGAAGCACAGCTGATCTCTGACAACCTGCAGCTCCTCAATCTGAATAAAGAATAAATGATGTTGATAAAAATCCATTTATGATCCAATCAGATGTGTTCAGGTTTGAAATGTGCAGCTCAACATTACTATGTCCTAATCAATGAGCTTTTCTCTAAAATGAGTAGAGTGACTTTGTCATTGTGTTATTGTGGATCATCATAATGTCAGCCTTCTACAGACATCATCCAAACGTCAGCACAACATTCAGACAACCATTCATGTCAACACAGATTAATAACATGCTGCTGATCTCAGTGAGGATCAAATCAAATCAGACATGTTGGACTAAAACACTGTTCATTATTTCATTTATCACATGACCTTCTTCTTGCTGTATTTGGTAGCTTGGTAGGTAAATGTCATTCAAAGGAGACGTCCACATTTGTTCAAGTGTGTCTTCAAACAGCAGCCACATGTACATTCAAAGAGTTATTGGTGGCAGTCATCATTCCTCCTGTCCAAAGCCACTAGACTGTGTCATGTGAATTTGTTAAAACCTTTTTACGGACGTCAGACAGTGGGGAAAGGGGAAATGGGAGTGGTATGGTTAATGCTTCTGTTTGTACATCTGCAGTTGCTCTGAGCTCATCTCCGGCAGTCAGCGAGGAGGAGAATTCGACTACTGATGTGGTTTTGCAAGGTCGAAAAATTCAGAGTCACTGAAAAATTTAGATTACATGTTGGTAAGTTTGGATGATAAAAAAGGTGCTGAGTTGGTTGCCCTTATTAAAAGCTATCCTGTCCTGTTTTCGGATATACCTTCTCGCACGCATCTCATTGAGCATGATGTGGATATTGGTGATGCGGCACAAATAAAGCAGCGTTTTATCGGGTTTCAGCAGATAAGCGCAAGCTTTTAGACAAAGAAGTTCAATATATGTTGGACAATCGTATTGCTGAGCCGTGCATTTCAAGTTGGGCATCGCCGTGTCTGTTGGTCAATAAGCCAGACCCAACTTTTAGACCATGTACTGACTTTCGTAAAGTTAATAACATTACAAAGCCAGATGTGTTTCCTCTTCCCCGCATGGAAGACTGTATAGATCAGGTGGGGTCTGCCGTTTATGTGAGTAAGTTTGACCTCTTAAAGGGTTATTGGCAGGTTCCCCTGTCTAAGCGGGCACAGGAAATGTGTGCGTTTATTACACCTTCTGGTCTGTACAAGTACACTGTTATGCCATTTGGCCTGCGTAATGTGCCGGCAACATTTCAGCGCCTCATGAACCAGGTTGTGGCAGGGCTGGATGGCTGTGCAGTGTACCTTGATGATGTGGTAATATACAGTGATACATGGTCTGAACATATTCAGCGTATTCGCGCATTGTTGGACACATTGGTCTGGGCAGGGTTGACTGTTAATTTGGCAAAATGCGAATTTGCGAAGGCCACAGTCACCTATTTGGGTAAGGAAGTCAGTCAAGGCCGGGTTTGTATGTTACAGGATAAGGTGGCTGTAATAGTAAGATATGCCCCTCCAACCACCAAGAAAGAGCTGATGCGCTTTTTAGGGATGGTGGGATACTACCGGAGTTTTTGTCGGAATTTTTCATCGGTTGTAGAGTCTCTGACAGCGCTTTTGAAAAAAGAGGCACACTTTGTGTGGTCAGACAGCTGTAGACTGGCGTTTGAAAATGTCAAGGCACTTTTGTGTGCAGAACCTGTGTTGGTTGCCCCCCGGTTGAATGAGGTTTTTTCCCTGCAGGTGGATGCATCTAATGTAGGGGCAGGTGAAAACTAATAAACACACTTATTGAAAAAAAAAAATCGTAGGGGCAGGGGCTGTACTTATGCAGGCAGGAGACCACGGGGTTGAAAAACCTGTGGCCTTCTTCTCTAGGAAGTTTAATAAGTACCAGCTCAATTACTCGGTGATCGAGAAGGAGGCACTAGCAATAATATGGGCATTGCAGCATTTTGATGTTTATTTGGGATCGGGTCTAACTCTGTTGGTTGTTTATACCGATCATAACCCACTGACTTTCCTACGATCACTTCAAAATCCAAATCAGAGGCTGATGCGGTGGGCATTGTTTTTACAGCCGTACCATCTGGATATTTGTCATATAAAGGGATCAGAAAATGTGATAGCAGATGCTCTTTCACGGTTGCCCTAAATGTGTTTGTGTTCTCACTTATTGTCTGTTCTGCTCTTTTTCCAGTTCTGCCTTCTCACTACTCTCTTAATGTGCTCCTAGGATCCAGGTTGCTGAGAGTGGAGGATGGGGGGAGAAACTACGATGGATCAATGGATCGATGGATCGATGGATAGATAGATACTTTATTGATCCCGAAGGAAATTCAAGAAATAAAGGGGGTGCACCGTTCCCGGAGATACTGCAACACCAGGTCGATGCGTGGAGTGGACGGAGCAAGCCCCTATTCCATCTCCCTGCTCCAAAAATCAATTTAATATATGGTCCCCGGGTAGGGGACGTATCCGATATTAAACTGATAAGAACAGATACTACACTTGATCTTAGCCAAAAGGCCGAGAAGCGATTACAGCGATTACGTTACAGTAACATTGTAATGTGAAGCACAGAGCTGCTATACTACTCTGACATGGTCAGAATACAGTGACTGTACAATAAGTTTATAATATATATACATAGTATATATTTATACTGTCAGTGAGTTCAATACATACTAAAAACAAACAGTTTGATTCACTTTGATCAGCTGACTGTCACACAAATCTGTTTATAATCAGTCTGATGTATTCTTTACATGTGTAGTCTATGTTATTAGTTATCATGAATAACTGATAATCAATGATTGAAATTTGTGTAATTAGTTTCAGAAGGCTGTACAAGAGAGAAGATACAGCGTGTACACCCTGAAACCTGAAAAACAGATGACCACAGAGGGCTCAGTGTGGTGACCTGAACACCAGCACCAAGTCTCTCACACACACACACACACACACACACACACAGTGTAGAGAACTATAACAAAGCAAATGAACTGTATGTGTGATGTCAGTGTCTTCAACAGGACCAGTTTCCTGCAGCTGATCTGTAAAGATCCACGCAGAAGTTCACCGGGCTTCTTCAACAACACATCTCTGAGTCACGGTCTCATGTCGGTCAGATCATAGAATGAACGAGCTGCAGCACACCGACACACTCACACTTTAAAAGTTGTTCATGTGATCGTGGCCAGCATGGACAGCCAGCGATGTCGATCTAACAGAAGAAATATATCTACAGAGTCTGTTGTTGTTTTTCACATCAGCTGTTTTGGGTTGAACTTGTAAATTAGGCTGCAGCTGCCCTGTTATGTAAATATACATATAAATATACACAATACAAGTCACTATAACCTGAAGTGGTAACATGATGACACTGCTGGGAAGTACATGTTCATATGTATATCACTGAAATAAATACAGCACATACATCTGTTGATCATGTTTTATTAATGACTGTTCATGAACACCAACATATTTCCACATCATAATTCCAGACTAAACGTGTGAGTATAATGTGTGCATCATCAGAGGCTCTGTCTGCCTCTGCAGCAGCTCAGTCGTGAGCTCACTGTGCTCCTCCAGGTTCATCTCTTCAAGTCTCTGAAGACAAACACAGAAAAACAAATATGAGTCTTTATGAGTGTCATGACATTATGTTGGGAATGTGATACTACAGATTAGTCTGTAGGCTGATCAGCGTTTGATCAGCATGACTAAAAAATAATAATTATATAATAATTTTGTAACGTTTACCAGGCGATGTGACTCTACAGCATGATACAGTAATATGTGATATGTAAAGCACAGAGCTGCTCTATGATGCAGACCAGGTCAGAATATAATGACGATATGAAGTTTATACATACACACCTCGTTTACTGCTCATAGAAATGAAAACTGTATTTTGAAAGCTTTTTAATATTTTATAGTCATATTTTCTGTGTCAGTGATAAATATGTAACTGCTGCAGGATTTATGGAAACTAGACTTCAGCTTCACTGTTTGGTCAGGCACGATGCGGTAACATTATTGAGATCAGCTGTCTGCTGATGATGACGTCAATCGAAGTGTAACCATTGCAACACGTCAAACTGCAAACTGACGTCACCGTGACAAAGCACGGGACAAACACAGCGCGGTGTTTTATTGATGTCGGTCAGATTATAATAATAACTAAAAAGTTTAGAGACTTACCTCCGTCACTGCTCTTCAGCCCGTTAGGCCTCCACCTCCTCCTCCTGCTCTGGTGTGGGCTGACCTCTTCACCTGGACACTTTGTAGCTCCTCCTCCTCCGGGTCTCCCCGGTGGCTTAGCCCCGCTCACCTGGCCCTGACCCCGCCTCTTTCTTACCGGTTTATTTCTCCGTTTTCTGAGCGCCAACGGAGAGAAAAACTTGTTGTCTGCTAACGCTGTCTCACTGTCAGACTACACTCTGATAATATATTAGTTTGTTAGCTTTACGGCGCTAATGTTAGCTTTCATTAGCACGCGGACCAGCGTGCTGCCTTCAGGTGCTCGTTGTTGTGAAAAACTTGTTTGTCTCGTGACGCCACTGAGTGTTGCGTTCAATGCAATCGGAAATTACAGAATCTAGAGAACAGCGAATCTTACACTGCTCCTTTAAATCACATTGTTGTGGCGTGGTCCTTGCTAGTGAATGTCATTCTGTTATTGTGGATCATCATAAAGTCAGACTACTACAGACATCATCATCAGCTGACCTCAGTCAAGTCTGCGTGTGCGTGTGCGCGTGTGTGTGTGTGTGTGTGTGTGTGTGTGTGTGTGTGAAATATTTCTACTTCAACAAGTAAACTTGATCATTTCAAACAAATCTGAGTTCAGAGGATCTTCTGTATACAGATGTGACCATTTACCAACAATTCTAAACATTCATTGACTTTAACCACTAACAGAGGACATTTTCTACAGTTTCTTTAAGAAACACAAGTCTTTGTGACTGCAGACTAAATTTAATACAACAAACATGAAAATATGAACAAAAGGAAATTTACAACTTTATGGATGTAAGTTATGTCTGAACATAAATTAGCTTCAATTGTTAATTAAACATCAAATCAAAATCTAATTTATTTGTATAGCCCCTTAAAATAGCCGATGGTACCCAAAGTGCTTTACAACAAGGCCATGAGACAATACATAATACAAACATAACATACAGATACAATTAAAAGTGCTGTAGTGCTACAGTGCTGCAGGGTATTAAAACACCTTCCAGAAAAAACACAGAAAGGAGCAAACAGAATAAGTACACCTAAGAAACAGTACTGCCCTAGTCAGAGTTAAATGCCAATCTAAAAAAGTGAGTCTTAAGCTTCGATTTAAAAAGGCTGAGATCAGTAGTGGTGCGAATGTCAGGGGGCAGTTTGTTCCACAGTCTGGGAGCAGCGACGGCAAAAGAACGGTCGCCCCACTGTTTAAATCTTGACCTAGGGACCTCTAACAGAAGCTGCCCCGAAGAGCGCAGCGCTCTGCCACAATTACAAATAGTTAAAATCTCTGACAGATAAGAGGGGGCCAAGCCATTAATGGCATTAAAAACAAACAACAGAAGTTTAAAATCAATTCTAAAATGGACTGGAAGCCAGTGGAGTGACGACAGCACAGGAGTAATGTGTTTGTGTCTGGACGTGCTTGTTAAAAATCGGGCAGCAGCGTTCTGAACAAGTTGGAGACGAGAAATTGAAGACTGACTGAGGCCAACGTAAAGAGCATTGCAGTAGTCCAGCCTGGAACTAATAAAAGCGTGGATTGCCTTACATCAGATCTACAACAGTAACAGAGAATCAGTGAACTGACCTCAGAGTCTTCAGTCTGCAGTGTGGACTCTCCAGAAAATCACACAGCAGCTTCACTCCTGAATCCTGCAGGTAGTTCTGACTCAGGTCCAGCTCTGTCAGATGGGAGGGGTTGGACTTCAGAGCTGAGGCCAGAGAAGCACAGCTGATCTCTGACAACCTGCAGAGCCTCAATCTGAATAAAGAATAAATGATGTTGATAAAAATCCATTTATAATCCAATCAGTTGTGTTCAGGTTTGAAATGTGCAGCTCAACATTACTATGTCCTAATCAATGAGCTTTTCTCTAAAATGAGTAGAGTGACTTTGTCATTGTGTTATTGTGGATCATCATAAAGTCAGACTACTACAGACATCATCATCAGCTGACCTCAGTCAAGTCTGTGTGTGTGTGTGTGTGTGTGTGTGTGTGTGTGTGTGAAATATTTCTCCTTCAACAAGTAAACTTGATCATTTCAAACAAATCTGAGTTCAGAGGATCTTCTGTATACAGATGTGACCATTTACCAACAATTCTAAACATTCATTGACTTTAACCACTAACAGAGGACATTTTCTACAGTTTCTTTAAGAAACACAAGTCTTTGTGACTGCAGACTAAATTTAATACAACAAACATGAAAATATGGACAAAAGGACATTTACAACTTTATGGATGTAAGTTATGTCAGAACATAAATTAGCTTCAATTGTTAATTAAACATCAGATCTACAATAGTAACAGAGAGTCAGTGAACTGACCTCAGAGTCTTCAGTCTGCAGTGTGGACTCTTCAGAAAATCACACAGCAGCTTCACTCCTGAATCCTGCAGGTCGTTGAAGCTCAGGTACAGCTCTGTCAGATGGGAGGGGTTGGACTTCAGAGCTGAGGCCAGAGAAGCACAGCTGATCTCTGACAAACTGCAGTTCACCAATCTGAATAAAGAATGAATGATGTTGATAAAAATCCATTTATGATCCAATCAGATGTGTTCTGGTTTGAAATGTGCAGCTCAACATTACTATGTCCTAATCAATGAGCTTTTCTCTAAAATGAGTAGAGTGACTTTGTCATTGTGTTATTGTGGATCATCATAATGTCAGCCTTCTACAGACATCATCCAAACGTCTGCACAACATTCAGACAACCATTCATGTCAACACAGATTAATAACATGCTGCTGATCTCAGTCAAGTCTGGAATTAGAGGATCAAATCAAATCAGACATGTTGGACTAAAACACTGTTCATTATTTCATTTGTCACATGACCTTCTTCTTGCTGTATTTGGTAGCTTGGTAGGTAAATGTCATTCAAAGGAGACGGTTGGTTTGATGGTGTTCATCCAGCCTCAACATCCAATACTTCCTCATTTCATGAAGCCTTTAAATCACATTGTTGTGGCGTGGTCCTTGCTAGTGAATGTCATTCTGTTATTGTGGATCATCATAAAGTCAGACTACTACAGACATCATCATCAGCTGACCTCAGTCAAGTCTGTGTGTCTGTGTGTCTGTGTGTGTGTGTGTGTGTGTGTGTGTGTGTTGAAATCAACAGAAACCAAAGAAATATTTCTACTTCAACAAGTAAACTTGATCATTTCAAACAAATCTGAGTTCAGAGGATCTTCTGTATACAGATGTGACCATTTACCAACAATTCTAAACATTCATTGACTTTAACCACTAACAGAGGACATTTTCTACAGTTTCTTTAAGAAACACAAGTCTTTGTGACTGCAGACTAAATTTAATACAACAAACATGAAAATATGAACAAAAGGAAATTTACAACTTTATGGATGTAAGTTATGTCTGAACATAAATTAGCTTCAGTTGTTAATTAAACATCAGATCTACAATAGTAACAGAGAGACAGTGAACTGACCTCAGAGTCTTCAGTCTGCAGTGTGGACTCTTCAGAAAATCACACAGCAGCTTCACTCCTGAATCCCGCAGCTTGAAGTTGTCACTCAGGTCCAGCTCTCTCAGATGGGAGGGGTTGGACTTCAGAGCTGAGACCAGAGAAGCACAGCTGATCTCTGACAACCTGCAGCTTCTCAATCTGAATAAAGAATAAATGATGTTGATAAAAATCCATTTATAATCCAATCAGATGTGTTCAGGTTTGAAATGTGCAGCTCAACATTACTATGTCCTAATCAATGAGCTTTTCTCTAAAATGAGTAGAGTGACTTTGTCATTGTGTTATTGTGGATCATCATAATGTCAGCCTTCTACAGACATCATCCAAACGTCAGCACAACATTCAGACAACCATTCATGTCAACACAGATTAATAACATGCTGCTGATCTCAGTGAGGATCAAATCAAATCAGACATGTTGGACTAAAACACTGTTCATTATTTCATTTATCACATGACCTTCTTCTTGCTGTATTTGGTAGGTTGGTAGGTAAATATCATTCAAAGGAGACGTCCACATTTGTTCAAGTGTGTCTTCAAACAGCAGCCACATGTACATTCAAAGAGTTATTGGTGGCAGTCATCATTCCTCCTGTCCAAAGCCACTAGACTGTGTCATGTGAATTTGTTAAAACCTTTTTACGGACGTCAGACAGTGGGGAAAGGGGAAATGGGAGTGGTATGGTTAATGCTTCTGTTTGTACATCTGCAGTTGCTCTGAGCTCATCTCCGGCAGTCAGCGAGGAGGAGAATTCGACTACTGATGTGGTTTTGCAAGGTCGAAAAATTCAGAGTCACTGAAAAATTTAGATTACATGTTGGTAAGTTTGGATGATAAAAAAGGTGCTGAGTTGGTTGCCCTTATTAAAAGCTATCCTGTCCTGTTTTCGGATATACCTTCTCGCACGCATCTCATTGAGCATGATGTGGATATTGGTGATGCGGCACAAATAAAGCAGCGTTTTATCGGGTTTCAGCAGATAAGCGCAAGCTTTTAGACAAAGAAGTTCAATATATGTTGGACAATCGTATTGCTGAGCCGTGCGTTTCAAGTTGGGCATCGCCGTGTCTGTTGGTCAATAAGCCAGACCCAACTTTTAGACCATGTACTGACTTTCGTAAAGTTAATAACATTACAAAGCCAGATGTGTTTCCTCTTCCCCGCATGGAAGACTGTATAGATCAGGTGGGGTCTGCCGTTTATGTGAGTAAGTTTGACCTCTTAAAGGGTTATTGGCAGGTTCCCCTGTCTAAGCGGGCACAGGAAATGTGTGCGTTTATTACACCTTCTGGTCTGTACAAGTACACTGTTATGCCATTTGGCCTGCGTAATGTGCCGGCAACATTTCAGCGCCTCATGAACCAGGTTGTGGCAGGGCTGGATGGCTGTGCAGTGTACCTTGATGATGTGGTAATATACAGTGATACATGGTCTGAACATATTCAGCGTATTCGCGCATTGTTGGACACATTGGTCTGGGCAGGGTTGACTGTTAATTTGGCAAAATGCGAATTTGCGAAGGCCACAGTCACCTATTTGGGTAAGGAAGTCAGTCAAGGCCGGGTTTGTATGTTACAGGATAAGGTGGCTGTAATAGTAAGATATGCCCCTCCAACCACCAAGAAAGAGCTGATGCGCTTTTTAGGGATGGTGGGATACTACCGGAGTTTTTGTCGGAATTTTTCATCGGTTGTAGAGTCTCTGACAGCGCTTTTGAAAAAAGAGGCACACTTTGTGTGGTCAGACAGCTGTAGACTGGCGTTTGAAAATGTCAAGGCACTTTTGTGTGCAGAACCTGTGTTGGTTGCCCCCGGTTGAATGAGGTTTTTTCCCTGCAGGTGGATGCATCTAATGTAGGGGCAGGTGAAAACTAATAAACACACTTATTGAAAAAAAAAATCGTAGGGGCAGGGGCTGTACTTATGCAGGCAGGAGACCACGGGGTTGAAAAACCTGTGGCCTTCTTCTCTAGGAAGTTTAATAAGTACCAGCTCAATTACTCGGTGATCGAGAAGGAGGCACTAGCAATAATATGGGCATTGCAGCATTTTGATGTTTATTTGGGATCGGGTCTAACTCTGTTGGTTGTTTATACCGATCATAACCCACTGACTTTCCTACGATCACTTCAAAATCCAAATCAGAGGCTGATGCGGTGGGCATTGTTTTTACAGCCGTACCATCTGGATATTTGTCATATAAAGGGATCAGAAAATGTGATAGCAGATGCTCTTTCACGGTTGCCCTAAATGTGTTTGTGTTCTCACTTATTGTCTGTTCTGCTCTTTTTCCAGTTCTGCCTTCTCACTACTCTCTTAATGTGCTCCTAGGATCCAGGTTGCTGAGAGTGGAGGATGGGGGGAGAAACTACGATGGATCAATGGATCGATGGATCGATGGATAGATAGATACTTTATTGATCCCGAAGGAAATTCAAGAAATAAAGGGGGTGCACCGTTCCCGGAGATACTGCAACACCAGGTCGATGCGTGGAGTGGACGGAGCAAGCCCCTATTCCATCTCCCTGCTCCAAAAATCAATTTAATATATGGTCCCCGGGTAGGGGACGTATCCGATATTAAACTGATAAGAACAGATACTACACTTGATCTTAGCCAAAAGGCCGAGAAGCGATTACAGCGATTACGTTACAGTAACATTGTAATGTGAAGCACAGAGCTGCTATACTACTCTGACATGGTCAGAATACAGTGACTGTACAATAAGTTTATAATATATATACATAGTATATATTTATACTGTCAGTGAGTTCAATACATACTAAAAACAAACAGTTTGATTCACTTTGATCAGCTGACTGTCACACAAATCTGTTTATAATCAGTCTGATGTATTCTTTACATGTGTAGTCTATGTTATTAGTTATCATGAATAACTGATAATCAATGATTGAAATTTGTGTAATTAGTTTCAGAAGGCTGTACAAGAGAGAAGATACAGCGTGTACACCCTGAAACCTGAAAAACAGATGACCACAGAGGGCTCAGTGTGGTGACCTGAACACCAGCACCAAGTCTCTCACACACACACACACACACACACACACACAGTGTAGAGAACTATAACAAAGCAAATGAACTGTATGTGTGATGTCAGTGTCTTCAACAGGACCAGTTTCCTGCAGCTGATCTGTAAAGATCCACGCAGAAGTTCACCGGGCTTCTTCAACAACACATCTCTGAGTCACGGTCTCATGTCGGTCAGATCATAGAATGAACGAGCTGCAGCACACCGACACACTCACACTTTAAAAGTTGTTCATGTGATCGTGGCCAGCATGGACAGCCAGCGATGTCGATCTAACAGAAGAAATATATCTACAGAGTCTGTTGTTGTTTTTCACATCAGCTGTTTTGGGTTGAACTTGTAAATTAGGCTGCAGCTGCCCTGTTATGTAAATATACATATAAATATACACAATACAAGTCACTATAACCTGAAGTGGTAACATGATGACACTGCTGGGAAGTACATGTTCATATGTATATCACTGAAATAAATACAGCACATACATCTGTTGATCATGTTTTATTAATGACTGTTCATGAACACCAACATATTTCCACATCATAATTCCAGACTAAACGTGTGAGTATAATGTGTGCATCATCAGAGGCTCTGTCTGCCTCTGCAGCAGCTCAGTCGTGAGCTCACTGTGCTCCTCCAGGTTCATCTCTTCAAGTCTCTGAAGACAAACACAGAAAAACAAATATGAGTCTTTATGAGTGTCATGACATTATGTTGGGAATGTGATACTACAGATTAGTCTGTAGGCTGATCAGCGTTTGATCAGCATGACTAAAAAATAATAATTATATAATAATTTTGTAACGTTTACCAGGCGATGTGACTCTACAGCATGATACAGTAATATGTGATATGTAAAGCACAGAGCTGCTCTATGATGCAGACCAGGTCAGAATATAATGACGATATGAAGTTTATACATACACACCTCGTTTACTGCTCATAGAAATGAAAACTGTATTTTGAAAGCTTTTTAATATTTTATAGTCATATTTTCTGTGTCAGTGATAAATATGTAACTGCTGCAGGATTTATGGAAACTAGACTTCAGCTTCACTGTTTGGTCAGACACGATTCGGTAACATTATTGAGATCAGCTGTCTGCTGATGACGTCAATCGAAGTGTAACCATGGCAACATGTCAAACTGCAAACTGACGTCACCCTGACAAAGCACGGAGCTGCTCCGTGAACACAGCGCGGTGTTTTATTGATGTCGGTCAGATTATAATCACTGTATTGTTATTGTGTGTTAAATAAGAGTCTCACAAGTGATTATCAGGTTTGCGTTGTTTACTGCCAGAGCGTGCTCTGCTACACACACTTACAGCAGCTGTAAATCCCGCCTCTCTTTACGACAGTTACTGTTATCAGTACATCTTCCCCCTTCATAAACACAAACATATACAACAGAGCTTGTCATAAAAAGAACAACAACAATTAAAGCTGCGAGCAGCGTTGAGGCGGACCGAGCCACCACGCAACTCGGGCCGTGGCGCAACCGCGTACCACGCCGTCGTAACACACGCCGTCGTAACACACGCCGTCATAACACGCGCCGTCATAACACGCGTCGTCGTGAGATGTGCAGACCATGTCACGAATGCCTCACATTACCTCAGTAGCAAGGTGTCATGTCCAGAAGCTGTGGGAGAGCACTGTATGTTGTGAGACGTTTCAGGCACTGCAAAAGACTGAGCGTTCAGCCACATGCTGAATTGTTGTGCAATGCTGCCATCTCCTGGACACTAATTAAAGTAGCACGTGATTGCCAGCATTGGGCCAGTATATGCAGCCAGCATAAAAGGTGGTCAAAATGTTGGACTTTGAGGCCACGTCCCGGAACGCCTTTCAACGTACAGATACGAAGATCACCGTTTGAGTAGAGGTCGACAAGATGAAAGCACTGACCAAGTTTGAAGCAGATCCGATAAAACCTGTCGGAGAAGACAATTCAAGTAGAAGCTGAAAATGACATCACAGTTTGACATTTGGTCAAAGCGTCCGACTTTGAGGCCACGCCCCAGACACGCATTTCGACCTAGAGTCACGAAGAGCACCGTTTGAATAGAGCTCGATAAGATGAAAGCACTGACTAAGTTTGAAGACGACCCGAGAAATCCTCTAGGAGGAGTTAAAGCTCAAAAGTACTAAAAAGTTTGACATTTGGTCAAAACGGCCGACTTTGAGGCTACGCCACGGACACGCACTTCGACGTGCAGTCACGAAGAGCACCGTTTGAAATGAGCTCGACAGGGTGAAATGACTGACCAAGTTTGAAGCCGACCCGAGAAATCCTCTAGGAGGAGTTAAAGCTCAAAAGTGCTAAAAAGTTTGACATTTGTGCAAATTGGCCAACTTTGAGGCCACGCCCTGGACACGCCATTTGACTTAGAGTCACGAAGAGCACCGTTTAAATAGAGCTCGACAAGATGAAAGCACTGACCAAGTTTGAAGCCGACCCGAGAAATCCTCTAGGCGGAGTTAAAGCTCAAAAGTGCTAAAAAAGTGCCAAAAATGAAAAATTAAAATTAAAATATCCGGCTTCCTGTGGGATTTTGGACATGGGTCCAAGAGGCTTTTTTGTGCGTCTTGGCACGTTCTATGAGCCAACCAAATTTCGTAAAAATCGGCAAAACGTGGCTCCGGGGCTGTTCCTTAAAGTTCCTGTAGGGGGCGCTACAACAAGTAGAAATGCGATTTTTGGTACATGAGCTCCAGATAGCAGTCTACATGTGTCCTGTGAATTTCATATTCATAAGTATTACGGTTTGCGCAGAATGAGTGCCCCGGTTACCAGAGCGCCACCTAGCGCCATGGGTACACGTCATGCCAAATTACGTTTGAATCACATGTTCCGATGCGGAGATATAAGCCGTTAACTTTGAAAGAGCGCCACCCTGTGGCGGTGGCCTGAAATTGTGTAAAATTGTGCAGGATGCACAAAGAAGTCATGATAAAGGATTGTTCCAAATTTGGCGTCAATCGGCCATACCATTGTGACCAAACACGCCACTTCCTCTTCTGACGCAAAATCAGCAGGAAGTGCTAACGTCGTAACGCGCTCATCTTTCAAAATTTCAACATACTGTACATTAGTGTTTTTGTCAGGGTGGTCTGCAGAGCGTACGTGCCAAATTTCGTGCAAATCGGACAATCGTGCACGGAGAAACCCGAAAAAGTCACTTTCGCACATATCGCCCTCTAGCGGAAAAAAAGTCTAGGCGGAAATGGGCGTGGCCTATATAGGGCGACTCAGCTACATCCCCCGAACGCGTGGATATGTGTTTTATGAATGTGCGACAAACGGTGCGGGAGTTATTAGCAGTATGAGAAATAGCGCCACCTAGTGGTCTTCCCAGTGGTTGACTTGAATGCGACGTGTAGAATATTTAATTTTTCACCAGGCACGTCGAATGTGCCAAATAAAAATAGCGCAATGTCCATGCTGAGGCAGTCGAAAATGGGCGCAAAGTCCCGGATGAAAAAGAATTAAAGCTGCAAGCAGCGTTGAGGCGGACCGAGCCCCCACGTAACTCGGGGCGTGTCGCAACCGCGTCCAACGCCGTCGTAACACGTGCCGTCGTAACACGTGCCGTCATAACACGTGCCGTCGTAACATGTCCCGTCGTAACATGTGTAGTCGTAACACGTGCCGTCGTAGGTGGCCCCATCTGTTGGGGTGTAATTAGAGTAGTGTAAGATTGCCAGCATTGTGACAGCACATGGAGTCAGCAGCATATGGAGCAGTTCTAAGCCCTCATGTACAGAAGCTGTGGGACAGCAGTGTATGTTGTGACACGACACTGCAAAAGAATGAGCTTTTACCCAGATGTTGAATCCTTATGCAATGGCTCCATCTGCTGGCCTGTAATGAGACTAGCGTCTGACTGCCAGCATTGGGCCAGCATATGGAGGTATAGTAAATTGGGGCAACTTTGAGGCCACAGTACGGACACGCCCTTTGACGTACAGACACGAAGAGCACCGTTTGAGTAGAGTTCGACAAGATGAAAGCACTGACCAAGTTTGAAGCCGACCGAGAAATTCCCTAGGAGGAGTTAAAGCTCAAAAGTGCTAAAAAGTTTGATATTTGGTGAAAATGGCCGACTTTGAGGCCACGCCCTGGACACGCCTTTCGACTTAGAGTCACGAAGAGCACCGTTTAAATAGAGCTCGACAAGATGAAATAAGTGAGCAAGTTTGAAGCCGATCCGAGAAATTCCCTAGGAGGAGTTAAAGCTCAAAAGTGCTAAAAACTTTGACATTTGGTCAAAATGGCCGACTTTGAGGCCACGGCACGGCCACGCCCTTCTACGTAGAGTCACGCAGAGCACAATTTAGATTCAGCACCATGTTATGATTGTACTGACCAAGTTTGAAGCCGATCGGAGAAATTCCCTAGGAGGAGATAATCCCCAAAAGTGCCAAATATGAAAATTAAAAATGTAAATATCCGACTTCCTGTGGGATTTGGGACATGGGTCCAAGAGGCTTTTTTGTGCGCCTTGGCACGTTCTATGAGCCTACCAAGTTTCGTACATATCGGCGAAACGTGGCGATGGGGCTGTTCTTTAAAATTCCTGTAGGGGGCGCTACAACCGTGGCAAACGCGATTTTTGGTACGTGAGCTCCAGGCACCAGTTTACACGTATCTGGTGAATTTCATATTCATAAGTATTACGGTTTGCGCAGCATGAGTTTTCCGCCACCAGAGCGCCACCTAGCGGCAAAATTTTTTTCCCCTTTTTAGGGGAGCCTCAGAGCGCCCTGGGCATGTATCGCACCAATTTACGTTTTAATCGCACGTTGCGATGTGGAGATATAAGCGTTTAACTTTGAAAGAGCGCCACCTTGTGGCAATGGCCTGAAATTGTGCAAAATTGTGCAGAATGCGCAATGAAGACATGATAAACTATTGTTCCAAATTTGGTGTGAATCGGGCATACTTTTGTGACAAAACACCCCACTTCCTGTTTTGGCGCGAAATGAACAGGAAGTGCTAATGCTATAACGCGCTCATATAGCAAAATTTTAACATACTTTAAATTAGTGTTTTTGTCAGGGGCATCTCCAGATTGTACGTTGAAAATTTCGTGCAAATCGGACAAACGTGCACGGAGAAACCCGAAAAAGTCATTTTCGCACATATCGCCCTCTAGCGGAAAAAAATTATAGGCGGAAATGGGCGTGGCCTATATAGGGCGACTCAGCTCAATTCACCGAACGCGTGGATATAAGGTTTATGAATGTGCGACAAACTATGCGGGAGTTATGGGGCTTGCGAAATTTGCATACAAATAGCGCCACCTAGTGGTCTTCCTAATGGCAAAGTTGAATGTGATGCATGTCGTCGTGCAATTTTCACCAGCCCCGACAAATTTGCCAAATAAAAATCACGAAATGTGCGCGTTCAGGCACCCGAAACAAGCCGTGAAGTCGTGATGAAGCGTAATAATAATAAACGGACCAATTTCAATAAGGACCTTCCCAGGTTCCCTGGCTCGGTCCTTAATAAAGAAACGGACCAAATACAATAAGGACCTTGCAGTGTCCTGCTCGGTCCTTAATTAAAGCTGCGAGCAGCGTTGAGGCGGACCGAGCCCCCACGCCACTCGGGCCGTGGCGCAACCGCCGGAACCAATCGTCGGAACACGTGCCGTCGTGACACGCGCCGTCGTAACATGCGCCGTCGTAACACGTGCAGACCACGTCACGAAAGTCTCACGTCACCCCAGTCCGAAGGCCACGTCACTCCACCCCCAAGCCCTCATCTCTAGAAGCTGTGAGAGTATTCTACGTTGTGACAAGTTTCAGACACTTAATAAGACTCAGCTTTCATAGAGAGAGCCTTTACTGCGAAAGGTGGACATTTAATGTTGCTGATTACAAGTTGTGTAGTTGTGACTGTATGTTGAATGGCATGATGATCCTCCTGGTTTAATTCAGCCTGATCCTCTTCCAACTCTGCTCTTACTGCAGGTACAGTAAGTGCCACACCTGCAAATGATAATGCTCCTACATCACTATCTGGCCGTTCAGCTAAAGTCATGTTCAAATACAATCCATGTGATATACCTGTTGCACATGAGTGTGTTATAATGACAGTACTATACCTAAACTAAGGAACACTTTAGAAAAGTGTCACAGATAACACTATCACCCAGATGCACAAAACTAACATATATTGTATGAATGTGTAGGATCTGAAAGGAAAGTGTGAGATTAGTTGTATTGTGTGCAAGTTTGCCTGAAAAGATGGCATGTGGTGACATAATGTGTATGTTTGTAGGACAGGAATTGTGTTAAATATTGAATGGGCCTGTTGGGATTTGGCACCATCTGCTGGGCAGTAATGAGAGTTGCGCGTGATTGCCAGCATTGGGCCAGCATATGGAGCCATATTAAAATGGGCCAAGTTTGAGGGCATGCTACGGACATACTGTTCGACGTACAGTCACGCAGAGCACATTTTTGATCCAGCACCATGTTATGACTGTACTGACCAAGTTTGAAGCAGGTCAGATAAAACCTGTAGGAGGAGTTAATTAAAATAGAACCCTAAAATGACATCACAGTTTGACATTTGTTCAAAGTGGGCAACTTTGAGGGCACGGAACAGACACGGCCTTCGACGTACAGTCACAAAAAGCACATTTTTTATTCAGCACCATGTCATGACTGTACTGACCAAGTTTGAAGCAGATCAGATAAAACCTGTAGGAGGAGTTAATTAAAATAGAACCTGAAAATGACATGACAGTTTGACATGTGTGCAAAGTGGGCAACTTTGAGGTCACGGTACGGACACGCACTTCAACGTACAGTCACACAGAGCACATTTTTTATTCAGCACCATTTTATGACTGTAGTGACCAATTTTGAAGCAGATCAGATAAAACCTGTAGGAGGAGTTAATTAAAATAGAACCAGAAAATGACATGACAGTTTGACATTTGTGTAAAGTGGGCAACTTTGGGGCCACGGTACGGACATGCCCTTCGACGTACACTCACACAGAGCACATTTTTGATTCATCACCAAGTTATGAGTGTACTGAGCAAGTTTGAAGCAGATCTGATAAATTCCCTAGTAGGAGTTAATCCTCAAAAGTGCGAAATATGAAAATTAAAAAATGTAAATATATGACTTCCTGTGGGATTTGTGACATGGGTCCAAGAGGCTTTTTTGTGCGTCTTGGGACGTTCTATGAGCCTACCAAGTTTCGTACATATCGGCCAAACGTGGCTCCGGGGCAGTTCCTTAAAAATCCTGTAGGGGGCGCTACAACCGCGAAAAACGCGATTTTTGGTATGTGAGCTCCAGGCACTGGTCTACACGTGTCCTGTGAATGTGACGTTCATAACTATTACGGTTTCCGAACAATGAGCCACCAAGGCAGCATAGCGCCACCTAGCGGCAAATTTTTTTCCCCTTATTAGGGGAGTCTCAGGGTGCCATGGGCATGCATCGTACCAATTTACGTTTTAATCACACGTGGCGATGCAGAGATATAAGCGTTTAACTTTGAAAGAGCGCCACCATGTGGCGGTGGCCTGAAATTGTGCAAAATTGTGCACAATGCGCAATGAAGACATGATAAACTATTGTTCCAAATTTGGTGTGAATCGGGCATACTTTTGTGACAAAATACTCCACTTCCTGTTTTGACGCGAAATGAACAGGAAGTGCTAACTTCATAACGCGGTCATATTGCAAAATTTCAACATACTTTAAATTAGTGTTTCTCGGTCCTTAATTAAAGCTGCGAGCAGCGTTGAGGCGGACCGAGCCCCCACGCAACTCGGGCCGTGGCGGAACCGCGTCCTGGGCCGTCGTCACACGTGCCGTTGTGATATGTGCTGTCGTGACATGTGCTGACCACGTCATGAAAGTCTCACGTCATCCCAGTCACAAGCCCACGTCACTCCACTCCCAATCCCTCATCTCCAGAAGCTGTGGGAGAGCACTCTGTTGTGACACGTTTCAGACACTTCATAAGACTCAGCTTTCATAGAGAGACCCTTCACTGCGAAAGGTGGACATTTAATGTTGCTGATTACAAGTTGTGTATTTGTGACTGTATGTTGAATGGCATGATGATCCTCCTGGTTAAATTCAGCCTGAACCCCTTCCAACTCTGCTGTTACTGCAGGTACAGTAAATGCCACACCTGCAAATGATAATGCTCCTACATCACTATCTGATTGTTCAGCTAAACCTCATGTTCAAATACAATTCATGTGATATACCTGTTGGACATGAGTGTGTTATAATGACAGTACTATACCTAACCCAAAGAACACTTTAAAAAAGTGTCACAGATAACACTATCACCCAGATGCACAAAACTAACATATATTGTATCAATTTGTGGGATCTGAAAGCAAAGTGTGAGATTAGCTGAAATGTGTGCAAGTTTGTATGAAAAGATAGCATGTGGTGATCTAATGTGTATGTTTGTAGGACAGGAATTGCTTTAAATATTGTATGGGTCTGTTGGGATTTGGCACCATCTGGTGGACACTTATTAGACCAGCACGTGATTCCCAGCATTGGGCCAGCATATGGAGCCAGCATGCTACGGACACACTGTTCGACGTACAGTCACACAGAGCACATTTTTGATTCAGCACCATGTTATGACTGTACTGACCAAGTTTGAAGCAGATCAGATAAAACCTGTAGGAGGAGTTAATTAAAATAGAACCCTAAAATGACATCACAGTTAACGCGATTTTTGGTATGTGAGCTCCAGGCACCGGTCTACACGTGTCCTGTGAATGTGACGTTCATAACTATTACGGTTTGCGCAGAATGAGTTTTAAACCACCAGAGCGCCACCTAGCGGCAAATTTTTTTTCCCTTTTTTAGGGGAGCCTCAGAGCGCCATGGGCAATCATCGTACCAATTTACGTTTTAATCGCACGTGGCGATGCGGAGATATGAGCGGTTAACTTTGAAAGAGCGCCACCTTGTGGCAATGGCCTGAAATTGTGCAAAATTGTGCAGAATGCGCAATGAAGACATGATAAACTATTGTTCCAAATTTGGTGTGAATCGGGCATACTTTTGTGACAAAACACCCCACTTCCTGTTTTGGCGCGAAATGAACAGGAAGTGCTAATGCTATAACGCGCTCATATAGCAAAATTTTAACATACTTTAAATTAGTGTTTTGGTCAGGGGCATCTCCAGATTGTACGTTGAAAATTTCGTGCAAATCGGACAAACGTGCACGGAGAAACCCGAAAAAGTTCGCACATATCGCCCTCTAGCGAAAAAAAATTATAGGCGGAAATGGGCGTGGCCTATATAGGGCGACTCAGCTCAATTCACCGAACGCGTGGATATAAGGTTTATGAATGTGCGACAAACTATGCAGGAGTTATGGGGCTTGCGAAATTTGCATACAAATAGCGCCACCTAGTGGTCTTCCTAATGGCAAAGTTGAATGTGATGCATGTCGTCGTGCAATTTTCACCAGCCCCGACAAATTTGCCAAATAAAAATCACGAAATGTGCGCGTTCAGGCACCCGAAACAAGCCGTGAAGTCGTGATGAAGCGTAATAATAATAAACGGACCAATTTCAATAAGGACCTTCCCAGGTTCCCTGGCTCGGTCCTTAATAAACGGACCAAAAACAATAAGGACCTTACCAGGTTCCCTGGCTCGGTCCTTAATAATAACGAACTAACGGACCAATTTCAATAATTCTTAATAATAATTAAAGCTGCAAGCAGCGTTGAGGCGGACCGAGCCCCCACGCAATTCGGGCCGTGGCGCAATCGCGTCCTGTGCTGTCATAACGTGTGCCGTCGTCACACGTGCCGTTGTGATATGTGCCGTTGTGACATGTGTGGATAATGTAAGTAAAGTGTGACGTCACTGGACTGGTAAGCTTACGTTATTGAAGTCCAAAGCTGTCATGTCTAGAAGGTGTGTGATAGGAGTGTATGTTGTGACACGTTGCCACCATTGCATAGCTGAATTGCTATGCAATGGCGACATCTGCTGGGTTGTAATTAGAGTAGTGTGTGATTGCCAGCATTGGGCCAGCATATGGAGCCATAGTAAAATGGGGTAACTTTGAGGCCACAGTACGGACACGCCGTTGGACGTACAGTCACAAAAAGCACATTTTCCATTCAGCACCATGTTATGAGTGTACTGGCCAAGTTTGAAGCAGATCAGATAAAAGCTGTAGGAGGAGTTAATTAAAATAGAACCTGAAAATGACATCACAGTTTGACATTAGTTCGAAACAGCCAACTTTGAGGGCATGCAACAGACACGCCCTTCAACGTACAGTCACAAAAAACACATTTTTCATTCAGCACCATGTTATGACTGTACTGACCAAGTTTTAAGCAGATCAGAGAAATTCCCTAGGAGGAGTTAAAGCCCAAAAGTGTCAAATATGAAAAAATTAAAAATAAAATATCCGACTTCCTGTTGGATTTGGGACATGGGTCCAAGAGGCTTTTTTGTGCGTCGTGGCATGTTCTATGATCCTCCCAAGTTTCGTACATATCAACCAAACTTGGCGCCGGGGCTGTTCTTTAAAATTCCTGTAGGGGGCGCTACAACCAGTAGAAATGCGATTTTTGGTATGTGAGCTCCAGGCACCAGTCTACACGTGTCTGGTGAATTTCATATTCATAACTACTACGGTTTGCGCAGAATGAGTTTTCGGCCACCAGAGCGCCACCTAGGGGCGAATCTCAAGGACTCCGTCGGCCCCGCCTCTCTTTACGACAGTTACTGTTATCAGTATAATAACTTTACATAAAGTTTAGAGACTTACCTCCGTCACTGCTCTTCAGCCCGTTAGGCCTCCACCTCCTCCTCCTGCTCTGGTGTGGGCTGACCTCTTCACCTGGACACTTTGTAGCTCCTCCTCCTCCGGGTCTCCCCGGTGGCTTAGCCCCGCTCACCTGGCCCTGACCCCGCCTCTTTCTTACCGGTTTATTTCTCCGAGCGCCAACGGAGAGAAAAACTTGTTGTCTGCTAACGCTGTCTCACTGTCAGACTACACTCTGATAATATATTAGTTTGTTAGCTTTACGGCGCTAATGTTAGCTTTCATTAGCACGCGGACCAGCGTGCTGCCTTCAGGTGCTCGTTGTTGTGAAAAACTTGTTTGTCTCGTGACGCCACTGAGTGTTGCGTTCAATGCAATCGGAAATTACAGAATCTAGAGAACAGCGAATCTTACACTGCTCCTTTAAATCACATTGTTGTGGCGTGGTCCTTGCTAGTGAATGTCATTCTGTTATTGTGGATCATCATAAAGTCAGACTACTACAGACATCATCATCAGCTGACCTCAGTCAAGTCTGCGTGTGCGTGTGTGTGTGTGTGTGTGTGTGTGTGTGTGTGTGTGTGAAATATTTCTCCTTCAACAAGTAAACTTGATCATTTCAAACAAATCTGAGTTCAGAGGATCTTCTGTATACAGATGTGACCATTTACCAACAATTCTAAACATTCATTGACTTTAACCACTAACAGAGGACATTTTCTACAGTTTCTTTAAGAAACACAAGTCTTTGTGACTGCAGACTAAATTTAATACAACAAACATGAAAATATGAACAAAAGGAAATTTACAACTTTATGGATGTAAGTTATGTCTGAACATAAATTAGCTTCAGTTGTTAATTAAACATCAGATCTACAATAGTAACAGAGAGTCAGTGAACTGACCTCAGAGTCTTCAGTCTGCAGTGTGGACTCTTCAGAAAATCACACAGCAGCTTCACTGCTGACTCATGCAGCTTGTTGTGTCCTCTCAGGTACAGCTCTGTCAGATGGGAGGGGTTGGACTTCAGAGCTGAGGCCACAGAAGCACAGCTGATCTCTGACAAACTGCAGCCCATCAATCTGAATAAAAAATAAATGATGTTGATAAAAATCCATTTATGATCCAATCAGATGTGTTCAGGTTTGAAATGTGCAGCTCAACATTACTATGTCCTAATCAATGAGCTTTGAACTAGTTAACTCAGGTTTGGAGCAGGACCATGGGTGCAGTCAGTCAGTCTGTCTCATGAAGGTTCCTCACTGAAGTGTTAACGTGTCCGTCATGATAAGAGCTGTTTGAATCCCCTAACTGTGAAGGAAAGGAGCTTCAATGCTTCCTTTATTATCTCCTTTAGCATAGGATACACGGAGCATCCTTTAGGAAAGGAAAGGAGGTCAGGCCATCCCACAATTCTTTGCTGCAGCGACAAAAATCAACGCACCGTTCAGTCATTCACAACCAGTCATTAAAAAATCATCAGTGTATTTAAAAAGTGTGACAGCCTGCAGCAGAGAGCGTGTGAATATGAACATACGTGTTGACGTGATGTCAAACTTTGATCATGAAGTGTGTTCTGTTGTTGACTGTGGAGCTGCGTTCACACACAGAGTACAAACTGTTTGTAACTGTGACATCCAGCGTCCTGCAGATCATCATGAAGTTACCGTTGCTGATTAATCATATATCTTTGCCATAACTTGCTAATATGTTTCTATATGAGTGGACAGGAGGGTGAGCGACCATACCAGCTAACAAACACTTCATCTGACTTCTGTGACAGGTGGACAATATTCATTTATTATTTGAACTCTGACGTTGATGATGAAGTCACATTTTTCACCGGGTTGTCCACGTTTATATTTCCTGCATGAAACAACACGGTCAGAGCGCACGGGGAGTATCTAGGAAGTATCTCAGATGAGCGTTTTGTAGTCCATCTTCTGGACTTTGTAGTTTTACCACAGATCACGTCAATAACATTCACCGTCGCTTCATGACGTAGTCTAAGTGTGAGAGCAGTTGTCTTCTCCTAACTCCTTATGACCTCTCCTTCACATCTTTCCTTATGACCTCTGCTTCACATCTTTCCTTGACCTCAATGTAAAGGTCACGAGGAAAGGGGGAAAGGACTCAGGATGGGTTGATAAAGTGCAGCTGCAGAGAAAGCTAAAGGGACTGACTAAAAGTCAAGTTCACCAGCTGATTAGACCCTGGGAAAGTTATCAGAGTTAAAATGATTGGATGCTGTTAAAGCATGTGAGGTGTGTTTTGAAACTATTATGTTTGACTGGGCACTACGAAGGGACAGCCACTGTACAAAAAGTGATGTTTTGAGCCAAAATCCATTCGTTCTCGTCATGATAAAACTCTTTTTGTTTTCTATGAAGGGAATAAAACTACTGCAGTCACCTCTGAAGCTCTCTGGTGCCTTTCTGAAGATTAGATTGAATTTTGAAGTGTTGCAGAGGTCAGGACTTAGTTTCTGGACTTTTGAGCCACAACAAACTCGTTGAGCTCATCTGGCAGCGTGGCTCTGCTGGTTGTAGTCTGAGATGTGTTGCAGACCTTGTCACATGCTCTGGGGATCAGCAGTGATGTAGCATCCCTCCAGCTTCAGTCTGTATTGTCTCTTGGCCTGTCTGATTGATCCACGCAGGTCATATCTGGCCTTTTTGTGGTCCTCAGCATCTCCTGAGACAAACGCCTTGGAGCGAGCACGTAGCATGGACCGCTCTTGTTAATGTATAGACACACACCGCCTCCCCCTGGTCTTCTTCGAGGCCTCTGTGGGCTCTGTGGTGAATGGAGTGTGTGTGGAGCAGCAGAGTCGAGTCTGGCGCGCTGTCTGACAGCCAGGTTTCAGTGAAAGTCAGAGCACCACATTCCTTTATCTCACATGTCTTATGAAAAGTCTGAATCAGGCCCCATGGTGCTGATGACAGCATAGAGGCAGATGGAAATCCCCTCCAAAGGTTGAGCCTGAGGTCGTAAATTATGACACTGGACTGGACTAATATGGCAATCAGGAAATCCAAATATGGAAGAATGGAAGTGAAAAGTGCTGACACTATGACTTCTACGAGTGGGCGTAGAGTATCTGTGAGTATGTTGGTGTTAAGATGGCCGCTTTGTCTTCAGTTTGGCTCCGGAGCAAATTCAGGTTTATTTCTTAAGAAAGAATAAACTGCATTAGCTAAACTCTGTTCATACCCACAGAACTTTTTGAATCTTCTCTGAATCTTTTTTGGACCTTTCAAGTCTTCCATAGATCTACACCTTTGCTGTTGTGTTGGAGAAGAGGTCCAGATTTATGATCTGGCCCAGACTGATTCTTTTATCTCCAACACTGTATTGACTAGGTTGAAGTTTTAAAGCTTTGTTCACAACGTTGATATTTGACTTCTAAAACCAACATTTGAATCCTACGCAGGTTGGAGTAAAAACGGGATAAAGAGCTTCGACTGCACACAACAGAAATGGATTTGAGATTTCATTCAAAAGCCCAAAAATGACAAATATGTCAGGATGAATTTAGTGGAAATATAAATAAAATATATCTACAATATTTCTTTGAGGCATAATCAAGTCATAAAATCAAAACTTCAACTATTCAGTTAGAATAAGCATCGTGTACCTGAATAAAAGTTTGAAAAAAAACATCAGATCTACAATAGTAACAGAGAGTCAGTGAACTGACCTCAGAGTCTTCAGTCTACAGTGTGGACTCTTCAGAAGATCACACAGCAGCTTCACTTCTGAATCCTGCAGCTTGTTGTCACTCAGGTCCAGCTCTGTCAGATGGGAGGGGTTGGACTTCAGAGCTGAGGCCAGAGAAGCACAGCTGATCTCTGACAAACTGCAGTCCTCCAATCTGAATAAAGAATAAATGATGTTGATAAATGCATCACAGTCTGAGTCTCTGTCCCTTCCTTCAGCACCTCAGTCAACGCTCTCCAGGAGTCCACCACATGCCATCTGACTTTCCACCTGACACTCTTCCTACCACTCCCATCAGCCATGCAGATACTTCCTTCTCCTGCACATTTCACCACAATGGCCTCATTCTCTCATCAGTCACTCATGCATGTGTGTGTGTGTGTGTGTGTGTGTGTGTGTGTGTGTGCATACCTTTAGCTGAGACTTTGTCATTGTGTTATTGTGGATCATCATAATGTCAGCCTTCTACAGACATCATCCAAACGTCAGCACAACATTCAAAAAGATCAGATCTACAATAGTAACAGAGAGTCAGTGAACTGACCTCAGAGTCTTCAGTCTGTAGTGTGGACTCTCCATAAAATCACACAGCAGCTTCTCATCTGAATCCTGCAGCTTGTTGTCACTCAGGTCCAGCTCTGTCAGATGGGAGGGGTTGGACTTCAGAGCTGAGGCCAGAGAAGCACAGCTGATCTCTGACAAACTGCAGCTCCTCAATCTGAATAAAGAATAAATGATGTAACTTTAGAAGACAATGTTCCTGCTTGAAATCATTCAGTGTTTAATAATCTGTTCAGAGCTGAAGAAGGTTTAGAAAGTAGAAGTTTAGAAAATGGAAACTCCAAACACCTGAACCCAACAGGATGCAGCTTCACAACTGTCAAATACAAAAAGTGACAAAGAGCTCTCATTAATATTAATGACAACGTGCTACTACTTCAATAAAGACGGAGTGACTTCACCTCTTAAACTCTGCAGCTCCACCAGTGGCTCCATCTATACAAACTCATGTTGTGCAGCCAAACACATAAAAACCCACAGAAATGAATTTAAGATTCAACTCAAGATCCCAAAGTTTACAAAGATGACAAATATGTCAGGATGAATTTTGGACAAATGTGAACTAAAGACATGGACAATATTTCTTATAGCATGTTGGGCAAAGCGAATACTAAATATATTTGTTATTGTCTGATAGATGAAATAGAAATTGATTGAAATTGTGTACTTTATATTGTAAAAACATGATGTGAATATAAGATGAAAATCCAGAGTTGAAGAGGTTCACAGTGAATTATCCAGTGTAGATTGTTCTTGTTATATTCAGGTTTGAAATGTGCAGCTCAACATTGATCTGCCACAGTCAATGGACTAAACTACAGAAGAAGAAAATAGACTTTAGCATTCAGATACTCAGTGTGGATCAGTATAATATCAGCCTGATGTCTGCAGTTTAGTGTCAACATAACTTTCACATCATATTAATCTCAGCACAGAAGTAAAAAATGGTGTCTGACCCCAGAGTCTTCAGTCTGCAGTGTGGACTCTCCAGAAAATCACACAGCAGCTTCACTCCTGAATCCTGCAGGTTGTTGTATCTCAGGTCCAGCTCTGTCAGATGGGAGGGGTTGGACTTCAGAGCTGAGGCCAGAGAAGCACAGCTGATCTCTGACAACCTGCAGTTCTTCAATCTGAATAAAGAATAAATGATGTTGATAAAAATGCATTTATAATCCAATCAGATGTGTTCAGGTTTGAAATGTGCAGCTCAACATTACTATGTCCTAATCAATGAGCTTTTCTCTAAAATGAGTAGAGTGACTTTGTCATTGTGTTATTGTGGATCATCATAATGTCAGCCTTCTACAGACATCATCCAAACGTCAGCACAACATTCAGACAACCATTCATGTCAACACAGATTAATAACATGCTGCTGATCTCAGTCAAGTCTGTGTGTGTGTGTGTGTGTGTGTGTGTGTGTGTGTGAAATATTTCTCCTTCAACAAGTAAACTTGATCATTTCAAACAAATCTGAGTTCAGAGGATCTTCTGTATACAGATGTGACCATTTACCAACAATTCTAAACATTCATTGACTTTAACCACTAACAGAGGACATTTTCTACAGTTTCTTTAAGAAACACAAGTCTTTGTGACTGCAGACTAAATTTAATACAACAAACATGAAAATATGAACAAAAGGAAATTTACAACTTTATGGATGTAAGTTATGTCTGAACATAAATTAGCTTCAATTGTTAATTAAACATCAGATCTACAATAGTAACTGTTAAAGGAGCTTAGTCCATTACTGAAGCTACTGAGGTATTTAACGGGGAGTAACCTGGTTGACGCGCCTCTCACTATTGTTCGTTTGCTTGTGGCTGCTGAGTAAAAGTCCAGACGATCTTCTTTAGATGAATCGTTGTGACAGTTTATTCCAACTCCAGCACGACAAGCGTCTTAGCGCCACAGTGGTCAAAAACCATTTGCCCTTCCGGGTCAAACACCTGACAACAACAGTGATGTTGCTTCCTATATACACCTGAGCCCCTAGGTGACAGCACAGCGACACCACACACACACACACACACACACACACACACACACACACACACACACACACAAGCGTGAACTACACTTTAAAACAGACACCCATTATTGGCTCCAGTGAACTGACCTCAGAGTCTTCAGTCTGCAGTGTGAACTCTTCAGAAAATCACACAGCAGCTTCACTCCTGAATCCTGCAGGTTGAAGTTGAAGCTCAGGTCCAGCTCTGTCAGATGGGAGGGGTTGGACTTCAGAGCTGAGGCCAGAGAAGCACAGCTGATCTCTGACAAACTGCAGCCCCACAATCTGAATAAAGAATAAATGATGTTGATAAAAATCCATTTATGATCCAATCAGATGTGTTCAGGTTTAAAATGTGCAGCTCAACATTACTATGTCCTAATCAATGAGCTTTGAACTAGTTAACTCAGGTTTGGAGCAGGACCACGACTCAAACACACCTCTAATCACCTGGTCAACCATCCTTCTGTCAGACTCCCTCCATCCCTTCATCCACTCCTCTAACCAGAGGTGGGTAGTAACGAGGTACATTTACTCTGTTACATGTACTTCAGTACTTTTTGGAGTACATTGTACTTGTCAGAGTAGTTTTAATGCAGCATACTTTTTACTCTTACTTGAGTAGATTTTTAAACATTGTTACTTTTACTCTTTTATAGGACCAACCAGCAGGGAGCTTCATGTCCCATCTACATTTTCCTGAACGAGCCGCTGACACTTCCATTCATCCAGCCTCAACATCCAATACTTCCTCATTTCATGAAGCCTTTAAATCACATTGTTGTGGCGTGGTCCTTGCTAGTGAATGTCATTCTGTTATTGTGGATCATCATAAAGTCAGACTACTACAGACATCATCATCAGCTGACCTCAGTCAAGTCTGTGTGTGTGTGTGTGTGTGTGTGTGTGTGTGTGTGTGAAATATTTCTCCTTCAACAAGTAAACTTGATCATTTCAAACAAATCTGAGTTCAGAGGATCTTCTGTATACAGATGTGACCATTTACCAACAATTCTAAACATTCATTGACTTTAACCACTAACAGAGGACATTTTCTACAGTTTCTTTAAGAAACACAAGTCTTTGTGACTGCAGACTAAATTTAATACAACAAACATGAAAATATGAACAAAAGGAAATTTACAACTTTATGGATGTAAGTTATGTCTGAACATAAATTAGCTTCAGTTGTTAATTAAACATCAGATCTACAATAGTAACAGAGAGTCAGTGAACTGACCTCAGAGTCTTCAGTCTACAGTGTGGACTCTTCAGAAAATCACACAGCAGCTTCACTCCTGAATCATACAGGTCGTTGATACTCAGGTCCAGCTCTGTCAGATGGGAGGGGTTGGACTTCAGAGCTGAGGCCAGAGAAGCACAGCTGATCTCTGACAAACTGCAGTTCTTCAATCTGAATAAAGAATAAATATTGATGAAGATGATCAGTTGTGAGGAAATAGTGGTTGCATTTGCACTCAACCAGGAAATGACGTATTTTTCAGGGACAGCCTTCTTATTATTATTATTTCATCCTGACAATGTCAAACCACATTCTGACAGCATGGCACCATAGTCCATGAGTCTGGCTGCTTAATTGTCCTGCCTGCAGTCCAGACTGTCATCTATTGAAAATGTTTGGCACATATAATAAGACAAAGGAGACGCTGAACTGTTGAGCAGCTGAAATTCTACATCAAGCAAGAATGTGGAAAAATTCCAGTTTGAAGATGACAGCAAAGACTACAAGTCAGTTCACAGACGCTCCGTGTTGTTAAAAGAACAGCTGATGACCCTGAACAACTTTTTTCAAAACTGTTGCTGCCATCAAATTTAAAATGTTCATATCATTGTACACATTTTTCAATGTCTTCATATCATCACATTTTAAATTTACTTTTTTTTCTTTAAGATTTGTTTTTGGTATTTTTAGCTTTTTTTGACAGACAGCTGAAGAGTGACAGGAATGTGGAGAGAGAGATGGGGAATGACATGAGGCAAAGGGCCACAGGTCGGATTCCAACCCTGGACTGAGCCTCGGGGGAGTGGATGCTCTAACAACTGAGCTGGACGACACCCCATGTCATCACATTTTGTTTACATTTTACACAGCAAGAAAACTTTTTGTGATGATGATAATTTAATATGTGACCTCTATTCCCCCTCCTTGTATCTTATGTCATTTTCCCTCTGAATCCACAGTGTGAATGAATGAATGAATAAATCAAAATAACTAAGTAGGTTAGAGTTAGGAAGATGAAGATGGCAGGGTAGTATAAGATCCTGTAGCGCCACATTATGTAATAATGTAATACATTTTCACTTCATTATGTAATAACGCCACATTTTGTAATACAATTCTTGAACGCAATATGTAATAAACTTTGACGCATTTTGTAATAAGTTGTTACATATTGCATCAGTAATTACAAAATGCGAGTGCACTTTTTTTTATCAAGAAAATGTAATAATTTGGTGCATTATGTAATAAACCACCAAAATGGATGTCTTAATTAGAAAAAAACATTATACCATCACATTGACGACATTGACTTGAAGCATACCAGCATGAGTTGTAAATATGAATTAATTTTAAAAACTAGTAGGATGTTTCATTGGTCAAATCTAAATCATCATCTGAATGTAACCATTAAGTATAACTTTTTATTCATCTGATTAACCGGCTTTATCGAGGCCGGTGTTGTGGAATTTTCCGACTCCCCCTCAGAATCTGACTCCCCTCCTTTTTTCCTCTCTGTTAACACTAGTTACAAATAACTTCATACATAAGTAGCAGAGGTCACAATATGCCAGCAGATTGAAAACGGTTGGTGTTACTTATTGTACAGACAGACAGACAGACAGACAGACCATCTTTATTGTCCCGCATGGAATTTGTTTTCAAAAGCCAGTGCATATACAATAACCACACCAGGCTATACAGAATATACATGAACCCATAACATTTCATTCCCCGCCTGTCATAACACACGTAGGCTATCACTCGCGCAGTGCATGCGCGTTCACGCGAAGGGGAGTCAGATTCTGAGTTTATTTCATGTACCCAGCTTCTAAATCTGTGTCTGAGACTATTTTTTAAAACTAATTCATATTTACGACTCATGCTGGTATGCTTCAAGTCAATGTCGTTCTGATGGTATGTTTTTTTCTAATTAAGACATCCATTTTGGTGGTTTATTACATAATGCACCAAATTATTACATTTTCTTGATAAAAAAAAGTGCAACACTCGCATTTTGTAATTACTGATGCAATATGTAACAACTTATTACAAAATGCAGCAAAGTTTATTACATATTGCGTTCAAGAATTTTATTACAAAATGTGGCAGATTATGACAAAATGCGGCGTTATTACATAATGAAGTGAGAATTTATTACATTATTACATAATGGGGCGTTATTACATAATGTGGCGCTACAGACCCTAAAGTTAGAAGTCAGTGATGCACTGGTTCCTGATGTTCTTGGTCTAAGAACACATTTAACAGTACTTTTAAGAGACGTCACAAAAAAGGAGCATATATAATTACAGCCTATTAATTTTGAATTAATGAGGAAGATCAGGAATAGTGAGGGCAGATATATTTTACTGCAAGGCAAAACCAAAAATGGATTGACCACACTTTGTTGTGTTTCTCTACATCCACAAAGCAATCAACAAGTTATGAAGAAGGTTCTTGAACTTATGCTTCAGAATCATGAGGCACATTCATCTGTACAAGAGACTCTAATGAGATAATAAAAGGTAAGTGGGTACATCTAATAATCAGAGGAAAGTTTCACCTCTGACTAAACTACTGACAAAGGTGCTGAATGAAATTGGCTTATTGGATGTTTGCAGGGACACACTTCCATCAGACAAATATTAAATCTATTACGCTGCTTCTCATACAATGTCCTCAATAATAGACTTTTTACGTTTGACAGTGATAGACATAGGTTTCTGAATTGTGACGTCTGAACGAGAGATCTGAACTCACCGATCTACTCTACGTTAAAGTTAGATAGCACACCAAAGAAAACAATGTGAAGACTCAATATATGTTTGCTTATCAACAAAACAGTTATACATGAAAAATCTGAATTTAAGACATTCCTCAATCTTAATGACAAAGGGAAGTGAACCTCAATATAATATGTTGGCTGCATGTTTGCATGAAAGGTGCTATATAAAGTTTGAGTAAAAAATGGTGTCTGACCTCAGAGTCTTCACTCTACAGTGTGGACTCTCCAGTCCAGCAGACAGCAGCTTCACTCCTGAATCCTTCAGCTTGTTGTAGCTCAGGTCCAGCTCTGTCAGATGGAAGGGGTTGGACTTCAGAGCTGAGGCCACGACTTCACAGTGAGTCTCTGAGAGTTCACAGTTAGAAAGTCTGTGATGAAACAAATATTACAAAATATGTTATTATGAAAGAGGACACTTTATATTTACTTCATGCATTTGATAGTTGAAGTAAGTTGCACATTTCCTGCTTTGATGAACAGAATCAGAAAAAGCTTTATTGCCTTATACGATTTTACACATACAAGGAATTTGTTCTGGTGTCGTTGGTGCATGACAAAAAATATAACAATATAAATATATATACACAGTATGTTTTAAAAGTAAAAAGAGCAGTACAGCTGTGCAAATGTTCACAGTTGGTATTTTAAATATGTACTTATATTAGTACATAACAAAACAAGGAAGTCAAAGCTGAGTGTTAATGTAACGCATAGAGTTGTGAATGTCAATGTGACATGTAGAGGCAGAGGAGGAGTGTGAAGAGTGAAAGAGTGTCGGGGGGCTCCGGGCCTTGTTGATAAGGCTAGTAGCAGATGGGAAGAAACTGTTCTTGTGGCGTGTGGTTCTGGTCCTGATGGACCGCAGCCTCCTGCCAGAGGGGAGTGTTCTTCACATCAGTTGTTCAGCTGGTCTTATCTCACATACGTGTACGTGACAAATCTGAAGCCTCAAAGCCCCTCCCCCATGAAAATATGACATATGTAAATCATCGTCATGTTTTGGTATTTCTCCTCGCTGTGATTGGTCGACAGGTCCTCTGGTTAATATCTTCATGAAGATCTTTTAATAACTAGTTTCTTTGTTTTCTGCACAAAATGATCCTCCATGATCTGTTCACATTGTGGTTCTGTTTGTGTTTGACAGCCCTCAAATACAGCAAGAGATGTGATGTTGAATGATTTGTCCATCTCTGATCTTTTCAACCAACTGAAAATCTACATTTGATGTTCTCACATCATTTGAAACAGCTCAAGAACATCTGTGAGAAATCTGAGACAGACAGTTTTTGTAATAAACAAGTGGAACACTTGAATTTTATATTGTGAATATCTGAAGAACTAAACTACTAATCTGCACTGATTCATAATGTTCATCACATCTGGACTTACTCAGCCTTTCTGCAGTTCCTCACAGCTGGAATCAGTCTCCGTCGTCCCTCCTTTGATGTGTTGTACTTCTTCAGGTCAAACTCATCCAGAACCTCCTCTGACATCTGCAGCATGTAGGCCAGAGCTGAGCAGTGGATCTCAGAGAGTTCCTTCTCTGATCTTTTCTCTGACTTCAGGAACTCTTGGATCTCCTGATGGACTGAGTCATCGTTCATCTCCATCAGACAGTGGAAGATGTTGATGCTTCTGTCAGGAGAGATATCATCACTGTTCATCTTCTTCAGGCTGTTGATGGCTCTCTGGATGATTTCTGGACTGTTGTCTGTCTGACCCAGCAGGCCTCCTAAGAGTCTCTGGTTGGACTCCAGAGAGAGGCCATGAAGGAAGCGAACAAACAGGTCCAGGTGACCATTTTTACTTTCAAAGGATTTCTGCATGGCCCTCAACAGGAAGACATCCAGAGAAAAGTTACTGTAGTATGTATTCAGGATCACATTCAGGTATGGGTCATGGTTGTCTTTCCTCAGGAAGTCCTCCAGTACCTCTGTCTTCTTGTTGGTGTAACAGTGGAACAGGTAGACTGCAGCCAGAAACTCCTGAACGCTCAGATGAACAAAGCAGTAGACTGTTTTCTGGAAGATCACACTCTCTCTTTTGAAGATCTCTGTACAAACTCCTGAGTACACCGAGGCCTCTGTGACATCCAGACCACACTGCTCCAGGTCTTCTTGGTAGAACATGATGTTTCCTTTCTCCAGCTGTTCAAACGCCAGCCTCCCCAGCTTCAGAAGAACTTCCCTGTCAGCCTCCGTCAGCTCCTGTGGACTCGTCTCATGTCCTTCATCGTACTTCTTCTTCTTCCTCTTTGTCTGAACCAGCAGGAAGTGTGAGTACAGGTCAGTCAGGGTCTTGGGCAGCTCTCCTCTCTGGTCTGTGGTCAACATGTGGTCCAGAACTGTAGCAGTGATCCAGCAGAAGACTGGGATCAGACACATGATGTGGAGGCTCCTGGAGGTCTTGATGTGTGAGATGATTCTGCTGGACAGATTTTCATCACTGACTCTCCTCCTGAAGTACTCCTCCTTCTGAGTGTCAGTGAAGCCTCGTACTTCTGTTACCCTGTCAACACATGAAGGAGGGATCTGATTGGCTGCTGCAGGTCTGGAAGTTATCCAGATGAGAGCCGAGGGAAGCAGATTCCCCTTGATGAGGCTTGTCAACAGCACGCTGACTGATGACTCCTGTGTGACATCAGACACGACCTTCTTCTTCTTCTTCTTCTTCTTCTTGAAATCCAGTGAAAGTCTGCTTTCATCCAGGCCGTCAAAGATGAACAGAAGTTTACAGACAGCGAGCTTCTCTGCTGTGACCTTCTGTAATGTTGGATGGAAAACATGGAGCAGCGTGAGAAGACTGAACCGCTCATCTTTGATCAAGTTCAGCTCCCTGAACGAGAGCGGAACCACCAGACTGACATCTTGGTTCTCCGAGCCCTCTGCCCAGTCCAGAGTGAACTTCAGCACTGAGAAGGTTTTTCCAACGCCAGCGACGCCGTTGGTCAGAACAACTCTGATGTGTCTCTGTTGGTCAGGTAAGGCTTTAAAGATGTCGTGGCATTTGATCGGAGTGTCATGGAGGGTCTTCTTCTTCTTGGAAGCTGTCTCAAGCTGCCTCACCTCATGTTGGGTATTAACCTCTTCACTCTGTCCCTCTGTGATGTAGAGCTCAGTGTAGATCCTGTTGAGGAGGGTTCCACTTCCTGTTTCATCACTTCCTTCAGTCACACGTTCACATCTCGTCTTCAGACTGATCTTATGTTCATCTAAAACCTCCTGCAGACCACCACTCACTGAAACAGAGAAAGAAGTTTGAGACAGAACAAAGAAAATGTGACAATCTGCTGATTATTTAATCATCAATAAAAAGTGATGATAGAAGAATATATAGAGAAATAAAGTTTTGGTTGAACATCAGAAATGCTTCTTTTTGTCTCGACCTCTGACTTTGAGTCAGTGTACGAGTTTGATTGACAGTTATAAGAATCCATCTTTTTGTAGTCATCAAGCACATGTGGATCTATTCTCTCCATACATCTATGATAATCCTTCATCAGTCAGTTCAACAATGTGTTTTCACTGTACCATCAATATAATGATAACTTCCATTATTACTCATTATACCTACTGTAAAGAAATCTAAAGATTCCTGGAAAATGACTCCATGTTTAGAGTAGCTCTTTCATTTAATATCTGTAAATGAAATGATTTTATTATTGGAGATGATTGGCTGTGCTGTTTGAAGTCGTGTTTTTCAGACACGTCTTACTTACTGGCTGTCTGCAGTCCACGTCTCTCTGCACACTGGGGACAGGAGGAGTCTCCTGGTGAAGCAGACTGGTCCCAGTATGAGGTGATGCAGTGTCTGCAGAACCAGTGTCCACAGCTGGTAGAGACCGGATCCTTCAGGACGTCCTGACACCAAACACAGCAGGACGGCTGCTCCTCCACAGGAACATGACTCCTCTTCCTCTCTCTGTGAAGACATTTCTTTATCACTCAAATGATTTGTTGACTGTTGGTGACAAATATCAAGATTTGGACGACACTGTCTGGAAGCTCAGACGTTCACAGAGTAAAAGTGTCGTTACTTTTCTGTTTGAATTCAGCTTTCAGTCTGTGATGAAGATGATTTGATTTCAGCTCTCCTGCTGTCATCAACATTCATTAACTGCTGCTCCTATCAGACAGTCTCATTAAACATTCAGTGATCTGCTGTCATCTGTTAAACAGTAAAGTGATGTGAAAACACTGAAAATAAGACATTTACATTTAGTCATTTAGCAGACGCTTTTATCCAAAGCGACCGACAAAAAAGGGAAATAATGAACTTGGACATGTTAGTACTGTGATCAGTACTGTCTAGTATCATGTTTGCTTATATTTCATAGACCAACATCTTTGGTTAAAATAAAGACACTTACAGGCATTGTAACTTTTAGTGAGAGTTTGTTGATTTATTTCTGGTCACTAAGTGAATTAGCATGTTTGTAACTTACCACACTTACCATGTTGTCCAAGGCTAAAAGGAGGAAGCGCGCCACCACTTCCTGTTTTTATACCCTGGCTGACATGATTGGGTGATGTCTTTGGACTAGTCCAAGTGTGTGTGTTTGTGTGTTTGTGTGTGTGTGTGTGTGTGTGTGTGTGTGTGTGTGTGTGTTATTTAGGTTTATTTGTGTATATTAATGGTAAAACAGGTCAAAGTGTTTGAATTCAGTGTTGAAGATTGTGACTTTGTAAACTTGATAAACTTTGTGAACCGGTGGAGTTACCTCCACTAATGGTACAGCCCGAGCTGATGCCAGGTGAACAGAGACTACTGAAGCAGCTGCTCTTGTCTGAGGACAGAACAGGGAACATCGTGCTCATCAGGAGTAACTATGTGATATCTATGTTGTATTTTGCTTTATTATGAGTTGAGTTTTGTTCAGTTCAGATAAACGAACTGTTCAGTTATTCTTTGTTGTTTTCTACATATTAGTTTTTGTTGCCTGCTTACATTCTGTTTTTTCTAATCCCACTCTGGTCAGGCTTCCCAACAAAGACACTAATCCATCAATCAGTCATCTGTGTGATGCCCATTGTCTCTGTGGGACCTGATTTTGGACTTGACTGTACTGTTATACATACTATACATATACAGTATATATATAATATAATATAATATATGTTGTACTGTTTATTATCATATCTCACTATAATACGTCTTCCCTTCATCATATGCTAATATATTAACTACACCACTATGTCACTTTGTTTGAGACAGTACTGCAGTATTATTTCATGAATAATATTTTATAAGTAGAACACTGGTGATGAGTACTGAATGTGTTTAATTGTTGTCTTACTCTCTGTGATTATTTCTGTCTCTTGTCTTCAGTATCAATAAAAGATGATCTGATCTTACTTCAGCAGATCCGACCGACGATGACTGTGTTCAGTTCACCAGCCATTCAGGACAACACACACTGCGTCACATGACACGCGTCACATGACTTCAGCACCGCCTCTGGTACATATAGGAAGCGTAGAGCATCACTGACGTCATTTACATGGAAAGGTCAACACACTTAACAGGACAATGAAAGTTGATGGGTAAATTACCTGCTGTGATTATCTAATCTGAACTGATGGACTGAACATTTAAGAATTTCAGTCAGATGTTGAGTCCAGCAAGTCTATGAATGGTTGCTGTTAGCCGGTACTATGTATATATACTATATACTATATACTATATACTACTAAGACTACTATGATAGCGAGAGAGTCAGGGATGGCTTTAAGACCAGGAATGGAACCAACTGGAGGATGAGGAGAGGATGGGGGGCAACAGGTGGGCAGGCAGCACATGTGATGTCATGTGATGTCATGTGAGCCTGTATTATTATATAATATATATAATAATATTATGTATGTATAATATATAGCCAGTATATATTACTGGTCTTTAATCATTGAATTGAGCCTTTTATGTCAGTCTGAGCTGTAAATGTTCATGTATGTTTATTTTCTTTAACTGAGTCTGCAGGCCACTCTTCACTGTCCCCATACTTATTATTCTGACGTATTCCAGGAGTTTCAGCGTGCTACTCCTCCCTCAGTTTTGGTCGCACATACACAAAAAAGGTATCAAAACGACCGGCTCGGCCGGGAATGGTGTGCTGTGACTTTTCTAAGAGTTTCACCAAACGGTTTTGCCAAAAATCACCAAAAACCACGGCAACATTTACAATGGGTGTGTATTGGTAGAATGTTCCAGAGCTAGAGTGGAGAGGGAGAGAAACATTTGTCAAAAAATACATTTGCAAACGGCTCTCGTGGCCACAAATGTCACTCTACAGAAATAATTTATACATATAAACGTAGGAAAACTCGTAGGCTACACAGCGATATCACTGCTGAAGCTGTCAGACTTATAGTTTTGGCGGGAGACGCACTGATGCGCCAGGATCACCCACCGACAGCCCCATCTACTCCCATGTAAACTGGAGAGGAGAAATTTCCCAAAGGAGCACGGGGCACCTGTTCTTTCTCTCTCTCGCCAGGTCACATTTTTTAACTTTAGACACTGAAATTCGGCATTCACATGGTCGACAAGATGAGGACGCTCACGGTCATTTGGGCTTTTTGATACGACCTACCGTTTGGCATTAGTGTCCACTAGTTGGAGGGGGTTCATTTAGAGATTTTCTGTGTCTCTCAGCAGTCACTCACACACAGACAGAGCACAGCTGCAGTTAATTGCTCTGACCTGCAGCTGACCCTGGTTGCTTGGCAACCTCAAGCCTGCCTTTGACTAACTGTATTGAAGTCTCTGTGCTACTGCAGTGTCAATAATAATGTATGGGCGCGACGGGGCCACAGTCAGACATCATGTGACTGATGAGAAGTCATGCTATGTTTACTGTTTTCATATCTGTCATGTATGAATGTATCCTGTGTCTCCTGAATGTCCTGATGAAAACAGAGTCTTAGCTATGAAATTATAAATTCTTCAGTGCATCAATTAAGATTAAAGAAAGATGGCAGGTAACTTCCCCGTGGCCTTTTGTTGTCTTCTTCATGTAAATGACGCCAATGCTGCGCTACAATGTGACATATCCTATGTATGGTAGAGGCGGTCATGTGATGCACTGCGGTGCTGCAGCAGCGGTGTGTTTTAGCCTTAAAGGTCCACTTACTAATGATTGAAAGCTTTCAACTACAAGTTCTAAACTATTTCTTTAAGTACTTTATTAAAGAGTAGTTCTATAAATGCTTTTTCACCACCTGTTGCACAGTTATGAACTGAAGTGATTCCAGATGATCTGAACACAGACATGAGGAAATGAACAACACTTTTGTTTTGCTGCAGAAATCTCATCAGTAGTTTGTGTCTATAAAACCCAGACTGAGATCTGCACTCATAGTTCTGCATCATGAAGAGAAATCTTTGAGCAGTTTGTCCTCACCACACATGCATCATCTTCATCAGGTCAGTTTACAGTAAAAACAGTCTCTTACTTCGTGTGTGAGGGTCCAGGTTCTTTACTGGAGTCTGGAGGTTCTCCTTTGGACCGGTCCCTCTTCATAGACTCTGCTCTGTCCTCCTCTTCCTCACTGTCAATCATCTTCTGGTCTGAAGTCAGTCTGAGAGGTGAAACAGTAACACTGACTGTGAGCTCACAGCACAACAAGAACAACAGAACAGGTTTGAACAGGAGCAACACACACATACACAACAGGAAGTAAAACACTCACACACACACACACACACACACACACACACACACAGTATCCAGGATCACTGAAGCAGTCAGAACCTTCCTTTAACTCTCGGCTTGTGTTCTTGGTTTCTTGTTTCAGCAGGTTTAATGTGAATTCTTCAGACAATCACGACTTTAATCAAAGTGTCGACTTCATTCCAACATTTCTTTCCTCGACAGTCCACAGAGAGAAAACTGTCTCAGAGACTTTGACAGTGAAATCATCAAATGTTGGATTAACACTCACCCTGCCTCAGCCTTCACTTCTCCACCTTCTGCTCCGTCCACTCAAAATGGAGTGTAACCTGACTTACAAGTTTTATCACTAACGTTCACTCCCTGTTCTGCTCTTACAGGAAATCACGACACACAGGTGTGTGTGTGTGTGTGTGTGTGTGTGTGTGTGTGTGTGTGTGTGTGTGTGTGTGTGTGTGTGTGTGTCATGATGTGTTTATGGGCGTATCTCTGTATAAATGACTGAAATCGTGAGTTCAAACTGTTGTTTTTGAAATTCAGTGAACTAAATGTGTTCTTTTACAGATTTATAGTGAACATACACAGATAGATAGATAGATAGTTAGATAGATAGATAGAGATAAATGTAAATTTAAATGTGTACAGAGAAATCAAAGAAATTAAACATTTGCATAGTATTTAAATATGTACAGAGAAATTTAAAATGTGCAGGAGTTAGACTCTGAAAGTTCAAAAATGTGCAGAGGAATTAAACATTTGCATAGAAAATATATATAACTGTGTTAAGTTAACCTGTGGTAAACATCTATACAAACACTATATAAAATATAGAAAGTGACTAGAATGTGTATATATTACTGGTCTTTAATCATTGAATTGAGCCTTTTATGTCAGTCTGAGCTGTAAATGTTCATGTATGTTTATTTTCTTTAAATGAGTCTGCAGGCCACTCTTCACTGTCCCCATACTTATTATTCTGACGTATTCCAGGAGTTTCAGCGTGCTACTCCTCCCACAGTTTTGGTCGCACAGACACAAAAAAGGTATCAAAATGACCGTCTCGGCCGGGAATGGTGTGCTGTGACTTTTCTAGGAGTTTCACCAAACGGTTTTGCCAAAAATCACCAAAAACCACGCCAACATTTACAATGGGTGTGTATTGGTAGAATGTTCCAGAGCTAGAGTGGGTGACATCATCGCTAGAGTGGAGAGGGAGAGAAACATTTGTCAAAAAATACATTTGCAAACGGCTCTCGTGGCCACAAATGTCACTCTACAGAAATAATTTATACATATAAACGTAGGAAAACTCGTGGGCTACGCAGCGATATCACTGCTGAAGCTGTCAGACTTATAGTTTTGGCGGGAGACGCACTGATGCGCCAGGATCACCCACCGACAGCCCCATCTACTCCCATGTAAACTGGAGAGGAGAAATTTCCCAAAGGAGCACGGGGCACCTGTTCTTTCTCTCTCTCGCCAGGTCACATTTTTTAACTTTAGACACTGAAATTCGGCATTCACATGGTCGACAAGATGAGGATGCTCACGGTCATTTGGGCTTTTTGATACGACCTACCGTTTGGCATTAGTGTCCACTAGTTGGAGGGGGTTCATTTAGAGATTTTCTGTGTCTCTCAGCAGTCACTCACACACAGACAGAGCACAGCTGCAGTTAATTGCTCTGACCTGCAGCTGACCCTGGTTGCTTGGCAACCTCAAGCCTGCCTTTGACTAACTGTATTGAAGTCTCTGTGCTACTGCAGTGTCAATAATAATGTATGGGCGCGACGGGGCCACAGTCAGACATCATGTGACTGATGAGAAGTCATGCTATGTTTACTGTTTTCATATCTGTCATGTATGAATGTATCCTGTGTCTCCTGAATGTCCTGATGAAAACAGAGTCTTAGCTATGAAATTATAAATTCTTCAGTGCATCAATTAAGATTAAAGAAAGATGGCAGGTAACTTCCCCGTGGCCTTTTGTTGTCTTCTTCATGTAAATGACGCCAATGCTGCGCTACAATGTGACATATCCTATGTATGGTAGAGGCGGTCATGTGATGCACTGCGGTGCTGCAGCAGCGGTGTGTTTTAGCCTTAAAGGTCCACTTACTAATGATTGAAAGCTTTCAACTACAAGTTCTAAATTATTTCTTTAAGTACTTTATTAAAGAGTAGTTCTATAAATGCTTTTTCACCACCTGTTGCACAGTTATGAAATGAAGTGATTCCAGATGATCTGAACACAGACATGAGGAAATGAACAACACTTTTGTTTTGCTGCAGAAATCTCATCAGTAGTTTGTGTCTATAAAACCCAGACTGAGATCTGCACTCATAGTTCTGCATCATGAAGAGAAATCTTTGAGCAGTTTGTCCTCACCACACATGCATCATCTTCATCAGGTCAGTTTACAGTAAAAACAGTCTCTTACTTTGTGTGTGAGGGTCCAGGTTCTTTACTGGAATCTGGAGGTTTTCCTTTGGACCGGTCCCTCTTCATAGACTCTGCTCTGTCCTCCTCTTCCTCACTGTCAATCATCTTCTGGTCTGAAGTCAGTCTGAGAGGTGAAACAGTAACACTGACTGTGAGCTCACAGCACAACAATCAAGAACAACAGAACAGGTTTGAACAGGAGCAACACACACATACACAACAGGAAGTAAAACACTCACTCACACACACACACACACACACACACACACACACACACACACACAGTATCCAGGATCATTGAAGCAGTCAGAACCTTCCTTTAACTCTCGGCTTGTGTTCTTGGTTTCTTGTTTCAGCAGGTTTAATGTGAATTCTTCAGACAATCACGACTTTAATCAAAGTGTCGACTTCATTCCAACATTTCTTTCCTCGACAGTCCACAGAGAGAAAACTGTCTCAGAGACTTTGACAGTGAAATCATCAAATGTTGGATTAACACTCACCCTGCCTCAGCCTTCACTTCTCCACCTTCGGCTCCGTCCACTCAAAATGGAGTGTAACCTGACTTACAAGTTTTATCACTAACGTTCACTCCCTGTTCTGCTCTTACAGGAAATCACGACACACAGGTGTGTGTGTGTGTGTGTGTGTGTGTGTATGTGTGTGTGTGTGTGTGTGTGTGTGTGTGTGTGTCATGATGTGTTTATGGGCGTATCTCTGTATAAATGACTGAAATCGTGAGTTCAAACTGTGTTGTTTTTGAAATTCAATGAACTAAATGTGTTCTTTTACAGATTTATAGTGAACATACACAGATAGATAGATAGATAGATAGATAGATAGATAGAGATAAATGTAAATTTAAATGTGTACAGAGAAATCAAAGAAATTAAACATTTGCATAGTATTTAAATATGTACAGAGAAATTTAAAATGTGCAGGAGTTAGACTCTGAAAGTTCAAAAATGTGCAGAGGAATTAAACATTTGCATAGAAAATATATATAACTGTGTTAAGTTAACCAGTGGTAAACATCTATACAAACACTATATAAAATATAGAAAGTGACTAGAATGTGTATATATTACTGGTCTTTAATCATTGAATTGAGCCTTTTATGTCAGTCTGAGCTGTAAATGTTCATGTATGTTTATTTTCTTTAAATGAGTCTGCAGGCCACTCTTCACTGTCCCCATACTTATTATTCTGACGTATTCCAGGAGTTTCAGCGTGCTACTCCTCCCACAGTTTTGGTCGCACATACACAAAAAAGGTATCAAAACGACCGGCTCGGCCGGGAATGGTGTGCTGTGACTTTTCTAGGAGTTTCACCAAGCGGTTTTGCCAAAAATCACCAAAAACCACGCCAACATTTACAATGGGTGTGTATTGGTAGAATGTTCCAGAGCTAGAGTGGGTGACATCATCGCTAGAGTGGAGAGGGAGAGAAACATTTGTCAAAAAATACATTTGCAAACGGCTCTCGTGGCCAGAAATGTCACTCTACAGAAATAATTTATACATATAAACGTAGGAAAATTCGTGGGCTACGCAACAATATCACTGCTGAAGCTGTCAGACTTATAGTTTTGGCGGGAGACGCACTGATGTGCCAGGATCACCCACCGACAGCCCCATCTACTCCCATGTAAACTGGAGAGGAGAAATTTCCCAAAGGAGCACGGGGCACCTGTTCTTTCTCTCTCTCCCCAGGTCACATTTTTTAACTTTAGACACTGAAATTCGGCATTCACATGGTCGACAAGATGAGGATGCTCACGGTCATTTGGGCTTTTTGATACGACCTACCGTTTGGCATTAGTGTCCACTAGTTGGAGGGGTTCATTTAGAGATTTTCTGTGTCTCTCAGCAGTCACTCACACACAGACAGAGCACAGCTGCAGTTAATTGCTCTGACCTGCAGCTGACCCTGGTTGCTTGGCAACCTCAAGACTGCCTTTGACTAACTGTATTGAAGTCTCTGTGCTACTGCAGTGTCAATAATAATGTATGGGCGCGACGGGGCCACAGTCAGACATCATGTGACTGATGAGAAGTCATGCTATGTTTACTGTTTTCATATCTGTCATGTATGAATGTATCCTGTGTCTCCTGAATGTCCTGATGAAAACAGAGTCTTAGCTATGAAATTATAAATTCTTCAGTGCATCAATTAAGATTAAAGAAAGATGGCAGGTAACTTCCCCGTGGCCTTTTGTTGTCTTCTTCATGTAAATGACGCCAATGCTGCGCTACAATGTGACATATCCTATGTATGGTAGAGGCGGTCATGTGATGCACTGCGGTGCTGCAGCAGCGGTGTGTTTTAGCCTTAAAGGTCCACTTACTAATGATTGAAAGCTTTCAACTACAAGTTCTGAATTATTTCTTTAAGTACTTTATTAAAGAGTAGTTCTATAAATTCTTTTTCACCACCTGTTGCACAGTTATGAAATGAAGTGATTCCAGATGATCTGAACACAGACATGACGAAATGAACAACACTTTTGTTTTGCTGCAGAAATCTCATCAGTAGTTTGTGTCTATAAAACCCAGACTGAGATCTGCACTCATAGTTCTGCATCATGAAGAGAAATCTTTGAGCAGTTTGTCCTCACCACACATGCATCATCTTCATCAGGTCAGTTTACAGTAAAAACAGTCTCTTACTTCGTGTGTGAGGGTCCAGGTTCTTTACTGGAGTCTGGAGGTTCTCCTTTGGACCGGTCCCTCTTCATAGACTCTGCTCTGTCCTCCTCTTCCTCACTGTCAATCATCTTCTGGTCTGAAGTCAGTCTGAGAGGTGAAACAGTAACACTGACTGTGAGCTCACAGCACAACAAGAACAACAGAACAGGTTTGAACAGGAGCAACACACACATACACAACAGGAAGTAAAACACTCACACACACACACACACACACACACACACACACACACACACACAGTATCCAGAATCATTGAAGCAGTCAGAACCTTCCTTTAACTCTCGGCTTGTGTTCTTGGTTTCTTGTTTCAGCAGGTTTAATGTGAATTCTTCAGACAATCACGACTTTAATCAAAGTGTCGACTTCATTCCAACATTTCTTTCCTCGACAGTCCACAGAGAGAAAACTGTCTCAGAGACTTTGACAGTGAAATCATCAAATGTTGGATTAACACTCACCCTGCCTCAGCCTTCACTTCTCCACCTTCTGCTCCGTCCACTCAAAATGGAGTGTAACCTGACTTACAAGTTTTATCACTAACGTTCACTCCCTGTTCTGCTCTTACAGGAAATCACGACACACAGGTGTGTGTGTGTGTGTGTGTGTGTGTGTATGTGTGTGTGTGTGTGTGTGTGTGTGTGTGTGTGTCATGATGTGTTTATGGGCGTATCTCTGTATAAATGACTGAAATCGTGAGTTCAAACTGTTGTTTTTGAAATTCAGTGAACTAAATGTGTTCTTTTACAGATTTATAGTGAACATACACAGATAGATAGATAGATAGTTAGATAGATAGATAGAGATAAATGTAAATTTAAATGTGTACAGAGAAATCAAAGAAATTAAACATTTGCATAGTATTTAAATATGTACAGAGAAATTTAAAATGTGCAGGAGTTAGACTCTGAAAGTTCAAAAATGTGCAGAGGAATTAAACATTTGCATAGAAAATATATATAACTGTGTTAAGTTAACCTGTGGTAAACATCTATACAAACACTATATAAAATATAGAAAGTGACTAGAATGTGTATATATTACTGGTCTTTAATCATTGAATTGAGCCTTTTATGTCAGTCTGAGCTGTAAATGTTCATGTATGTTTATTTTCTTTAAATGAGTCTGCAGGCCACTCTTCACTGTCCCCATACTTATTATTCTGACGTATTCCAGGAGTTTCAGCGTGCTACTCCTCCCACAGTTTTGGTCGCACAGACACAAAAAAGGTATCAAAATGACCGTCTCGGCCGGGAATGGTGTGCTGTGACTTTTCTAGGAGTTTCACCAAACGGTTTTGCCAAAAATCACCAAAAACCACGCCAACATTTACAATGGGTGTGTATTGGTAGAATGTTCCAGAGCTAGAGTGGGTGACATCATCGCTAGAGTGGAGAGGGAGAGAAACATTTGTCAAAAAATACATTTGCAAACGGCTCTCGTGGCCACAAATGTCACTCTACAGAAATAATTTATACATATAAACGTAGGAAAACTCGTGGGCTACGCAGCGATATCACTGCTGAAGCTGTCAGACTTATAGTTTTGGCGGGAGACGCACTGATGCGCCAGGATCACCCACCGACAGCCCCATCTACTCCCATGTAAACTGGAGAGGAGAAATTTCCCAAAGGAGCACGGGGCACCTGTTCTTTCTCTCTCTCGCCAGGTCACATTTTTTAACTTTAGACACTGAAATTCGGCATTCACATGGTCGACAAGATGAGGATGCTCACGGTCATTTGGGCTTTTTGATACGACCTACCGTTTGGCATTAGTGTCCACTAGTTGGAGGGGGGTTCATTTAGAGATTTTCTGTGTCTCTCAGCAGTCACTCACACACAGACAGAGCACAGCTGCAGTTAATTGCTCTGACCTGCAGCTGACCCTGGTTGCTTGGCAACCTCAAGCCTGCCTTTGACTAACTGTATTGAAGTCTCTGTGCTACTGCAGTGTCAATAATAATGTATGGGCGCGACGGGGCCACAGTCAGACATCATGTGACTGATGAGAAGTCATGCTATGTTTACTGTTTTCATATCTGTCATGTATGAATGTATCCTGTGTCTCCTGAATGTCCTGATGAAAACAGAGTCTTAGCTATGAAATTATAAATTCTTCAGTGCATCAATTAAGATTAAAGAAAGATGGCAGGTAACTTCCCCGTGGCCTTTTGTTGTCTTCTTCATGTAAATGACGCCAATGCTGCGCTACAATGTGACATATCCTATGTATGGTAGAGGCGGTCATGTGATGCACTGCGGTGCTGCAGCAGCGGTGTGTTTTAGCCTTAAAGGTCCACTTACTAATGATTGAAAGCTTTCAACTACAAGTTCTAAATTATTTCTTTAAGTACTTTATTAAAGAGTAGTTCTATAAATGCTTTTTCACCACCTGTTGCACAGTTATGAAATGAAGTGATTCCAGATGATCTGAACACAGACATGAGGAAATGAACAACACTTTTGTTTTGCTGCAGAAATCTCATCAGTAGTTTGTGTCTATAAAACCCAGACTGAGATCTGCACTCATAGTTCTGCATCATGAAGAGAAATCTTTGAGCAGTTTGTCCTCACCACACATGCATCATCTTCATCAGGTCAGTTTACAGTAAAAACAGTCTCTTACTTCGTGTGTGAGGGTCCAGGTTCTTTACTGGAATCTGGAGGTTTTCCTTTGGACCGGTCCCTCTTCATAGACTCTGCTCTGTCCTCCTCTTCCTCACTGTCAATCATCTTCTGGTCTGAAGTCAGTCTGAGAGGTGAAACAGTAACACTGACTGTGAGCTCACAGCACAACAATCAAGAACAACAGAACAGGTTTGAACAGGAGCAACACACACATACACAACAGGAAGTAAAACACTCACTCACACACACACACACACACACACACACACACACACACACACACAGTATCCAGGATCATTGAAGCAGTCAGAACCTTCCTTTAACTCTTGGCTTGTGTTCTTGGTTTCTTGTTTCAGCAGGTTTAATGTGAATTCTTCAGACAATCACGACTTTAATCAAAGTGTCGACTTCATTCCAACATTTCTTTCCTCGACAGTCCACAGAGAGAAAACTGTCTCAGAGACTTTGACAGTGAAATCATCAAATGTTGGATTAACACTCACCCTGCCTCAGCCTTCACTTCTCCACCTTCGGCTCCGTCCACTCAAAATGGAGTGTAACCTGACTTACAAGTTTTATCACTAACGTTCACTCCCTGTTCTGCTCTTACAGGAAATCACGACACACAGGTGTGTGTGTGTGTGTGTGTGTGTGTGTATGTGTGTGTGTGTGTGTGTGTGTGTGTGTGTGTGTGTGTCATGATGTGTTTATGGGCGTATCTCTGTATAAATGACTGAAATCGTGAGTTCAAACTGTGTTGTTTTTGAAATTCAATGAACTAAATGTGTTCTTTTACAGATTTATAGTGAACATACACAGATAGATAGATAGATAGATAGATAGATAGATAGATAGAGATAAATGTAAATTTAAATGTGTACAGAGAAATCAAAGAAATTAAACATTTGCATAGTATTTAAATATGTACAGAGAAATTTAAAATGTGCAGGAGTTAGACTCTGAAAGTTCAAAAATGTGCAGAGGAATTAAACATTTGCATAGAAAATATATATAACTGTGTTAAGTTAACCAGTGGTAAACATCTATACAAACACTATATAAAATATAGAAAGTGACTAGAATGTGTATATATTACTGGTCTTTAATCATTGAATTGAGCCTTTTATGTCAGTCTGAGCTGTAAATGTTCATGTATGTTTATTTTCTTTAAATGAGTCTGCAGGCCACTCTTCACTGTCCCCATACTTATTATTCTGACGTATTCCAGGAGTTTCAGCGTGCTACTCCTCCCACAGTTTTGGTCGCACATACACAAAAAAGGTATCAAAACGACCGGCTCGGCCGGGAATGGTGTGCTGTGACTTTTCTAGGAGTTTCACCAAGCGGTTTTGCCAAAAATCACCAAAAACCACGCCAACATTTACAATGGGTGTGTATTGGTAGAATGTTCCAGAGCTAGAGTGGGTGACATCATCGCTAGAGTGGAGAGGGAGAGAAACATTTGTCAAAAAATACATTTGCAAACGGCTCTCGTGGCCAGAAATGTCACTCTACAGAAATAATTTATACATATAAACGTAGGAAAATTCGTGGGCTACGCAACAATATCACTGCTGAAGCTGTCAGACTTATAGTTTTGGCGGGAGACGCACTGATGTGCCAGGATCACCCACCGACAGCCCCATCTACTCCCATGTAAACTGGAGAGGAGAAATTTCCCAAAGGAGCACGGGGCACCTGTTCTTTCTCTCTCCCCCCAGGTCACATTTTTTTAACTTTAGACACTGAAATTCGGCATTCACATGGTCGACAAGATGAGGATGCTCACGGTCATTTGGGCTTTTTGATACGACCTACCGTTTGGCATTAGTGTCCACTAGTTGGAGGGGGTTCATTTAGAGATTTTCTGTGTCTCTCAGCAGTCACTCACACACAGACAGAGCACAGCTGCAGTTAATTGCTCTGACCTGCAGCTGACCCTGGTTGCTTGGCAACCTCAAGCCTGCCTTTGACTAACTGTATTGAAGTCTCTGTGCTACTGCAGTGTCAATAATAATGTATGGGCGCGACGGGGCCACAGTCAGACATCATGTGACTGATGAGAAGTCATGCTATGTTTACTGTTTTCATATCTGTCATGTATGAATGTATCCTGTGTCTCCTGAATGTCCTGATGAAAACAGAGTCTTAGCTATGAAATTATAAATTCTTCAGTGCATCAATTAAGATTAAAGAAAGATGGCAGGTAACTTCCCCGTGGCCTTTTGTTGTCTTCTTCATGTAAATGACGCCAATGCTGCGCTACAATGTGACATATCCTATGTATGGTAGAGGCGGTCATGTGATGCACTGCGGTGCTGCAGCAGCGGTGTGTTTTAGCCTTAAAGGTCCACTTACTAATGATTGAAAGCTTTCAACTACAAGTTCTGAATTATTTCTTTAAGTACTTTATTAAAGAGTAGTTCTATAAATTCTTTTTCACCACCTGTTGCACAGTTATGAAATGAAGTGATTCCAGATGATCTGAACACAGACATGACGAAATGAACAACACTTTTGTTTTGCTGCAGAAATCTCATCAGTAGTTTGTGTCTATAAAACCCAGACTGAGATCTGCACTCATAGTTCTGCATCATGAAGAGAAATCTTTGAGCAGTTTGTCCTCACCACACATGCATCATCTTCATCAGGTCAGTTTACAGTAAAAACAGTCTCTTACTTCGTGTGTGAGGGTCCAGGTTCTTTACTGGAGTCTGGAGGTTCTCCTTTGGACCGGTCCCTCTTCATAGACTCTGCTCTGTCCTCCTCTTCCTCACTGTCAATCATCTTCTGGTCTGAAGTCAGTCTGAGAGGTGAAACAGTAACACTGACTGTGAGCTCACAGCACAACAAGAACAACAGAACAGGTTTGAACAGGAGCAACACACACATACACAACAGGAAGTAAAACACTCACTCACACACACACACACACACACACCTGTTATAAAAATTAGGATTACACTGGGGTTCAGATGTTCTAATTCATATGGTATGTGTTTTAACTTGTTCTTTACATGTCTTGGGCACTTCTCTTATCTGCTTTATGGTTTACTGAGGCTGGCAGGGTAAGATAGAGTTCAACTATAAATTACTAGTTATGGTTTAAGGATAAGGAAGACAGGTAGACAAGAACCAGTCCTGTTCGTTAGGGAGTAGAGAACCGGGCAATGACGTTACGATGTTATTTATAGCAGTGGGGAGGTGTCCGAGACAGCCCAGTAAAAAATGTATAAGAACCAACTGTTAGAGCTCCTCGGGGACCCTTTTCTCTGTAACCCCTCTTGTGCGTTGCACTGTTAAACGCTCCTTCTTGTACAAGAATAATAAATTCAACTTAAACTTTGATACTTTGAATCCGGTCTTCCTTATTGAAGGGTCCTTCTCTTAAAAAATTCCCATAACAACACCCACACACACAGACACACACACACACAGACACACACACACACAGACACACACACACACAGACACACACACATACACAGACACACACACCCACAGACACACACACACACACACACCCACAGACACACACACACAGATACACACACACACAGACACACACACACAGACACAGACACACACACAGACACACGCACACACACACACACACACACACACACCCACAGACACACACACACAGATACACACACACACAGACACACACACACACACAGACACACACACCCACAGACACACACACACACACACACACACACACACACACACAGTATCCAGGATCACTGAAGCAGTCAGAACCTTCCTTTAACTCTCCGCTTGTGTTCTTGGTTTCTTGTTTCAGCAGGTTTAATGTGAATTCTTCAGACAATCACGACTTTAATCAAAGTGTCGACTTCATTCCAACATTTCTTTCCTCGACAGTCCACAGAGAGAAAACTGTCTCAGAGACTTTGACAGTGAAATCATCAAATGTTGGATTAACACTCACCCTGCCTCAGCCTTCACTTCTCCACCTTCTGCTCCGTCCACTCAAAATGGAGTCTGAACAAACTGACAAACTTTAGCACTAACGTTCCCTCCCTGTTCTGCTCTTACAGGAAATCACATGACACAGGTGTGTGTGTGTGTGTGTGTGTGTCTGTGTGTGTCATGATGTGTTTATGGGCGTCTCTCTGTATAAATGACTGAAATCGTGAGTTCAAACTGTGTTGTTTTTGAAATTCAATGAACTAAATGTGTTCTTTTACAGATTTATAGTGAACACACACACAGATAGATAGATAGATAGATAGATAGATAGATAGATAGATAGATAGATAGATAGATAGATAGATAGATAGATAGATAGAGATAAATGTAAATTTAAATGTGTACAGAGGAATCAAAGAAATTAAACATTTGCAGATAAATTAAACATTTGCAGAGTTTAAATATGTACAGAGAAATTTAAAATGTGCAGGAGTTAAACTCTGAAAGTTAAAAATGTGCAGAGGAATTAAACATTTGCATAGAAATATACATAACTGTGTTAAGTTAACCTGTGCTAAACGTCTATACAAACACTATATAAAATATAGAAAGTGACTAGAAATAAAATGTTCTATACAAATATGAGAAAGAGCTACAAATGGGGAGGACTGTGTACAATTAAATTATGCTGTAAACAGATGAATGAATGAATGAATGAATGAGAGTCACAGTCACAGCATGGAGCAGAGGTAGACAGACACTGATCTGTCCATTGTCTCTCGTGTCTCCTGCCATCACTGAGAGCTGCTGTACAGTCTGATGTTCAGAAGGATGAAGGAGCTCTTCAGTCTGTTGGTGGAGCAGGACATGGACAGCAGCTCTCCTCTGCCTGGTGAAGG
>CAMPSB010000284.1:0-60331 GCA_946959425.1 Argyrosomus regius | reverse complement strand
CGCTTCCGCAGTTTGCAGAGTGCCTTGTTTATAACAGGAAAGGAACAACAGGAGTATTCAATATAAAAATAGATCTTTATATAACCAAAACTGGTTCAATAATGGTATTTTTTTAGTTTTACAACTCATGAAAACTGATGGTCAGTTATTACTTTATGAAGAATTTATTTCTAAATTTAATATAGAAGTCACGCCAAAAGAATATGATGTAATCTCTAATGCTATCCCGAGGAATGTGTTGCTACTTCTTGTTGGTTATACAACTGATCTTTTTAGGACAGCTCCTATAAACAATATTTTTCTGGGGAATGTTGATGTCACAACTTGCAAATGTACACATCAGGAATCTTTTGACAACTGTAACTATTCCTTTTGCTATTTTTTATTGGAAATCTCTTTATAAAGATGTGAATTGGAAAAAAATGCAGATGATTAGTAATAAATTTTGTCTGAATAATAAGATCAAGGAAGTATCTTACAAAATTATACATAAAATATATCCAGCAAAAAAAACATTAGAAAGATTTAAACTTGATATTGAATATTCCTGTGACTTCTGTGGTTTGTTTGAAGAATCTATAACACATTTATTTTTTCACTGTTTATATTCTCAAATGTTTTGGTTAAATGTACAACATTTTATTGAAAACAAAACTGGACATTCATTACAATTTCATGAAAAGGACATTCTGTTTTACTTTGAAAATAACAAAATGGAAAATGATTTTATTTTTTTGTACAACTTGTTTTATATTTAGGTAAATTTCACATACACAAAAAGAAATGGACTAACAGTAAACCAAATTTTACACATTTTTTACAGGAACTTTATCAATACAGCACAGACATTGATGGACTTCAATTACCAAAGACTTTAAAAACAAATTCTATTTTGCAGAAATTTTTATTTAATTAATGTGTTTATTGTTTTTTTGTTTCCTTCTCTTTCTCTCTCTTTGTATATTTTTAAGTCTTCCTCTGGCTCGACAGTTTTTGTTATGTATATAATTGTTAATAAAAAAAAATGTTTTAAAAAAGTTTATAGCAGGAAAGGGAGGGAACATGAAAGTGAAAGTGTTCAGTTTGTTCAGTCTCCATTTTAAGTCGACACAGCAGACGGAGGAAAAGTGAAGGCTGAGGCAGGGTGAGTGTTAATCCAACATTTTTATTAGGGATGTCCCGATCAGGTTTTTTTGAGTCCGAGTCCGAGTCCTTTAATTTTGAGTATCGGCCGACACCGAGTCCCGATCCGATACTGGGGGGGTGAGGGGAGCTGAGGTGGGTTGCTGTGTGTGTGCTGCTGAATGTAACCGCTGTGAAACAATCAGGAAATCTCTCTCTCTCTCTCAGGTAGATTATCAGAGTTTAGTCCGTGAATCCACCTGGATAGTCTCTGCTTCAGAGACATTTCAGGCTGTCTGTGGAGGTTTGACCGATCTGAGTGTCTGATTACTGCGGTCAAGCCAGCCGACACATCGTGAACGACGGTCAAGTCAGCCGACCCAGTTTTTTGCTGTACGTGATTATAGTAGCTTTACGGTAATAGTGTCTCAGAACTGGTTTCAAAATAAAAGCATTCTTCAGGTACATAGCGAAAGACTGTCAACGAAAGCAAATACTGTCAACGGAATTGTACGTACGAATATGTACTTTCAAAATAAAAGCTCAAATAATTGACAATTCTAAGCTTAAGCCAATAGTTTTTTATTGGAATTTCTAACAAGGCCATGTTTCCACACGCTAATTTCACTTCAGGGTAATAGTAGACGTACACCGCCTCATATTGCCACCCAGGAAGTTTCAAGTCTTTCCGGTCTGTAGTTTCAAAATAAAAGCCCATCAAAGTGTCAAATATGGGACAAATTACATATGATTTTGGATTCAATTTAAAAGGAAACGCCCTGTTATCAAAGAATAATTCCACTTCAGAGTTATAGTACATGACCCCGTAGTGTGACCCAGTAAGTATCAAGACATTCTGATGTATAGTTTCAGAATAAAAGCCCGTCAAAGTGTCAAATATGAGACATATTACATATGATTTTGGATTCAATTTAAAAGGAAACGCCCTGTTATCAAAGAATAATTCCACTTCAGGGTTATAGTACACAACCCCGTAGTGTGACCCAGTAAGTATCAAGACATTCTGATGTATTGTTTCAAAATAAGAGCCCATCAAAGTGTCAAATATGGGACAAATTACATATGATTTTGGATTCAATTTAAAAGGAAACGCCCTGTTATCAAAGAATAATTCCACTTCAGGGTTATAGTACACGACCCCGTAGTGTGACCCAGTAAGTATCAGGACATTCTGATATATGTTTATTTTTTAAACCCTCTCCATGTAAAGATTTCTGATGTACAACGATGTTCTATGTATTTTTAAGAATTCTAGTAGTGACATCAATTATAAATACTTATCTTTTGCAGTCCTTTAACCTTGTACCCTGGTCCTTTACAATTTTCATTTTCTTGATAACTTTGCAGTGATTATGTTTTTAGACATGATATTTGGTCAAGGTATGTATTTTGTGACTTATTTAGTAATTTTAAAGACAAATATTATATTCCACTTTTCTACACTGTGCAGCAAAAATACCCACACTCTTACCAGTAAGGGACAAAAGTGTCCTCTTCAAAAAATAAAATCATCATATGTTAATATTTTTTTCCAATTTTTTTCATAAATCTTTTGATCAACTTCAGTCCTGATCATAAATACCAAATATTCAATTATTTTCAGAATTTTAACCCTTTAAATGCCAGTGTTAGGGATGGCATCACAGATTTTTGCTAAAAAAACACACAAAAGTTGAGATATTTTCAATATATCTAATGCAAAGTGGATTTTTCTGAGTGGGATTATTACAGCCTTGGATATGTCAATGATTAGCAATAACATTGATTTTGATGGATTTTTAGTTTTTTTGCAATGCCAGATTCAACAAAAAAACTCTCAGTCTTACCAGTAAGGGACAAAGGTGCCAAAGGTTTTCCATAAATCTTTTGATCAACTTCAGTCCTTATCATAAATAAACGTTTCCTTTTAAATTGAATCCAAAATCATATGTAATTTGTCCCATATTTGACACTTTGATGGGCTCTTATTTTGAAACTATACATCAGAATGTCTTGATACTTACTGGGTCACACTACGGGGTCATGTACTATAACTCTGAAGTGGAATAATTCTTTGATAACAGGGCGTTTCCTTTTAAATTGTATCCAAAATCATAATATGTAATTTGTCTCATATTTGACACTTTGACGGGCTTTTATTCTGAAACTATACATCAGAATGCCTTGATACTTACTGGGTCACACAACCAGGTCATGTACTATAACTCTGAAGTGGAATTATTCTTTGATAACAGGGCGTTTCCTTTTAAATTGAATCCAAAATCATATGTAATATGTCTCATATTTGACACTTTGACGATGTGTGTGTATGTATGTGCATTCCTGTGTGTCTGTGTGTGTGTGTGTTGTGGGTGGGGGGTCGGGCATAAGAAAGAGAGGGAGAGAGACGGGGATGTGCAAAATGTGGTGAGCAAAACAGACTCTGTTTCCCTGTTCTTATTCTTCTCTGTGCACACACACACACACACACACACACAGACAGACACACAGGAATGCACATACATACACACACACATACGCATGTACACACACAGAGTTTTTGTTTTCTTGATTGTTGAAAATAAACATGTTCTTGTAATATTGGTATTCATTTCTAGGGATAATAAGGTAATAGGATTCACTACACTCACTGCACTACAATCTGACAAACTGAATATTTGGCATTTATGATCAGGACTGAAGTTGATCAAAAGATTTATGAAAAAAATTGGAAAGAAATATTAACATATGATGATTTTATGGTGTTTTTGAAGAGGACACTTTTGTCCCTTACTGGTAAGAGTGTGGGTATTTTTGCTGCACGGTGTAGAAAAGTGGAATATAATATTTGTTTTTAAAATTACTAAATAAGTCACAAAATACATACCTTGACCAAATATCATGTCTAAAAACATAATCACTGCAAAGTTATCAAGAAAATGAAAATTGTAAAGGACCAGGGTACAAGGTTAAAGGACTGCAAAAGATAAGTATTTATAATTGATGTCACTACTAGAATTCTTAAAAATACATAGAACATCGTTGTACATCAGAAATCTTTACATGGAGAGGGTTTAAAAAATAAACATATATCAGAATGTCCTGATACTTACTGGGTCACACTACGGGGTCGTGTACTATAACCCTGAAGTGGAATTATTCTTTGATAACAGGGCGTTTCCTTTTAAATTGAATCCAAAATCATATGTAATATGTCTCATATTTGACACTTTGACGGGCTTTTATTTTGAAACTACAGACCAGAAAGACTTGAAACTTCCTGGGTGGCAATATGAGGCGGTGTACGTCTACTATTACCCTGAAGTGAAATTAGCGTGTGGAAACATGGCCTTGTTAGAAATTCCAATAAAAAACTATTGGCTTAAGCTTAGAATTGTCAATTATTTGAGCTTTTATTTTGAAAGTACATATTCGTACGTACAATTCCGTTGACAGTATTTGCTTTCGTTGACAGTCTTTCGCTATGTACCTGAAGAATGCTTTTATTTTGAAACCAGTTCTGAGACACTATTACCGTAAAGCTACTATAATCACGTACAGCAAAAAATTGGGTCGGCTGACTTGACCGTCGTTCACGATGTGTCGGCTGGCTTGACCGCAGTTTGTTAACCGGTGTTTCCTTACTGTAAGATGATGAGATAGCGCTTCCTCTGTTTGCAGAGTGCCTTGTTTATAGCAGGAAAGGGAGGGGACATGAAAGTGAAAGAGTTCAGTTTGTTCAGTCTCCATTTTGAGTCGACAGAGCAGACGGAGGAAAAGTGAAGGCTGAGGCAGGGTGAGTGTTAATCCAACATTTTTATTATTTTACTGTCAAAGTCTCTGAGTCAGTTTTCTCTCTGTGGACTGTAGAGGAAAGAAATGTTTGAATGAAGTCAACAGTTTGATTCATCTGTTGACATAAAGTCTGTTTGTCTTCATACGCAGTTTGCAAATGTTACTTCCTGTTCTCTCTCAGTCTTGTTTGTGACTCTTGAACAAACCTTTTTCTTGATTCTTGTTCTGAGCTCACAGTCAGTGTTACTGTTTCACCTCTCAGACTGTCCAGAAGATGATTGACTGTGAGGAGGAAGAGGAGGACAGAGCAGAGTCTCCAGTGTCCAGCTGTCTGTCTATGAAGAGTGATGAGTCCAAAGATCTTCCTATAGCCTTAGATAAAAATTTGACATAAAATAGTCAAATGTAGATTTGGATCATTTCTGTTTTTTAAAATATCTGAATTGTATTTATACCTTCATTTAATAGTTGACAGTAGAGAGTGACAGAAAACATGAAGGGAAACACAAACAATGAAAACTGTCTGCACTTGAACCTGTGACACCACTGTTACTATAATTTGTTATATTATACACTGCTGGTCTACCATAATTCTTTGAACCACTTCTAACCTTAGTTCAAACTCAAAGTAAGCTCCCCAAAGTGACAACAGTGAAACAGTGAAGGACATACTCAGCTCTTTTTAATGGAAGACTTTTATTGTGAAACACCTGCAGGAAGTGTTGAGTTTGCATTAATAACAAACTACAGACAGATCACTGAATGTTTAATGAGACAGACAGATATGAAAAACTGTTAATTAAAGTTTATGAAAGCATTTTCATTACAGACTGAAAACTGAATTCAAACAGAACAACACATTTAATGTTCTTGATTCTTGTTCTGAGCTCACAGTCAGTGTTACTGTTTCACCTCTCAGACTGACTGAAGTCCAGAAGATGATTGACTGTGAGGAGGAAGAGGAGGACAGAGCAGAGTCTCCAGTGTCCAGCTGTCTGTCTATGAAGAGTGATGAGTCCAAAGATCTTCCTATAGCCTTCAATAATGGACCTGGACCCTCAGACACAAAGTAAGAGAACTGATAATAACTCATGACTCTTTTCAGTTACTGTCAATGCCATATTTTCTGTTGATGTGTTAATAAATTTTTTTTTGCTGTCTTCCTCTTAATATCTGTCACAGCTGTCAGTCACTTTAAAAAGCTTTAATCTGATCAAAGAGGACGAATACAAACTTAAAAGGCTTTTAATTATCATCAGATAATTTATCAAGGATTTATGTGATATGAATAAAAACATGTTGGTGTTTGCAGAGTTCAGTCCAACAGACAGAGAGCAGAGTCTCCAGCATCCAGCTGTCTGTCTCTGAAGAGTGACCGGTCTGTAAGGGCCAATAAGGGCCACTGTAAACTGACCTGATGAAGATGATGCATTGAGGATGAAGATAAAATGCTCAAAGATTTATATTCATGATGAAGAACTATGAGTGCAGATACTGTTTCAAACTAACATGGATCTTATTTTATTTCTTCAGCAAAACACTTCATTTCAGAATTTACACTTCAAGAAAATATTCTGATATTTTTGTAGTTTACTCTTTAACTGATTACTTTTATACAATATGGTGGAGAAATTTAATCTCAAAGGTCACCTTACTAATGATTAACAAAGTGCAGTTTGAAACAGTAAGTTGACCTTTGAGCTCAGATTCTCTCCACTATAAATTGTTCCTAAAGATGAAGAACAAACATAAATGAGCAGCACTTATGCAGATAAAAAATTGACATAAAATAGTCAAATGTAGATTTGGATCATTTCTGTTTTTTAAAATATCTGAATTGTATTTATACCTTCATTTAATAGTTGACAGTAGAGAGTGACAGAAAACATGAAGGGAAACACAAACAATGAAAACTGTCTGCACTTGAACCTGTGACACCACTGTTACTATAATTTGTTATATTATACACTGCTGGTCTACCATAATTCTTTGAACCACTTCTAACCTTAGTTCAAACTCAAAGTAAGCTCCCCAAAGTGACAACAGTGAAACAGTGAAGGACATACTCAGCTCTTTTTAATGGAAGACTTTTATTGTGAAACACCTGCAGGAAGTGTTGAGTTTGCATTAATAACAAACTACAGACAGATCACTGAATGTTTAATGAGACAGACAGATATGAAAAACTGTTAATTAAAGTTTATGAAAGCATTTTCATTACAGACTGAAAACTGAATTCAAACAGAACAACACATTTAATGTTCTTGATTCTTGTTCTGAGCTCACAGTCAGTGTTACTGTTTCACCTCTCAGACTGACTGAAGTCCAGAAGATGATTGACTGTGAGGAGGAAGAGGAGGACAGAGCAGAGTCTCCAGTGTCCAGCTGTCTGTCTATGAAGAGTGATGAGTCCAAAGATCTTCCTATAGCCTTCAATAATGAACCTGGACCCTCAGACACAAAGTAAGAGAACTGATAATAACTCATGACTCTTTTCAGTTACTGTCAATGCCATATTTTCTGTTGATGTGTTAATAAATTTTTTTTTGCTGTCTTCCTCTTAATATCTGTCACAGCTGTCAGTCACTTTAAAAAGCTTTAATCTGATCAAAGAGGACGAATACAAACTTAAAAGCCTTTTAATTATCATCAGATAATTTATCAAGGATTCATGTGATATGAATAAAAACATGTTTGTGTTTGCGGAGTTCAGTCCAACAGACAGAGAGCAGAGTCTCCAGCATCCAGCTGTCTGTCTATGAAGAGTGACCGGTCTGTAAGGGCCAATAAGGGCCACTGTAAACTGACCTGATGAAGATGATGCATTGAGGATGAAGATAAAATGCTCAAAGATTTATATTCATGATGAAGAACTATGAGTGCAGATACTGTTTCAAACTAACATGGATCTTATTTTATTTCTTCAGCAAAACACTTCATTTCAGAATTTACACTTCAAGAAAATATTCTGATATGTTTGTAGTTTACTCTTTAACTGATTACTTTTATACAATATGGTGGATAAAATTTAATCTCAAAGGTCACCTTACTAATGATTAACAAAGTGCAGTTTGACACATTAGTAAGTTGACCTTTGAGCTCAGATTCTCTCCACTTTTTTATTGTTCCTAAAGATGAATAACAAACATAAATGATTCAACATCATGATACATTATTTAATAGTTGATAGTAGAGAGTGACAGAAAACATGAAGGGAATGACAAATAATTAAAATTGTCTGGACTTGAACCTGTGACACCACTGTTACACACTATTTGTCATATAATACACTGCTGGTCTACCACAATTATTTAAACCACTTCTAACCTCAGTTCAAACTCAAAGTAAGCTCCCCAAAGTGACAACAGTGAAACAGTGAAAGACATACTCAGCTCTTTTTAATGGAAGACTTTTATTGTGAAACAGCTGCAGGAAGTGTTGAGTTTGCATTAATAATAAACTACAGACAGATCACTGAATGTTTAATAAGACAGACAGATATGAAAAACTGTTAATTAAAGTTTATGAAAGCATTTTCATTACAGACTGAAAACTGAATTCAAAATAACAACATATTTACTGTTCTCTGTGAACATCTGAGCTTCTCAACAGTGTCGATCAAATCTTGATATTTTTCAACAACAATCAACAAATCATTTTATTTATAAAGAAATGTCTTCACAGAGAGAGGAAGAGGAGTCATGTTCCTGTGGAGGAGCAGCCGTCCTGCTGTGAAAGACCTGGACTGCAGACAGTCAGTCAGACCAGCACTGTACAAAGTAAGACTGTAGATCTTAGAAATTTAACCTTTTTTTCTTCTATATCTATTTAGAATACAACTTAAATGTCATTGTGGAGCTATGCTGTAGAATGAAAAATAAATGAACCTTGTATCTTGCAGTGCTTTTGTAGCTTCTAACTGAATCTCTGTGGTTTACTCACTCCTTTGTTCCTGTTTGAACATTCAAAATTCAACTTTTTAGTCAAATCAGAGCTTTGTTAATTTGCTGCTGATGCTCCAAATTAAAGTTTTTTTGTCACAGAGATTTACAGAAATGTGTTAATGGTGCTATACAGGTCTAAATATCAAGACATGAACAAATTCTGTATTATTTGATCAGTGGATCAGTTTAAATATTACATGCAGGAAGGAACAGCCACAGAGAGCTGTTCACATGAAGAGCTGCAGACCAGCTGCTGTCAATCAAACATGAACACTGACACAAAGTCAGAGGCTGAGAGGGGTTATAATCATTATTATTATTATTGGTTATAATCAGCTCCCTGGTTTAATTTAATTTGTTTTGTCTCAAACTTTCTTTTCTGTGTTTTAGTGAGTGCTGGTCTGCAGGAGGTTTTAGATGAACATAAGATCAGTCTGAAGACGAGATGTGAACGTGTGACTGAAGGAAGTGATGAAACAGGAAGTGGAACCCTCCTCAACAGGATCTACACTGAGCTCTACATCACAGAGGGACAGAGTGAAGAGGTTAACACCCAACATGAGGTGAGGCAGCTTGAGACAGCTTCCAAGATGGAGACCCTCCATGACACTCCAATCAAGTGCCACGACATCTTTAAAGCCTTACCTGACCAACAGAGACACATCAGAGTCGTTCTGACCAACGGCGTCGCTGGCGTTGGAAAAACCTTCTCAGTGCTGAAGTTCACTCTGGACTGGGCAGAGGGCTCGGAGAACCAAGATGTCAGTCTGGTGGTTCCGCTTTCGTTCAGGGAGCTGAACCTGATCAAAGATGAGCAGTACAGTCTTCTCAAGCTGCTCCATGTTTTCCATCCAACATTACAGAAGGTCACAGCAGAGGAGCTCGCTGTCTGTAAACTTCTGTTCATCTTTGACGGCCTGGATGAAAGCAGACTTTCACTGGATTTCAACAACAAAGAGGTCGTGTCTGATGTCACACAGAAGTCATCAGTCGACGTGCTGTTGACAAACCTCATCAAGGGGAATCTGCTTCCTTCGGCTCTTATCTGGATAACTTCCAGACCTGCAGCAGCCAATCAGATCCCTCCTTCATGTGTTGACAGGGTAACAGAAGTACGAGGCTTCACTGACGCTCAGAAGGAGGAGTACTTCAGGAGGAGAGTCAGTGATGAAGATCTGTCCAGCAGAATCATCTCACACATCAAGACCTCCAGGAGCCTCCACATCATGTGTCTGATCCCAGTCTTCTGCTGGATCACTGCTACAGTTCTGGACCACATGTTGACCACAGACCAGAGAGGAGAGCTGCCCAAGACCCTGACTGACATGTACTCACACTTCCTGCTGGTTCAGACAAAGAGGAAGAAGAAGAAGTATGATGAGGAACATGAGAAGAGTCCACAGGAGCTGACAGAGGCTGACAGAGAAGTTCTTCTGAAGCTGGGGAGGCTGGCGTTTGAACAGCTGGAGAAAGGAAACATCATGTTCTACCAAGAAGACCTGGAGCAGTGTGGTCTGGATGTCACAGAGGCCTCGGTGTACTCAGGAGTTTGTACAGAGATCTTCAAAAGAGAGAGTGTGATCTTCCAGAAAACAGTCTACTGCTTTGTTCATCTGAGCGTTCAGGAGTTTCTGGCTGCAGTCTACGTGTTCAACTGTTACACCTACAGGAACACAGAGGTACTGGAGGACTTCCTGGGGACTGACTACAAATACTCCTCTATGGATATCTTCTTGAAGATGGTACTGTTAAAATCCCTTGACAGTAAAAATGGTCACCTGGACCTGTTTGTTCGCTTCCTTCATGGCCTCTCTCTTGAGTCCAACCAGAGACTCTTAGGAGGCCTGCTGGGTCAAACAAAGAACAGATTAATAAGCATCCAGGGAGCCATCAACAACCTGAAGGAGATGAACAGTGATGATATCTCTCCTGACAGAAGCATCAACATCTTCCACTGTCTGATGGAGATGAACGACCACTCAGTCCATCAGGAGATCCAAGAGTTCCTGAAGTCAGAGAACAGATCAGAGAAGAAACTCTCTGAGATCCACTGCTCAGCTCTGGCCTACATGCTGCAGATGTCAGAGGAGGTTCTGGATGAGTTGAACCTGAAGAAGTACAACACAACAGACCAGGGACGACAGAGACTGATTCCAGCTGTGAGGAACTGCAGAAAGGCTGTGTATGTCTAGATGTGATTAACATTATAAATCAGTGTAGACTCAAGTTATAATTACGAGATAATGTTTCTTTACAATATCATTCCTTATGTTCTGTTACACACATAAAGAAACTCAGGTGTTTTATCTGTCTTGTTAGTGTAGTGAAGTAGCAGGAAATGCACAGCATCCACCAATAACAGAGGTCTGATTTCATAATAACATATTTTGTTATTGTGTGTTATGACAGACTTACTTACTGCAGACTCTCAGAGACTCACTGTGAAGTCGTGGCCTCAGCTCTGAAGTCCAACCCCTCCCATCTGAGAGAGCTGGACCTGAGAGGAAACAAGCTGCAGGATTCAGAAGTGAAGACACTGTCTGCTGGACTGGAGAGTCCAAACTGTATACTGAAGACTCTGAGGTCAGTTCACTGTATAAGTCAAGACAAATCTGAAGAAGACAAATCTGAAGGAAATTAAACTTTTTCAGAAATGCTTTGACATAAAATGTTTGATAGGACTGTTTTTCAGTGGTCCATCAGTCAGTGAAGGTGATGTCAGAGGCTGTAGAGAAAGAGGAAGTTCAAAACAGACTGCAGAGAGTTTGAGCTTCTGTGTAAACAGAGAAAGAAAGAGACAAATTAGATAAAGAAAAGTTCAGTAAAGGTGAAGTGAAGAACTGTGATGATCTTCATGATGTCAGAAGCTGATATGGTTGCTACAAAAATGCAGGACTTATGCATTTCAATTACATAGAAAATTTCCATCCATTTGAATTACATAGGTTTAATATAAATCAACTAATCAACTTGATGTGAAGCAGTAAGTAATAAGATTTATGTAATAGTACTCATAAACTCAATGTGTTTCCACCACACAGTAGTGTGGTAGTAACCAGATTTATGCACTCAATATTAATAAAGCCAATGTGTTTGCCCAAACCAAACAGATAAAATTAATGCAGTCATTTTGAGTTTATTAGTACTATTATATAAATCTGATTACTTGCTTCACATTAAGTTTGTTAGTTAATCTATATTAAAACCATGTAATTCAAAAGAGTGAGCATTTTCTATGTAATTGAAATGTATAAGTGGCCAAAGGTTTGTGTAGTGGAGTGTACAGACAACCCTCACAGCTGTTGGGGTGAGGTGTGCATTAAACCAGGGCTAAAGTAATAAACAGCAGCCTGACACAGGACAAAACATCACAGCAAATAAGGATTCAAGGTCTGTTTGAGAATTAAAAAAAATAAGATGGAAAAGAACAAGATTTCTGTGGCGTTTTTGGGGTGAGTTTTGGGGAGCATAACATAAATAGTAAAAGCAACCATTTTATTGCTGCTACCAACACACAAACATCATACATAAGCTGGAAAAGAAAAAGGACTGTCCTTAAGATCCTTGAAAGTTTCTGAATTTGAGAGAGAATTTGAGAGAATTTTTCCTTGTTGAGCTGCAGTGGAGGAATAGTAACTCAAAGAGGGAATAGTCTTTAACTTTTGACTTGATTTATCTGACTCAGACTGTTGAAGCTTCAGCTCAGTTTCACTTGAACTTCTGTAGTCATTTCTTACAGTGTATTTTTGTTAGGAAGAGACCACTTCACACTCATGGACAGGAGGAATGATTACTGCCACCAGTAACTGCTTTAATGTACAAGTGGCTGCTGTTTTAAGACAGACTTGAACAATGTAAATTGGTGCTTTAAATGACATGTACATACTAAGCCATCAAATATAGTAAGAAAGTCATGTAATAAATAACAAACAGTTTCAGTAAACGTGTCTGATTTGATTTCATGCTCTTATTCCAGACCTGTCTGAGATCAGCAGCATGTTATTAATCTGTGTTGACATGAATGGTTGTATGAATGTTGTGCTGACGTTTGGATGATGTCTGTAGAAGGCTGACATTATGATGATCCACAATAACACAATGACAAAGTCACTCTACTCATTTTAGAGAAAAGCTCATTGATTAGGACATAGTAATGTTGAGCTGCACATTTCAAACCTGAACACATCTGATTGGATTATTAATGGATTTTAATCAACATCATTTATTCTTTATTCAGATTGGAGCGCTGCCATTTGTCAGAGATCAGCTGTGCTTCTCTGGCCTCAGCTCTGAAGTCCAACCCCTCCCATCTGACAGAGCTGGACCTGAGTGAGAACAAGCTGCAGGATTCAGGAGTGAAGCTGCTGTGTGATTTTCTGGAGAGTCCACACTGCAGACTGGAGACTCTGAGGTCAGACACATTTTTTACTTCTGTGCTGAGATTAATATGATGTGAAAGTTGTGGTGACACTAAACTGCAGACATCAGGCTGATATTATACTGATCCACACTGAGTATCTGAATGCTAAAGTCTATTTTCTTCTTCTGTGGTTTAGTCCATTGACTGTGGCAGAGCAATGTTGAGCTACACATTTAAAACCTGAATATAACAAGAAAAATCTACACTGCATAATTCACTCTGAACCTCTTAAAGCTTTTAACTCATATTCCACATCATGATTTTGTTTAAATAAATGATAATATAAATACATAAATCCAATAAATAAATAAATAATCTCTATTTCAACGTCAGACAATAACAAATACATTCAGTTTTTTTCTTTTTCTAACATTTTGATGAAGCTATATGATGCTTACACTGACTGAATGAATTAAACAGAAGATGCTTTGATTTTTTTTGCTTTGACTCGACTTTTCCTAAAAGAAATATAATAAATTAAAAGATGCCTTTTGTTCCATGGAATTCATCCTGACATGTTTCGCATCTTTGGAAACTTTGGGATGTTGAGTCAAATTTTAAATAATTTATGTGGATTTTTATTTGTGTTTGGCTGCACACCATGAGTTTATATAGATGGAGCCACTCATGGAGCTGGCTGACGCTGGAGCTGAAGTAGCAGCACGTTGTCATTAATATTAAAGAGAGCTCTTTGTCACTTTTTGTATTTGACAGTTTTGAACCTGGATCCTGTTCGGTTCAGGTGTAAATTTTCCAAAAAAATCTACACCAGATAATTCACCCTCAAAATTGTGTATCTCATATTCCACATCATGTTTGTGTTGAAATGAATGATTCAACAAAAATAAATAAAAATAAATCAATGCAATAATCTATTACAACTAAACTACATTCTAAACCTTCTGCATCATCATTTCAAGCTTCTAAGGTTACATCATTTATTCTTTATTCAGATTGTGGCACTGCAGTTTGTCAGAGATCAGCTGTGCTTCTCTGGCCTCAGCTCTGAAGTCCAACCCCTCCCATCTGACAGAGCTGGACCTGAATGAAAACAACCTGTATGATTCAGGAGTGAAGCTGCTGTGTGATTTTCTGGAGAGTCCACACTGCAGACTGAAGACTCTGAGGTCAGACACCATTTTTTACTTCTGTGCTGAGATTAATATGATGTGAAAGTTGTGTTGACACTAAACTGCAGACATAAGTTATCATCATATCATCATATAACTGACTGAATAAATTAAGTTCCAGGTTCAAGGTTTATTGTAATTTGCATGCTTACACATGAAATAAAATGAGGACCAGCGATGTACCCCACAATAGTATAAGTTCAAGATACTATATGATAAAATCAAATAAATAATGATAATGAAAATGAAAGACAAATAATAACAAGAGTATAGCATATTTGTATGCTATAGTGCAATGGATTAAAAAAAACAGAGCAGCATGTAAGACAAAGATACAGCATAGCATCACGGTGTAAGCCGACTATGAATATAAATATAAAATTTGTAATCTTTTATTCCACATCATGTTTGTGTTAAAATAAATTATACTACAAAAATAGATAAACAAAATAAATAAATACAATAATCCATTACAACTGAGCTACATTCGAAACCTTCTTCAGCTCTGAACAGATTATTAAACATTGAATGATTTCAATCAGGAACATTGTCTTCTAAAGTTACATAATTTTTTTTTTTTATTCAGGTTGTGGAGCTGCAGTTTGTCAGAGATCAGCTGTGCTTCTCTGGCCTCAGCTCTGAAGTCCAACCCCTCCCATCTGAGAAAGCTGGAGCTGAGAGGAAACAACCTGCAGGATTCAGATGTGAAGCTGCTGTCTGATCTTGTGGAGAGTCCACACTGCAGACTGGAGACTGTGAGGTCAGTAGAGGGTTGGAGTCAGTCCATGATGGTTTCAGCAGTATTGTACTAAACACAGTTAGTATCAAAGCACAGATCCAGTATTTCCTGTAAACCTCCGACCTTCTCAGTTGTTGCTTTCCTCAGTGAAGCTGTGAGAGGAGAACGGTGACAGGCTTCAGGATTGGACAGAAAGACAGAGAGAGAGAGAGAACAGTCAGCCAATCAGATGAGCCAGAAGCTCGTTGTGATCATGTGTTTGAGTTGAAGTGAAGACGACTGTTGTTGTTGTGTTCATGTCTACAGGAAATAAAGCTGATTACAGCTGACAGCATCACAAGATGTACAGAGACAGTGATCCTCATTCATCAAACTGTCAGACCATCAGATCTGATCTCAAAGTGTTTGTTCTCTCATTTCAACACTAAAGAACTGATCAGTTCATCTTTGTCACAGCTCTCAGATCTGTCTGACTGAAGCTTGACTGTAGACTGAAGTCTGTACTGGATGTGCTGCATCATTGACTGACAGCTGATGAAGGGAGTCTTTGTAAACACTGATTTATGACTTCTGTTGTCTGTCTTCTTCTCTCATCAGGTGGAAGTGATCTCTGTCAAAGTGTGAGTGGTGAGAAAGGTGGTCATGTTGAGTGAGGATCAGCTGAGTCCTGATGATCCAGAGAGGTTGAAGCAGCAGCATCAGCTCTGACTGGGCCATGTTACTGGGAGGTGGAGAGGAGAGGAGAGCTTCATCCAGCAGAGACTGACAGAGGAATCACAACAAGTGGAGATGACTGTCAGTGCTGCAGTCTGAACTGCTCTGAGATCAGCTCAATGTCAAGTCCACCATCATCCCTGTGTGTTCCTCTGGACTGCTCTGCTGCTGCTCTGTCACTTATTTCAATAGATTTTTCTGCTGTTGTCTGTCTTCTTCTCTCATCAGCTGGAAGTGAAGTAAGTAAGAAAGGTGGTCGTGTCGAGTGAGGATCAGCTGAGTCCTGATGATCCAGAGAGGTTCAAGCAGCAGCATCAGCTCTGACTGGGCCATGTTACTGTGAGGTGGAGTGGAGGTGGAGTTTTTTGCTTTGCTTTTTGTTGTATAATTGAGAATTGCAGTACATTACCATGTTATATTTTAAATTCATTTTGGAAGTGTCATCTGACCTAACTGCTCTTACTAAAGTAATCAGCGGCTTCAGAGTAAATTAGAATGAAAATAAGGTCTCAGTTCATGTCCTCCTAGACCAAATCACAGTGTTTAATTGACCGTGTTATCTTCATCAGTCGTCTTAAAAAGTTGGCTGGTATTTCTGACTGTCTCTGTGTTAAACCGGTTCACCTGTGCACTGGCTTCCTCTAACAATTAGAACTGATTTTAAGGTCCTCCTCCTTATCTTCAAAAAACCCTCAATGGGCTAGCACCAAGCTACATTGCTAACTCCCTTGTTAACTATTTGTCTTGAAGAACATTTCGATCTCCTGCTGCTGGTTTATTCACAGCAACAGCTAAAAGAAAATCAGGGATGCAACCTTTGTCAATTGCAACCTAAATCTAAGGAGCACACTGCCTAGAGATATCAGGGAAGCCAGCTCACTAAATATTTTAGTTAAATACTTAAAAATTATCGCTTCACTTTCCTGATACAAACTCCTTTCTGCACTTTGCTTCTCACTTATTTTAAATAGATTTTAACTGAGTTTATGCTTTCTGTGTATTCATTTTTTAAACTTTCATTATCATTCAGTGTATAAAAGAGGTGTTGGCTTCTGATTACCAAACTTGAGACCTCTATGAGAATGATTGAATTATCTGGATGCTTGTTATTTGGTTGCACACCTCCACAGTTTGTCCGGTAAGAACTAGTGATGTGTCAGTCGCGTACGAGCCGGTTCAAAGAATAATTTCTATGCTGAAGGTTTTATAGGTTTATCTGCTTTGTGTAGCAGATGTTTGTTTTTATGATTGTGTGCCAGCAATTCTCACTCTATGTTCAAGATTGAAATGGATGGCCAGCAATGTCAATCTAAATGATAAGAAATGTACCTATAAAGTATTTTTCACATTGTAACCTTGTAAATAAGTCTGCAGCTGTCCCTGTTATGTTGATATAAATCACTACATCCTTATGTAGTGATGTAAATGGAATGCTACTGCTGGGAAGTGCTGTCATACATGTTTATCTGCATATCATTGAAATAAATGCATCATGTGCATCTGTTGATCTTCTTTTATTCATGAATATTAATATATAAACATTTTAATTGTAAACTATATATGCATGTGTGTGTCTATAAAATAGTATATATAAGTACATTAAAGAATCAAATGTAAATAATGTAATTAGGTTTGATACCTTGTTGATACCTTGTACTTCTGGTACTGTATGACCATGTCAGAGGGCCTGGAAGGAAACTCACAGGCCAGGTGTGAAGTACTGTGTCCATGTACAGTACTGAGTACTGAAACACAGCAGCTGGGGATGACAGGTCTGTTTCCCTGGCCTAAAGACGAATGTTACCAAAGATAAAATGTTTTTAGGCCCCATAACAGTGCTCCCTGTTGTCATCCCCAGGTTCTCTAATGTGGCCTAACACCATTATGTCCTGCCTGTGGATGTGTATGACACCTTCATCAACAGCAGTAAGAGGCTCACACAGTTAGCAGAGTCCTGACCACAGCATTCGCTCTCCTGGTCCGGAGACATGTCCCTACAGCTGCCACAAGTACACTGTAGTACACCGTAGACAAGTCAGCAGTTCATCACAGGGCTGACACAAAGAGACAAACAACCATTCACACTCACATTCACACGATGCTCACCAATTCACCTGCATGTCTTTAAACTGTGGGAGGAAGCTGGAGTACCCGGAATGGATTCACACAGACACAGGACACACGCAAACTCCACAAAGAAAGTCCCCGACTGGGGTTTGAACTAAAAACCTTCTTGTTGTGAAGCTAATCATTGTACGACTAAGATAAACTGATAATGGTGGCCAGTTTTTATTTTATAAACTGATCACATATTTGTCTTTAAAATATTTATCTGCAAAAGTAAGTATAGTTGTTAAATTAATGTAGTGCAGTAAAATCCTCTGCATAAAGTAGTATTAATTGAGTACAAATACTTCAAAATTGTACTAAAGTGCAGTACTTGAGTAAATGTACTTGTTGACTTTCCACCAGTGGAAATAAAGATAAACAACGATGGTGGTTTGGTGTTTTATTACTGCAGCAGTTTAAAAAACAAACAAACAATGGATGAAATGATGACATGGAAGTGAAAGAGGTCGTCCATAGTGACAAATGCACACATAACTATCAGCAGACTTTGCAATCAGTTGGGATGAAATAGAAAAATGGACCATTTTAAGAAGCTAACAGATTTATAATGTTGCACACTATACAAGGTAGATGAGGAAAAATGCTCATAAATAAAAGATAAAATAGAAAATTCAAAGATAAATACTTCTAACTTCAGAGAGGTAACTTTATGTATGCAGGCTGGATGCTGCTTCTTCACATCAACTTCCAAAATTACTTAGTCAATTATTCCACAGGGTGGCGCTGCAACAGAAAGGAAAGCAGAAAAATCTATTGACATAAATGACAGAGCAGCAGCAGAGCAGTCCAGAGGAACACACAGGGATGATGGTGGACTTGACATTGAGCTGATCTCAGAGCAGTTCAGACTGCAGCACTGACAGTCATCTCCACATGTTGTGACTCCTCTGTCAGTCTCTGCTGGATGAAGCTCTCCTCTCCACTCCACCTCCCAGTAACATGGCCCAGTCAGAGCTGATGCTGCTGCTTCAACCTCTCTGGATCATCAGGACTCAGCTGATCCTCACTCGACACGACCACCTTTCTCATCACTCACTCTATGACAGAGATCACTTCCAGCTGATGAGAGAAGAAGACAGACAACAGAAGTCATAAATCAGTGTTTACAGAGACTCCCTTCATCAGCTGTCAGTCAGTGATGCAGCACATCCAGTATAAAGAGCAGCAAGGACTTCAGTCCTGTTCAGACAACAAGTGGAGCGGCTGTGTAGCGTAGCCAGCTTCCTTTCAGCTCTCATGTTAACGTGTTGGAGTGAAGCTCACAGACCTGCAGAGACTTTGAGCATCAAGTCTGTTGACTCTGCAGATTTCACTGAAGTACACAGTGGAAATAAAGTGCAGAGAGTTCTTTAGTGTTGGAATGAGAGAACAAACACTTTGAGATCAGATCTGATGGTCTAACAATTTGTAGTAACACATGATCACAACGAGCTTCTGGCTCATCTGATTGGCTGACTGTTCTCTCTCTCTCTGTCTTTCTGTCCAATCCTGAAGCCTGTCACCGTTCTCCTCTCACAGCTTCACTGAGGAAAGCAACAACTGAGAAGGTCGGAGGTTTACAGGAAATACTGGATCTGTGCATTGATACTAACTGTGTTTAGTACAATACTGCTGAAACCAGCATGGACTGGCTCCAACCCTCTACTGACCTCACAGTCTCCAGTCTGTAGTGTGGACTCTCCACAAGATCAAGCAGCAGCCTCACATCTGAAAGATGTAGTTTGTTTCCTCTCAGCTCCAGCTCTGTCAGATGGGAGGGGTTGGACTTCAGAGCTGAGGCCAGAGAAGCACAGCTGATCTCTGACAAAGTGCAGTAAACCAATCTGAATAAATAAAAAAATAAATTATGTAACTTTAGAAGACAATGTTCCCACTTGAAATCATTCAATGTTTAATAATCTGTTGAGCTAAAGGTTAATAATGTAGTTATGTTGAAATAAATAATTTATTGTATTTATTTATTTTGTGTTATAATTTATTTCAACACAAACATGATGTGGAATATGAAGTAAAATGCTTGAGAGGTTCAGATGAATTATCCAGCGTAGACATTTCTTGTAATATTCAGGTTTTAAATATGTAGCTCAACTTTGCTCCGCCACAGTCAATGGACTAAACCACAGAAGAAGAAAATAAACTTTAGCATTCAGATACTCAGTGTGGATCAGTATAATATCAGCCTGATGTCTGCAGTTTAGTGTCACCACAACTTTCACATCATATTAATCTCAGCACAGAAGTAAAAAATGAAGTCTGACCTCAGAGTCTCAAGTCTGCAGTGTGGACTCTCCAGAAAATCACACAGCAGCTTCACTCCTGAATCCTGCAGGTCATTGTCACTCAGCTCCAGCTCTGTCAGATGGGAGGGGTTGGACTTCAGAGCTGAGGCCAGAGAAGCACAGCTGATCTCTGACAAACTGCACTCCCACGCTCTGAATAAAGAACAAATGATGTTCTTCAGATAGTAAACTTGATCAATTTTAAACAAATATGAGTTAAGAGAATCATCTGCATATAGATGTGACCATTTACCAATAATTATGAAACATGAAAATATGAACAAAAGGGAATTTACAACTTTATTAACGTAAGTTATGTATGAACATAAATTAGCTTTAATTGTTAAAAAAATAAAATAAACATATCAGACCTACAATCGTAACAAAGAGTCAGTGAACTGACCTCAGAGTCTTCAGTCTACAGTGTGGACTCTTCAGAAAATCACACAGCAGCTTCATTCCTGAATCCTGCAGCTTGTTGTAGCTCAGGTCCAGCTCTGTCAGATGGGAGGGGTTGGACTTCAGAGCTGAGGCCAGAGAAGCACAGCTGATCTCTGACAAACTGCAGTTCTTCAGCCTGAATAAAGAATAAATGATATTGATAAAAATCCATTTATAATCCAATCAAATGTGTTCAGGTTTTAAATGTGTAGCTCAACATTACTATGTCCTAATCAATGAGCTTTTCTGACTTTGTCACTGTGTTATTGTGGATCATCATAATGTCAGCCTTCTACAGACATCATCCAAACGTCAGCACAACATTCATACAACTATTCTAGAAATATGGGGGCGGGTGTTATAAAGATTCACATTTTCTTTATGTTTTTGATACTTTTCTTCCCTCCTACTTCACTTCCTTTACCTCACTTCCTTTCCCTTTTTCCTCAGCACTGATTGGTTCTTTCCACCACTTGTTCGCTCCTCATTTACCTGATTGAGTTAACCAGTTTGACTTATCAAGAACACTTATCCTTACTAACTAAAGATGGATTTAATCTTGACCTTAATTGTTATTTTCTTCTTCCTAATTCTAATTGTGACCAATGCCCATGACAATGGCATACCTTAACAGCCCTCCATAACACAGTGAACTGACCTCAGAGTCTCCAGCCTACAGCTTGGACTCTTCAGTCCAGCAGACAGTATCTTCACTCCTGAATCCTGCAGCTTGTTGTAGTTCAGGTCCAGCTCTGTCAGATGGGAGGGGTTGGACTTCAGAGCTGAGGCCACAACTTCACAGTGAGTCTCTGAGAGTCCACATTCAAAGAGTCTGTCATGACACATATTACAAAACATGATATTATGAAATCAGACCTGTGACCTCTCAGTCAGTCCTATGATGAACTCCAGCCAGCATGGCTCCAGCCCCCTGCGATCCTGATCAGGATTATTGGTTATGGAAAAATGATGGATGAATTGCATGAAAGCTGAATGTCAGAAATCTCCTCAGGTAATAAAAACTGTAACCTCATCCACACCCTCTAAAGTCCTTCATGTATTTCACAGGTTCACAAGTTGCCTTATCACCCAAAGGAAGATGAAAAAAAAGAAAAAAATGTAAAATATAACTATTAGAAATAAAGAGAGTAAGCTTAAGCTTAAAAAACACAACACACCTGAAAAATCTACATTTGTGGACTCACAGCATTTGAAACAACAAAGAACGTCTGTGACAAAATACAACTGACAGACAATGTTTGCAACAAACAAGTCGAACACTATTTTAATAAGAATAATTTTATAGTGTGAATATCTGAAGTAAACTAAACTACTAATCTACACTGATTTATAATGTTAATCACATCTGGTCTTACTCAGCCTTTCTGCAGTTCCTCACAGCTGGAATCAGTCTCAGTCGTCCCTGGTCTGATGTGTTGTACTTCTTCAGGTCCAACTCATCAAGAACCTCCTCTGACATCTGCAGCATGTAGGCCAGAGCTGAGCAGTGGACCTCAGAGAGTTTCTTCTGTGATCTGTTCTCTGACTTCAGGAACTCTTGGATCTCTTGATGGACTGAGTGATCGTTCATCTCCATCAGACAGTGGAAGATGTTGATGCTTCTGTCAGGAGAGATATCATCAATGTTTATCTCCTTCAGGTTGTTGATGGCTCTCTGGATGCTTCTTACACTGGTCTTTGTTGGACCCAGCAGGAATTCTAAGAGTCTCTGGTTCGACTCCAGACAGAGGCCATGAAGGAAGCGAACAAACAGCTCCAGGTGACCATTTTTACTTTCAAGGGATTTCTCCATGACTTTCCTCAGGAACAAGGATGGGTCATGTCTATCATTTCCCAAATACTTACAGATCTGATCCTGGAAAGACTTGGCTTTTGGTTCCCTATAGTCTTTTCCTAAGAAAGCCTTCAGTACCTTTGTGTGTCTGTTGGTGTAACAGTGGAACACGTAGACTGCAGCCAGAAACTCCTGAACGCTCAGATGAACAAAGCAGTAGACTGTTTTCTGGAAGATCACACTCTCTCTTTTGAAGATCTTTGTACAAACTCCTGAGTACACCGAGGCCTCTGTGACATCCAGACCACACTGCTCCAGGTCTTCTTGGTAGAACATGATGTTTCCTTTCTCCAGCTGTTCAAATGCCAGCTTCCCCAGCTTCAGAAGAACTTCCCTGTCAGCCTCTGTCAGCTCCTGTGGACTTGTCTCATGTCCCTCATCATACTTCTTCTTCTTCCTCTTTGTCTGAACCAGCAGGAAGTGTGAGTACATGTCAGTCAGGGTCTTGGGCAGCTCTCCTCTCTGGTCTGTGGTCAACATGTGGTCCAGAACTGTAGCAGTGATCCAGCAGAAGACTGGGATCAGACACATGATGTGGAGGCTCCTGGAGGTCTTGATGTGTGAGATGATTCTTCTCGACAGCTTTTTATTCCTGACTCTCCTCCTGAAGTACTCCTCCTTCTGGACGTCAGTGAAGCCTCGTACTTCTGTTACCCTGTCAACACATGAAGGAGGGATCTGATTGGCTGCTGCAGGTCTGGAAGTTATCCAGATGAGAGCCGAGGGAAGCAGATTCCTCTTGATGAGGTTTGTCAACAGCACGCTGACTGATGACTTCTGTGTGACATCAGACACGACCTCTTTGTTCTTGAAATCCAGTGAAAGTCTGCTTTCATCCAGGCCATCAAAGATGAACAGAAGTTTACAGACAGCGAGCTCCTCTGCTGTGACCTTCTGTAATGTTGGATGGAAAACATGGAGCAGCTTGAGAAGACTGTACTGCTCATCTTTGATCAGGTTCAGCTCCCTGAACGAGAGCAGAACCACCAGACTGAGATCTTGGTTCTCCGAGCCCTCTGCCCAGTCCAGAGTGAACTTCTGCACTGAGAAGGTTTTTCCAACACCAGCGACGCCGTTGGTCAGAACGACTCTGATGTGTCTCTGTTGGTCAGGTAAGGCTTTAAAGATGTCGTGGCACTTGATTGGAGTGTCATGGAGGGTCTCCATCTTGGAAGCTGTCTCAAGCTGCCTCACCTCATGTTGGGTGTTAACCTCTTCACTCTGTCCCTCTGTGATGTAGAGCTCAGTGTAGATCCTGTTGAGGAGGGTTCCACTTCCTGTTTCATCACTTCCTTCAGTCACATGTTCACATCTCGTCTTCAGACTGATCTTATGTTCATCTAAAACCTCCTGCAGACCACCACTCACTGAAAAAAGAGACGAAGGTTAGTTAATCTGCTGATTAATTTCAGATCAGAATATTTATAGAAGCAAAGGTTATAAAGTAGGCGTCAGGCTGAGCAGCTCGTCTGCAGCTCTTCATGTGAACAGCTCACTGTGGCTGTTCCTTCTTGCCTGTAATATTTAAATTGACCAACTGATCAATTGATACAGAATACATTCATATCTTGTGTAGACCTGTTTCTTTTTTTGTTTAGCACAAACAAAGCAATCTCTGTGACAAATACACTCCATTGCATTCAGCTGCCTCACAACAAAACTCTTTGAGAAAACTTTGATGTGAAGCAAATTAACAAAGCTCTCATGTGGCTAAAGTCACAGTAAAAAAGCTGAAATTTAAAAGTTCAAACAGAAATACGTGAGTGAACTGCAAACCAGATTCTTGCAGTTTTTAGGATGAAATGCAGGCCATGCAGCACATGTAGGACTTGAAGTCATTCAGCTTATTTGATGAGGCTGATGAACTTTGATGATGCAGCAGGTTACATTTTTAGGATCTACAGTCTTACTTTGTACAGTGCTGGTCTGACTGACTGTCTGCAATCCAGGTCTTTCACAGCAGGACGGCTGCTCCTCCACAGGAACATGACTCCTCTTCCTCTCTCTGTGAAGACATTTCTTTCTAACTAAAATGATTGGACCTTTGCCTTTACTTGTATTGTATAAAAGTAATCAGTTAAAGAGTAAACTACAAAAATATCAGAATATTTTCTTGAAGTGTAAATTCTGAAATGAAGTGTTTTGCTGAAGAAATAAAATACGATCCATGTTAGTTTGAAACAGTATCTGCACTCATAGTTCTTCATCATGAATATAAATCTTTGATTATCTTCATCCTCAATGCATCATCTTCATCAGGTCAGTTTACAGTAAAAACAGTCTCTTACTTTGTGTCTGAGGGTCCAGGTTCAGTACTGAAGTCTGGAGGTAAACCTTTGGACCGGTCACTCTTCATAGACAGACAGCTGAATGCTGGAGACTCTGCTCTCTGTCTGTTGGACTGAACTCTGCAAACACCAACATGTTTTTATTCAGATCACATGAATCTTTGAAAAATTCTCCAATAAAGGGCATTTAGGAAACTCTGAACACACAAATTGCTGCTGCTGCTGAAGTTTAAATGCCTGTATAATTCCTCTTACAGTAGATCAGATTACAATTGTTCTACAGTAGGTGACCTGACTGTTATCACAGATACAAAGAGGAAGACGGCACAAATGATTTCTCAGTGTCACAATAAGTTTCTTAAATTTTAGATAGCAAATACATTTTGTTAAAAGATTAATATAGGACCACATAAATGGAAAATATGTAGTCATGTAAATGAATTAGCAGCGGTTGTCTTACTTTGTGTCTGAGGGTCCAGGTTCATTACTGAAGTTCATAGGATAATCTTTGGACCGGTCACTCTTCATAGACAGACAGCTGGATGCTGGAGACTCTGCTCTCTGTCTGTTGGACTGAACTCTGCAAACACCAACATGTTTTTATTCAGATCACATGAATTCTTGATAAATTCTCTGATAAAAGCCATTTAGGAAGCTCTGAATACACAAACATGATTCCTCTATCTCATAATATGTTCGTTAAATCTTAGTTAAAAAAAACACTTTGATGGAAAATGTAATATAAGGGCACAGAAACAGATAAAATGGCATCAAAAGTAAAAATCATTCAAATAAATGAGTTAGTATCAGTTCTCTTACTTTGTGTCTGAGGGTCCAGGTTCATTACTGAAGTTCATAGGATAATCTTTGGACCGGTCACTCTTCATAGACAGACAGCTGGATACTGGAGACTCTGCTCTGTCCTCCTCTTCCTCCTCACAGTCACTCATCTTCTGTCTTCAGTCAGTCTGAGAGGTGAAACAGTAACACTGACTGTGAGCTCAGAACAAGAAAAACAGGTTTGTTCAAGAGTCACAAACAAGACTGAGAGAGCAGAAACACAGACACGGCTACACACACGCATACACATGTGCTATACAATATGTTTGTATTGTATTTTATGTATTGTGTACAGTATAAAACCAGACAGACGTTCACCTGGTCAGGTTTCTTTAAATCTCTGCTTGTTTTCTTGGTTTCAGCAGGTTTAATGTGAATTATTCAGCCAATCACGACTTTATGTGGACAGATGAATCAAACTGTTGACTTCATTCAAACATTTCTTTCCTCTACAGTCCACAGAGAGAAAACTGACTCAGAGACTTTGACAGTAAAATAATAAAAATGTTGGATTAACACTCACCCTGCCTCAGCCTTCACTTTTCCTCCGTCTGCTCTGTCGGCTCAAAATGGAGTGTTTCCTCCCTGTTCACATCAACCTTGATCACATGGTTAGTGTTGCTCCTCCTCTCTCCATTTACAGGAAACCAGGTGAGTTTCTCTCTGTGTGTGTCTGTGTGTGTTTCTCACACAGATCATCAGTTTAACACAGTGTGTTTATGAGTGTCTCTCATGGTGTCAACAGACTGAATTAAAATGAGTTTTGATGTTTAAATTATGTAAATAATCTGTTTTGTTTCAGTTAGAACTAAAGTGTTTTAAACTAAACTGACTAAATCAGGAGCTTCACATTTTTAATCACTTCATATTTTTGGGGATGAAACTATTGATTCTTTGTGACTCAATAATCTGAACTGAAGGTCCATTTAACAGATTTTTCTTACATTATATTTGTTCATGTTAATTTCTGTTTTGTGTTTTTGAGTTAGACTAATGTCTGCAGGAAACCAGCCTGATTTCAATGACAGCATGTAGATTACAGTGCATGTTTACATACAAGGAGGAGATTTGTCCATGTATGTTGTTTTACAGACATTGTATCTTTAAGTTTTATATGTTTTGACACATTATGGACACAGTACCATGTGTTACCATGCCTTTGAGCGAATGACACTTGAATAAAAATAACATTTTAGTTCAATCATTCAAATTCTGAATTATTGTTGTTATATGTGTTATAACCCAGCCAGTGGAACCAAAGAGAAAAATGCAAAATGGACATGCATGCATACAAGAAAATGTAAATCAGGTCGTGAGTTGTGTCATTCAATAAGGGAGGATGTGTGAGTACAAAAGCTGAATTAATGTGTAGGCTGTCCCTCACCCTCAAAAGTGGCAAAAGGTTTGTGTTTATTCAAGAGAAACATGTTTGAAAATGATTTAAAAATAATCTAAATATGATGATAGAGCATGTTGTCAGAATAAAACAGCTGATTTTAAGTTTTGAGATCTGTTGCCCCACAACACAAACCAAAATGTGTCACCACCATCTGTTCTCAGTGCAAGATTGCATGGTGCAACAAATCGTGTCACATTGCTCCAGGATCTGCCTGTGATGAAAATGCCAAGTGAAGCGAAGCTGGAATATACATGATGTCCATGAAGGCAACGAGACAGACAGAGGGATGAGGAGGCCTTCAGGACAGATTTCTTGAGGGAAAACTAAATGTTTTGTGGAAAAAAAGAAACAATCAAATTTCTACGTGAGTGTCTTGACTGTCCAAACTGGAGTCACTTCAGCAGGTGGTGTGGTGTTCCTGACGCGTATCCATCAGAGACAAAGAAATCAAACATCCACAATAAACTTTCCTTTTTGGTGATGATCCCATTTATTGCACTGATGAAAAGGTGAACTTACATTTTCACCACTTGGTTTACAGTTGATGTTTTAAGGTAAGAGCCGTGTGCTCTCTACTTTCTACTAACCCATCCTGATCTTTTCTGATCTGATTAACACACCTGGTGCTCACCTGTAATCAGTATATACAAAGAAATACAATACTCCCCCCCTAGTGGTTAAATCAGACATTACATAAAGGTGGCTGAAATATTAACCCTGGATGGAAAGAGATTTAGGCTACATATTGCACTGAATCATAACACAAGTTAGACGTTATGATGTTTTAGACCTTTTCTGGAGAAAAAACATTCTCTAACTTGACCTCTTTGAATTTGAATTAAATAACTCTGCTGTCAGTTATTCAGGTTTGTGCATATCATTTAAATACTTCATATATTCTTGGATTGTTTACAAGATATATCACACACAAACATGCACTCTGCTCATCTATAACAGGGAAATATTTACATTTATCTGACGGATGGAGTTTTTTCACTGGAGCTGATTAGATTATAAAATTCAACCAGTAGTTTCCAAACTTAATACTTGTGACTCCTTATAAAAATGCAGTATCTAGTCTTTGTCAAATATCAGATGTCTATGAGTTACATAAACATTTAGTCATTTAGGTGAGGCTTTTATCCAAAGCGGCTTACAAAGAAACAGAAACAATCAAGGTACAGTGCAACAAGAACATGTTAGTGCAGCAAAAATAAGTATTCATATTGAATCAAGTGACTGTTGTAGAGGGGGATAGATTTTAGATTTAGCATGTCCAGTTGTTGGTAGTGTTGGAGAGGAGGTCCTCTCTGAAGAGCTGGAGGTCTTCAGGAGGTTTTTGAAGGTAGAGAGGGACGCCCCTGATCTGGTAGGAACTGGTAACACATTCCTCCTGTTTCATTTACCGAAACCGTTAATTATCCAATAGATCACAAATAAGCAACTGAGCAATTTCTGAATTGATTGCTTCAATCGATACATTTACAGAAAGTGATGTCAAGTCTATCCCCATTCTAACACTTTCATTACAGCATTTGATTTAGTTCATCAGTGGTGTTAACACATTGTTTCCTCTGAGTAATGCGGTCTGTTACAGAATATAATGATAGATTCACATGAAATATGAAAATAAATGTACAAAAGCAGAAAGGACAAGTATACAGAAATATAATCCAGAACAGATGAGGATGATACTTAAACTGCAGACTTGTGCATTCTGACATCAACCTCCATGATACAGTATAATGTGAAAATGAACCGCAGTTCTTCATCATTCAACAGTGTGGAGGTTCAACACAAAGAAATACAGAGAGAACCACAAACTGAATGAATCAAATAAAATAAAAAATGAAATGGTCCAGGATGATGGTGGACGTGACATTGAGCTGATCTCAGAGCAGTTCAGACTGCAGCACTGAGAGTCATCTCCACTTGTTGTGATTCCTCTGTCAGTCTCTGCTGGATGAAGCTCTCCTCTCCACTCCACCTCTCAGTGACATGGCCCAGTCAGAGCTGATGCTGCTGCTTCAACCTCTCTGGATCATCAGGACTCAGCTGATACTCACTCAACACGACCACCTTTCTCATCACTCACTCTATGGCAGAGATCACCACTTCCACCTGATGAGAGAAGAAGTCAGACAACAGAAGTCATGAATCAGTGTTTACAGAGACTCCCTTCATCAGCTGTCAGTCAGTGATGCAGCACATCCAGTATAAAGACCAGCAGGGACTTCAGTCCTGTTCAGACACAAGTGGAGCGGCTGTGTAGCGTAGCCAGCTTCCACATGGTCACTAAATGTAATGATGGTTCTTTGCAGGCTTCAGTCAGACTGATCTGAGAGCTGTGACAAAGATGAACTGATCAGTTCTTTAGTGTTGAAATGAGAGAACAAACACTTTGAGATCAGATCTGATGGTCTGACAGTTTGATGAATGAGGACCACTGTCTCTGTACATCTTGTGATGCTGTCAGCTGTAATCAGCTTTATTTCCTGTAGACATGAACACAACAACAACAGTCGTCTTCACTTCAGCTCAAACACATGATCACAACGAGCTTCTGGCTCATCTGATTGGCTGACTGTTCTCTCTCTCTCTGTCTTTCTGTCCAATCCTGAAGCCTGTCACCGTTCTCCTCTCACAGCTTCACTGAGGAAAGCAACAACTGAGAAGGTCGGAGGTTTACAGGAAATACTGGATCTGTGCTTTGATATTAACTGTGTTTAGTACAATACTGCTGAGACCAGCGTGGACTGACTGCAACCATCTACTGACCTCAGAGTCTTCAGTCTGCAGTGTAGAGTCTTCATAAGATCACACAGCAGCTTCGCATCTAACTCCTGCAGGTTGTTTCCTCTCAGGTTCAGCTCTCTCAGATGGGAGGGGTTGGACTTCAGAGCTGAGGCCAGAGAAGCACAGCTGATCTCTGACAAACTGCAGCGCCACAATCTGAATAAAGAATAAATGATGTAACTTTAGAAGACAATGTTCCTGCTTGAAATCATTCAATGTTTAATAATCTGTTCAGAGCTGAAGGAGGTTTAGATTATTTTTGTAATGTCATTTATATCACACTTTCACACTTCATGTTCAGAGTGAATTATTGTTATATTCATATGGACTAAACCACAGAAGAAGAAAATAGACTTCAGCTTTCAGATACTCAGTGTGGATCAGTATAATATCAGACTGATGTCTGCAGTTTAGTGTCACCACAACTTTCACATCATATAATCTCAGCACAAAAATAAAAAATGGTGTCTGACCTCAGAGTCTTCAGTCTGCAGTGTGGACTCTTCAGAAAATCACATAGCAGCTTCACTCCTGAATCCTGCAGCTTGTTTTCACTCAGGTCCAGCTCTGTCAGATGGGAGGGGTTGGACTTCAGAGCTGAGGCCAGAGAAGCACAGCTGATCTCTGACAAACTGCAGAAACTCAATCTGAATAAAGAATGTAGATAAAAATCCATTTATAATCTTAGACAAGTCAGAAGAAATACTATAGTATGCATGTGTGTGTGTGTTCTGAAGGATGAATATCAGTGATCAGACACTATTTGTGAAAACAATCAACAGAAAGTAAAGAAATATTTCTACTTCAGAAAATAAACTTGATCAATTTAAAACAAATATGAGTTCAGAGGATCTTCTGTATACAGATGTGACCATTTACCAACAATTATAAACATTAATTTACTTTAACAACTAACAGAGGACTTTTTCTACAGTTTCTTTAAGAAACACAAGTCTTTGTGACTGCAGACTAAATTTAATTCAAGAAACATGAAAATATGAACAAAAGGAAATTTACAACTTTATGGATGTAAGTTATATATGAAGATAAATTAGCTTCGATTGTTAATTAAACATATCAGATCTACAATAGTAACAGACCTAAATAGAGATCATTAATTTTTTTTATTGTATTTGTGTATTTTTAATTGTTTATTTAAACAAAAACATGATGGGAATATGATATGTAAATCCAGAGTTTAAGAGGTTCACAGTGAATTATCCAGTGTAGATTTTTCTTGTTATATTCTGTTTTAAATGTGCAGCTCAACATTGCTCTGTCACAGTCAATGGACTAAACCACAGAAGAAAATTGACTTTAGCATTCAGATACTCTGTGTGGATCAGTATAATATCAGCCTGATGTCTGCAGTTTAGTGTCACCACAACTTTCACATCATATTAATCTCAGCAGAGAAGTAAAAAAATGATGTCTGACCTCAGAGTCTTCAGTCTGCAGTGTGGACTCTCCAGAAAATCACACAGCAGCTTCACTCCTGAATCCTGCAGCTTGTTGTAGCTCAGGTTCAGCTCTCTCAGATGGGAGGGGTTGGACTTCAGAGCTGAGGCCAGAGAAGCACAGCTGATCTCTGACAAACTGCAGCGCCACAACCTGAATAAAGAATAAATGATGAAGATAAAAATCCATTTATAATCCAATCAGATGTGTTCAGGTTTGAAATGTGCAGCTCAACATTACTATGTCCTAATCAATGAGCTACAGACATCATCCAAACGTCAGCACAACATTCATACAACTATTCATGTCAACACAGATTCATAACATGCTGCTGATCTCAGACAAGTCTGGATTAGAGGATCAAATCAAATCAGACAAGTTTAACTGTAAGTTCAATCAATCAAAGAAGTGTGTGTCTACCAAAGTTTATTTAGGACCAAATCCCCTTTTTGAGTTAGTCTTCCTCCACTGCAGTTCAACAAGGAGAAACGATCAAATTCAAACTTTCAAGGATCTCAAGGATCCGTGAGAACCATGTTACAATAGAGAGTTTTTATTTTCCAGCCTAATTTTTAAAATCCTCAAACAGACGTTGAATCCTGTTTTGTTGTAATGTTGTGGTCTGTGTTAGGCTGCTGATTACTTTTAGCTCTGTCTATACCAGCCAGTCAGTGACTTTCATTAAATCGAACCATTTAAAACATCACTAACGGATTTGAATTGAATTGAAAAAAAATGCATGAACTACAGTCAGTGAACTGACCTCAGTGTCTCCAGTCTACAGTTTGGACTCTTCAGTCCAGCAGACAGTGTCTTCACTCCTGATTCCTGCAGCTTGTTGTAACTCAGGTCCAGCTCTCTGAGATGGGAGGGGTTGGACTTCAGAGCTGAGGCCAAGACTTCACAGTGAGTCTCTGAGAGTCCACAGCGAAAAAGTCTGTCATGACACATATTACAAAATATGTTGTTATGAAATCAGACCTCTAATACTGGTGGAAGCATGAAAGCAGATCATCAGAAATCTGAAAAAGGATGATAAAACCTCATTCACACCCTCTAAAGTCCAGCCTGTATTTTACTAGGTTTATAAGTCGCCTCCATCACCCAAAGGAAAATGAATAGAAGAAAAAACTGCAAAGTGTAATGATTGTAAAATAAACAGAATAACTGAATTTGAAACAACATCAAGAACATCTGTGACAAAATACAACTGACATATAATGTTTGCAACAAACAAGTGGAACACTATTTTAATGAGAATAATAATTTTATATTGTTCATAACTGAAGATCTAAACTACTAATCTACACTCACTCAATCACATTAATCACATCTGGACTTACAGAGCCTTTCTGCAGTTCCTCACAGCTGGAATCAGTCTCTGTCGTCCCTCATCTGATGTGTTGAACTTCTTCAGGTCCAACTCCTCCAGAACCTCCTCTGACATCTGCAGCATGTAGGCCAGAGCTGAGCAGTGGATCTCAGAGAGTTTCTTCTCTGATCTGTTCTCTGACTTCAGGAACTCTTGGATCTCCTGATGGACTGAGTGATCGTTCATCTCCATCAGACAGTGGAAGATGTTGATGCTTCTGTCAGGAGAGATCTTCTGAGTGTTCATCTTCTTCAGGTTGTTGATGGCTCTCTGGACACTTTTTGAACTGGTCTTTGTTTGACCCAGCAGGCCTCCTAAGAGTCTCTGGTTGGACTGCAGAGAGAGGCCATGAAGGAAGCGAACAAACAGGTCCAGGTGACCATTTTTACTTTCAAGGGATTTGGTCATTACTCTCTTTAAGAAGACATCCAGAGATGAGGACTTGCTGTCTTTAAGGAAGTCCTTCAGTACCTCTGTGTTCTTGTTGGTGTAACAGTGGAACATGTAGACTGCAGCCAGAAACTCTTGAACGCTCAGATGAACAAAGCAGTAGACTGTTTTCTGGAAGATCACACTCTCTCTTTTGAAGATCTGTGTACAAACTCCTGAGTACACCGAGGCCTCTGTGACATCCAGACCACACTGCTCCAGGTCTTCTTGGTAGAACATGATGTTTCCTTTCTCCAGCTGTTCAAACGCCAGCCTCCCCAGCTTCAGAAGAACTTCTCTGTCAGCCTCTGTCAGCTCATGTGGACTCGTCTCATGTCCCTCATCATACTTCTTCTTCTTCCTCTTTGTCTGAACCAGCAGGAAGTGTGAGTACAGATCAGTCAGGGTCTTGGGCAGCTCTCCTCTCTGGTCTGTGGTCAACATGTGGTCCAGAACTGTAGCAGTGATCCAGCAGAAGACTGGGATCAGACACATGATGTGGAGGCTCCTGGAGGTGTTGATGTGTGAGATGATTCTGCTGGACAGATCTTCATCACTGACTCTCCTCCTGAAGTACTCCTCCTTCTGGACGTCAGTGAAGCCTCGTACTTCTGTTACCCTGTCAACACATGAAGGAGGAATCTGATTGGCTGCTGCAGGTCTGGAAGTTATCCAGATGAGAGCCGAGGGAAGCAGATTCCCCTTGATGAGGCTTGTCAACAGCACGCTGACTGATGACTTCTGTGTGACATCAGACACGATCTCATTGTTCTTGAAATCCAGTGAAAGTCTGCTTTCATCCAGGCCGTCAAAGATGAACAGAAGTTTACAGACAGCGAGCTCCTCTGCTGTGACCTTCTGTAATGTTGGATGGAAAACATGGAGCAGCTTGAGAAGACTGAACCACTCATCTTTGATCAGGTTCAGCTCCCTGAATGAAAGCAGAACCACCAGACTGACATTTTGGTTCTCCGAGCCCTCTGCCCAGTCCAGAGTGAACTTCAGCACTGAGAAGGTTTTTCCAACGCCAGCGACGCCGTTGGTCAGAACGACTCTGATGTGTCTCTGTTGGTCAGGTAAGGCTTTAAAGATGTTGTGGCACTTGATTGGAGTGTCATGGAGGGTCTCCATCTTGGAAGCTGTCTCAAGCTGCATCACCTCATGTTGGGTGTTAACCTCTTCACTCTGTCCCTCTGTGATGTAGAGCTCAGTGTAGATCCTGTTGAGGAGGGTTCCACTTCCTGTTTCATCACTTCCTTCAGTCACACATTCACATCTCGTCTTCAGACTGATCTTATGTTCATCTAAAACCTCCTGCAGACCAGCACTCACTAAAACAGAGAAAAGAAAGTTTGAGACAAAACAATAATAAAAAAGATCTAAATATCAATATATACCACATATGTAAATGTTATAAAGTTCAGTTTTAGTTGAACATCAGAAATGTTTCTTTTTCTCTCAGCCTCTGATTTTGTGTCGGTGTTCATGTTTGATTGACAGCAGAGGCAACAGCCTGAGCCTCAGCAACTTTTCATGTGAACAGCTCACTGTGGCTGTTCCTTCCTCCCTGTAATATTTAAACTGATGCACTGATCAATTAATACAGAATATGTTCAGGTCTTGTGTAGACCTGCTTTTTTTATTTGCATTAAGAAAGCTCTGCAAATCTCTGTAACAATTACACTCCAAGTTCTTAAGGAGGCTTTTTTGTGAAGGAGCTAAATTAAATGAAAACATGAAGCAGCAGTAAACAAATGCTGAGTTTACATTAGCAGCAAATTTACAAAGCAAAGAAACAAAGGAGTGAGAGTAAACTGCAAACCACAGAGGTACTGTACAGTACGAGGCTCATATTGAACTACAGTTATTACTCATTTTTAATCACATTAATTTGTCTTCAACAACAACAGTTGAGAAAGTTTCGCGCTCAACATCATGACGCAAAGACAGCATCCTCATTTAAAATCTGCTTTTCTAACTGTGCACCGTGTGGCGCCTGGAAGCAGCCAGCAGCTTTAAAAGGAGTTATTTTTTTAAAATGTGTCACAGCCATGTTACATGTTACATAGAGCTACTACTGCATTGACTTAGGATTTGAACTATATTGACTCAATTTTATATGTCATGGTACTAAATGTGTACTTATTTAATTAATTCAGCTGATGTGCTGTCTTGATTCCTGCAGTTTTTGGGTTGTATCCACATGGCTGAATGCATTAATTGTAAGTCTCTTAATAAACGTAATGTAATGAAATGCAGCAGGTTACATTTTTAAGATCTACAGTCTTACTTTGTACAGTGCTGGTCTGACTGACTGTCTGCAGTCCAGGTCTTGTTCTGGATCTTTCTCCACACTGAGGACAGGAGGAGTCTCCTGATGAAGCAGACTGGTCCCAGTATGAGGTGATGCACTGTCTGCAGAACCAGTGTCCACAGCTGGTAGAGACCGGATCCTTCAGGACGTCCTGACACAAAGCACAGCAGGACGGCTGCTCCTCCACAGGAACATGACTCCTCTTCCTCTCTCTGTGAAGACATTACAGATTAGAAAGTTAAAGAGTAAACTACAAAAATATCAGATTTTCAGAATATTAAAAACAGTCATAGACAGACAGCTGGATACTGGAGACTCTGCTCTCTGTCTGTTGGACTGAACTCTGCAAACACCAACATGTTTTTATTCAGATCACATGAATCTTTGATAAATTCTCTGATGATGATTACAAGGCTTTTAAGTTTGTATTAGTCCTCTTAGATCAGATTACAACTTTTAAAGGTGACTGACAGCTGTGAGAGATATTAAGAGGAAGACAGCAAAATAAATTTTTTTTATAAACACATCAACACAAAAATCACAGAAATCATCAAGAAAAAACATGAGTTAGTATCAGCTCTCTTACTCTGTGTCTGAGGGTCCAGGTTCATTACTGAAGGCTGGAGGATAATCTTTGGAGCGGTCACTCTTCAGAGACAGACAGCTGGATGCTGGAGACTCTGCTCTGTCCTCCTCTTCCTCCTCGCAGTCAATCATATTCTGTTTTCGGTCAGTCTGAGAGGTGAAACAGTAACACTGACTGTGAGCTCAGAACACAAGAATCAAGAAAAACAGGTTTGTTCAAGAGGCACAAACAAGACTGAGAGAGAACAGAAAGTAACATTTGCAAACTGCGTATGAAGACAAACAGACTTTATGTCAACAGATGAATCAAACTGTTGACCTCATTCAAACATTTCTTTCCTCTACAGTCCACAGAGAGAAAACTGACTCAGAGACTTTGACAGTAAAATAATAAAAATGTTGGATTAACACTCACCCTGCCTCAGCCTTCACTTTTCCTCCGTCTGCTCTGTCGACTTAAAATGGAGACTGAACAAACAGAGCACTTTCACTTTCATGTTCCCTCCCTTTTTCTCCATTTACAAGAAAACAGGTCTCTCTCTCTCTCTCTCTGTGTGTGTGTGTGTGTGTGTGTTCATGAGTGTCTCTCATGGTGTCAACAGACTGAATTAAAATGAGTTTTGATGTTTAAATGATGTAAATAATCTGTTTTGTTTCAGTTAGAACTAAAGTGTTTTAAACTAAACTGTCTAAATCAGGAGCTTCACATTTTTAATCACTTCATATTTTTGGGGATGAAACTATTGATTCTTTATGACTCAATAATCTGAACTGAAGGTCCATTTAACAGATTTTTTTACATCATATTTGTTCATGTTAATTTCTGTTTTGTGTTTTTGAATTAGACTAATGTCTGCAGGAAACCAGCCTGTTTTCAATGACAGCATGTAGATTACAGTGCAACATCTGATTGAATGAAACAATAAAATCCAGGTTCTGGGTGGAGGAGGTGGTTCAGTGTGGAGCTGAAGGAGATGGACACTCTGCTTTACAGGTGTTCTAGTATTAACGTGACATGAATGATCTTCATCTATGTGAGATCTGAACAAACTTTGCAGCACAAAGATGCACATATTTCTGCAAGTGGTTTAAAAAACACAAACACACACAAGGGGCAACAATTTACTGCAAACTGGCATTAAAAACTGAATATTGATAACTTTATCATACTTTAGCAGTTACCTAGTGTTTCAAAACCGTTTTAAAAAAGCTCAATGCACAGTCTGAAGAAAATATGACACCAAACTCCCTTTAAGAAATCTGACATTTTAAAAATTCATGATGTGTCTGTAAGAACACAAAACTCTAGAAACACAGGATAAAGGAGGTCATGTGTCGACAGTCTTCTTGTCAATTCGGCATCAATATAATTCATAAACATGAACTGTATTTTTGTTCAAACTTTACATTTTGGATTCAGCTGCGTCATTTTAGTGGGAGAAGACTGTAGGAAAGAGGCGAACAGGTTCATACATGAAGGTTTCTCACTAAAATAAGAGCTGGTTGGTGGATCAGATACACGCCGAATTAAACACCGACTCAAAACACTGTTGATTCACCGTCTGTCGTGTGTGTGTGACGGTATTTAAAGAGTTTTTCTCGGCCGTTACCAAAGTAACTACCCGGTTTCCTGCTTCCTGTTTGGTGCTGAGAACGCTCCAGGGTGAATCTGCCTTCAGTCGTCGACTTCCAGGCTGCTCAGCCTGGGAGGCTGCACAAGCGCCACCCTCAACAACAACCAATCAGATCGCGAGCTACAGCACAACCAATCAGCTCCATTCGAAGCGAGTGAGCGCGACTCGTTTGAACACGAAGCGGTAAGCGGGCGAACTGCTTTAAGTTACATGCAAACTGCTTTTTGAAGTAAGTTAGATATTTAAGCTATTTGATTGCTTCGACTAATGCAAACAAGAGCTAGATTTTACTACAAATTATAGCTAACCAAGACTATACACAGAGTATTTTTGTAGATAAACTGGTTAGTGTATATATGTGTTAGAAATTTTGAATTGGAAGTTACTCCTAACGTTAGCTTAGCTTGTTTGTTTGTTGATATAAAAGGCACCAGCCTTCAAGGCTGATTGCAGAGAGTAGTGCCTTGCAGGCTGATTATTAGGCTAATGGTGATTTCATATTGCATGTCATTACTCAGTCAGCTGCCTTCAAGGCTGATTGCAATCAGCCTTGAAGGCAGCCTAATAACCAGCCTGCAAGGCACTACTCTCTGCAATCAGCCTTGAAGGCTGGTGCCTTTTATATCAACAAACAAACAAGCTAAGCTAACGTTAAACGTGTTTGATTTCATCAGGACGTCTTTTCATGAGTTTAAGAAAGCGTTCAAACATTGCTGACATTGAATGCATGGTGAATTTTATGATGTTTTCATAAAACAGACGGTAAGAAAGACTCATAGGATAGGTCAGCATGTCAATCAAACAGAGAGCCCGCCCTCCTGGTGCAGAGATGTCGAGAAGTCGGTGGTCCTGATGGTACCGACCGTGGTACCGACCAATGTCGGTGAACAGCAGAAGTCTTTGACTTGAAGTAAGTGTGATGCCAAATAAATCACATTTCTCAGTTGTTAGTCTGCAGGGATAGTTAATTATATTCATCTCATATCTTTGATTGTCTTCCCTGTTCTTCAATCTTAATATTGTCTTGTTGTTGTTTGGCTCTCTCTTGTTATTTTGAGTATCCTGTATGTGCTCATACCTCAAAGCACTTTGTAAACTCTGATTTTAAAGGTGCAGTGGAGCCAAAGAGAAAAATAAAGAAAAATAGAGAAAAAAATCTCTTTTTATTGTGACATTTATATAATAAAGAAAAAGATAAAATGACAGTCATTGTCATAGGCTATCCCTACACACTCAAAAGTGGCAAAAGGTTGGTGTTTATTCGAGAGAAACATGTTTGAAAATGATAAATCTTATTAATACACCTGGTGCTCACCTGTAATCAGTATAAAGAAAAACAATACAGACATTAGGTACAAGTGGCTGAAATATGAACCCAGGATGGAAAGAAAGTTGATCCCATGTGTTGTTTGTCAAATCTCAAACTGCAGAGTAACTAGTAGGAGAAAAGCTGTCAGATAAATGTAGCACAGTAAAAAGTTCAATACCTCCAATTAGTGGAGTACAAGTACCTCTAAAATGTACTTAAGTGCAGTACTGGACTAAATGTACTTAGTTACTTTTCACATCTAACCTAACTGAATGTGATGAATGAAGAAGAGACAGTCGATGGTTCAGTTTGGATGAGTAGTAGTAGTAGTGAGTACATTTACTCAAGAACTGTAATTAAAATTTTGAGGTACTTGTAGTTTACTTGAATACTAAATATCATTCTTCTTTACACACACAAACATGCACTCTGCTCATCTGTAACAGGGAAATATTTACATTTATCTGACGAATGGAGTTTTTTCACTGGAGCTGATTAGATTATAAAACTCAACCAGTAGTTTCCAAACTTAATACTTGTGACTCTTTATAAAAATAAGTATTCATATTGAATCAAGTGACTGTTGTAGAGGGGGATAGATTTTAGATTTAACATGTCCAGTTGTTGGTAGTGTTGGAGAGGAGGTCCTCTCTGAAGAGCTGGAGGTCTTCAGGAGGTTTTTGAAGGTAGAGAGGGACGCCCCTGACCTGGTAGGAACTGGTAACACATTCCTCCTGTTTCATTTACCGAAACCGTTAATTATCCAATATTTCACAAATAAGCAACTGAGCGATTTCTGAATTGATTGCTTCAATCGATACATGTGGAACGATGGCAACATCGCCACAAACACTAATTACTAGGAAAGTGATGTCAAGTCTATCCCCATTCTAACAATTTAGTTCATCAGTGGTGTCAACACACTGGTTCCTCTGAGTAATGCAGTCTGTTACAGAATATAATGATAGATTCACATGAAATATGAATATAAATGTACAAAAGCAGAAAGGACAAGTATACAGAAATATAATCCAGAACAGATGAGGATGATGCTTAAACTGCAGACTTGTGCATTCTGACATCAACCTCCATGATACAGTATAATGTGAAAATGGACGCAGAGGTTCAACACAAACAAATACAGCTAGAACCACAGACTGAATGAATGAAAGAAATACTGAGAGTCATCTCTACTTGTTGTGTTTCCTTTGTCAGTCACTACTGGACATCATCATCAGGACACAGCTTCTCAACACAATCACTCTAACAGAGACCACCACTTCCATCTGATGAAAGAATAAGACAGACAACAGAAGTCATGAATCAGTGTTTACAGAGACTCCCTTCATCAGCTGTCAGTCAATGATGCAGCACATCCAGTATAAAGACCAGCAGGGACTTCAGTCCTGTTTTGAATACAAGTATATCTTGGCTTTCATCCTATGTGCAATACTGCTGAAACCAGCATGGACTGACTCCAACCCTCTACTGACCTCAGAGTCTCCAGTCTGCAGTGTGGACTCTCCAGAAAATCACACAGCAGCTTCACATCTGAATGCTGCAGCTCGTTTCCTTTCAGGTCCAGCTCTCTCAGATGGGAGGGGTTGGACTTCAGAGCTGAGGCCAGAGAAGCACAGCTAATCTCTGACAAACTGCAGCTCCTCAATCTGAATCAAGCAGAAATTATATAACTAGAATCATTTATCACAAACATGATGTGGAATATGAGTTAAAAACTTTAAGTGGTTCAGAGTAAATTATCCAGTGTAGATTTTTCTTGTTATATTCAGTTTTAAATGTGTAGCTCAACATTGCTCTGCCACAGTCAATGGACTAAACCACAGAAGAAGAAAATAGACTTTAGCATTAAGATACTCAATGTACTCAGTATAATATCAGCCTGATGTCTGCAGTTTAGTGTCAGCACAACTTTCACATCATATTAATCTCAGCACAGAAGTAAAAAATGGTGTCTGACCCCAGAGTCTCCAGTTTGCAGTGTGGACTCTTCAGAAAATCACATAGCAGCTTCACTCCTGAATCCTGCCAGTCATTGCAGCCCAGGTCCAGCTCTGTCAGATGGGAGGAGTTGGACTTCAGAGCTGAGGCCAGAGAAGCACAGCTGATCTCTGACAAACTGCACCAATTCAATCTGAATAACGAATAAATGATGTTGATAAAAATCAATTTATAATCCAGTCAGATGTGTTCAGGTTTGAAATGTGCAGCTCAACATTACTATGTCCTAATCAATGAGCTTTTCTCTAAAATGAGTAGAGTGACTTTGTCATTGTGTTATTGTGGATCATTATAATGTCAGCCTTCTACAGACATCATCCAAACATCAGCACAACATTCATACAACGATTCATGTCAACACAGATTAATAACATGCTGCTGATCTCAGACAAGTCTGGAGAAATACTGTATTGATCCTATGATCTCTCTCTGTCCTTCTTTGTGTGTGTGTATGTGTTCTGAAGGGTAAATATCAATGATCAGGCATTATTCGTAAAAACACATTAAAATAAACAGAAACCAACAATTTCTACAGAAGAAGAAAAGAAACAGAAGTCTTTTGTGACTGCAGACTAAATTTAATACAAGAAAAATGAAAATATGAACAAAAGAGACTTCACAACTTTATGAACGTAAGTACATGTGTGTATGTATATGTATGAACATGAATTAGGTTCAATTGTTAATTAAAAATCAGATCTACAATAGTAACAGAGAGTCAGTGAACTGACCTCAGAGTCTTCAGTCTACAGTGTGGACTCTCCAGAAAATCACACAGCGGCTTCACATCTGAATCATACAGGTTGTTCTGACTCAGGTCCAACAATCTCAGATGGGAGGGGTTGGACTTCAGAGCTGAGGCCAGAGAAGCACAGCTGATCTCTGACAAACTGCAGTCCCGCAATCTGAATAAAGAACAAATGATGTAGATTCATAAATCATAAATTCATGTCAGCACAGATTAATAACAAGCTGCTGAAGTCAGACAGTTAAGAATTAGGGGATCAAATCTGTTTAACTAAACAACTGTTTATTATTTATTACATGACCTTCTTACTGTATTTGGTTCCTTTGTATGTGTCTGTAGCAGCCATATTAGCTTCTGATGTCATGAAGATCATCACAGTTTCACTTTATTTTCACTTTATTCACTTCACTTCAACTTTGCCTTTCTTTTCTTTATCTAACCTGTCTCTTTCTTTCCTTGTTTACACAGAAACTCTCTGCAGCCTGATTTTAACGTCCTCTTTCTTATCCCTCACACACTGTACAGCCTCATCAGTACTGACATCATCTACATTGACTGATGGACCACTGAAAAACAGTCCTGTCAAACATTTTATGTCAAAGCATTTCTGAAAATGTTTCTTCAGTTTTGTGCCCAGGTAAATCCTGAAAATTCATTAAATGAAAGAGTTTAAAACACTAGTCAATGATTTCAATTTAATTTGTGCAAAAAACTGCATGATCTACTGTTAGTGAACTGACCTCAGAGTCTTCAGTCTACAATTTGGACTCTTCAGTCCAGCAGACAGTGTCTTCACTCCTGAATCCTGCAGCTTGTTTCCACTCAGGTCCAGCTCTCTCAGATGTGAGGGGTTGGACTTCAGAGCTGAGCCAACGACTTCACAGTGAATCTCTGAGAGTCCACAGCCAGAAAGTCTATCATGACACATATTACAAAATATGTTAGGATGAAATGAGACCTCTATATTGGTGGAAGCTGTGTATTTCCTGCTACTTCTCGTCTCAAGACAAAGAAAACACCTGAGTTTCTTTATGTGTGTAAAAGAATATAAGAAAAACCAAGATGATATAAGACAACTTAAATTCTTGAGCAATAATATGCGCCATTGCTCGGTTCAACTCGGTTCGACTTCAGAGCAAGAATATTCTGGGTTTGAATCCCCCCAGCCGGCTGCGGCCTAACTGTGCTTGACGAGTTTTGTTTGTTTTGTTGGCTTTCTTTGTGGACTTTCCATGTTTGCATATTCTCTCCATATCTTTTGGGTTCTCTCTGGGTACTCTAGCTTCCTTCCACAGTCCAAACACATGCAGATTAATTGGTGACTCTAAATTGACCATAGGTGTGAATGTGAGAGTGAATGGTTGTTTGTTTCTGTGTGTCAGCCCTGTGTTGAACTGGTGACCTGTCCAGGATGTACCTTGCTTCTCACCCAATTTCAGCTGGCAAATGGCTCCAGCCCCCCTGTGACCCTGATCAGGATAAGTGGCTTTGGAAAAAGGATGGACAAACTGCATGAAAGCAGAACGTCATCTCCTCAGGTACTAAAAACTGTAAAACACTGCTGGGTGTTGTGATCAAATTGCATATGATGAAGAAAATACACATTTAGCATAATGTAGACTTGCTGAATCAAGTGATGTCTAGGGGCAGCATTTAGCCCCTACTGGTTTGATCCCTTGATCAATAAATATATATTTGGGGGAGCGCAGACTCGCTAATCAAGTGACGTATAGAAACAACAACTGTTTAGACCTCAGTCTTCTGACATGCTAAATATGTGTCCTTCCTGCCTCACGTTCTTTTGTTTGCTTGACTTGAACTTCAGGTCTTAATGCAAATAATAAATAAACAGGAATAGTGTGGATATCTGAAGAAGTAAACTACTAATCTACACTGATTTATAATGTTAATCACATCTGGACTTACAGAGCCTTTCTGCAGTTCCTCACAGCTGGAATCAGTCTCAGTCGTCCCTGGTCTGATGCGTTGTACTTCTCCAGGTCCAACTCATCCAGAACCTCCTCTGACATCTGCAGCATGTAGGCCAGAGCTGAGCAGTGGATCTCAGAGAGTTTCTTCTCTGATCTGTTCTCTGACTTCAGGAACTCTTGGATCTCCTGATGGACTGAGTGATCGTTCATCTCCATCAGACAGTGGAAGATGTTGATGCTTCTGTCAGGAGAGAAATTGTAAGTGTTCATCTCCTTCAGGTTGTTGATGGCTCTCTGGATGCCTCTTGAACTGTTCTTTGTTGGACCCAGCAGGTCTCCTAAGAGTCTCTGGTTGGACTCCAGACAGAGACCATGAAGGAAGCGAACAAACAGGTCCAGGTGACCATTTTTACTTTCAAGGGATTTCTCCATGACTTTCCTCAGGATCAAGGATGGGTCATGTCTATCGTTTCCAAAATACTCAGAGATCTGCTGTCGGGAATATTTTAGTTTTGAGTCCCTGTATTTGTAGTCCTTCCCCCAGAAGTCCTCCAGTGCCTTTGTGTTCTTGTTGGTGTAACAGTTGAACAGGTAGACTGCAGCCAGAAACTCCTGAACGCTCAGATGAACAAAGCTGTAGACTGTTTTCTGGAAGATCACACTCTCTCTTTTGAAGATCTCTGTACAAACTCCTGAGTACACCGAGGCCTCTGTGACATCCAGACCACACTGCTCCAGGTCTTCTTGGTAGAACATGATGTTTCCTTTCTCCAGCTGTTCAAACGCCAGCCTCCCCAGCTTTAGAAGAACTTTTCTGTCAGCCTCCATCAGCCCCTGTGGACTCGTCTCATGTCCCTCATCATACTTCTTCTTCTTCCTCTTTGTCTGAACCAGCAGGAAGTGTGAGTACATGTCAGTCAGGGTCTTGGGCAGCTCTCCTCTCTGGTCTGTGGTCAACATGTGGTCCAGAACTGTAGCAGTGATCCAGCAGAAGACTGGGATCAGACACATGATGTGGAGGCTCCTGGAGGTCTTGATGTGTGAGATGATTCTGCTGGACAGATCTTCATCACTGACTCTCCTCCTGAAGTACTCCTCCTTCTGAGCATCAGTGAAGCCTCGTACTTCTGTTACCCTGTCAACACATTTAGGAGGAATCTGATTGGCTGCTGCAGGTCTGGAAGTTATCCAGATGAGAGCCAAGGGAAGCAGATTCCCCTTGATGAGGTTTGTCAACAGCACGTTGACTGATGACTTCTGTGTGACATCAGACACGACCTCTTTGTTCTTGAAATCCAGTGAAAGTCTGCTTTCATCCAGGCCGTCAAAGATGAACAGAAGTTTACAGACAGCGAGCTCCTCTGCTGTGACCTTCTGTAATGTTGGATGGAAAACATGGAGCAGCTTGAGAAGACTGTACTGCTCACCTTTGATCAGGTTCAGCTCCCTGAACGAAAGCAGAACCACCAGACTGACATCTTGGTTCTCCGAGCCCTCTGCCCAGTCCAGAGTGAACTTCTGCACTGAGAAGGTTTTTCCAACACCAGCGACGCCGTTGGTCAGAACGACTCTGATGTGTCTCTGTTGGTCAGGTAAGGCTTTAAAGATGTCGTGGCACTTGATTGGAGTGTCATGGAGGGTCTTCTTCTTGGAAGCTGTCTCAAGCTGCCTCACCTCATGTTGGGTGTTAACCTCTTCACTCTGTCCCTCTGTGATGTAGAGCTCAGTGTAGATCCTGTTGAGGAGGGTTCCACTTCCTGTTTCATCACTTCCTTCAGTCACACGTTCACATCTCGTCTTCAGACTGATCTTATGTTCATCTAAAACCTCCTGCAGACCAGCACTCACTAAAAAAAGAGAAAAGTTTGAGACAAAACAAAATAAAAAAGATCTAAATATCAATATATACCACATATGTAAATGTTATAAATTTCAGTTTTGGTTGAACATCAGAAATGCTTCTTTATATCCCGGCCTCTGATTTTGTGTCAGTGTCCATGTTTGATTGACAGCAGCTGGTCTGTAGCTCTTCATGTGAACAGCTCTCTGTGGCTGTTCCTTCCTCCCTGTAATATTTAGACTGACCCACCGATCAAATAATACCGAATATGTTCAGGTCTTGTGTAGACCTGCTTTTTTTTATTTGCATTAAGAAAGCTCTGCTAATCTCTGTAACAATTACACTCCAAGTTCTTAAGGAGGCTTTTTTGTGAAGGAGCTAAATGAAATGAAGACGTGAAAACATCAAGCAGCAGCAGTAAGCAAATGTTGAGTTTACATTAGCAGCAAATTTAAAAGCTCTAAAGTGACTTAAGTCCCAATAAAAAGCTGAAATTAAATTGAAAGTTCAAATAGAAACAAAGGAGTGAGAGTAAACTGTAAACCACAGAGGCTCATATTGAACTACAATTATTACTAATTTTTAATCATATTAATTTGTCTTCAAGTTTCACGCTCAACATCATGACGCAAAGACAGCGTCCTCATTTAAAATCTGCTTTTCTAACTGTGCACCGTGTGGCGGCTGGAAGCAGCCAGCAGCTTTAAAGGGAGTTATTTTTTGAAATGTGTCACAGCCATGTTATATGTTACATAGAGCTACTATTACATTGACTTAGGATTGTAATTATATCTACACAATTTTATATGTCATGGTACATGGTAAATGTAGTTATTCATATCTACTTAAAATTACATTTACTGAATTTCTAAAATATATTTCATTTGATTTCACAGCTTTAATATTTGCTCAATATTTTTGAGTGAAATATTAAAATTTTCACCATTGAAATTGAGTAGATAACTGTTTTAGTTTTCTGAGTTCTCCCACACACTGCTCCACCGCTCCCTGCACTGGCTACTGGTGGCTGCTTGAATTTAATTCAAACCTCAGGCTGACCTACACCCAGGACATGGTCAAACCAAACACCACAGCCCATCCACTACTTTGTGCTACTGCCAATCTGCTTCATACTCCCTCATGACGAGGGGACCAGTTACCTCTAAACAAAATCTCAACTGTTCACTGTCCTGGATCCACAAAGGTGGAACAAGCTCTCAACTGACATCAGGACAACAGAAACTGTACACATCTTCAGCATGAAAACTCAAAAAACCTGAATGTAGCGTTGTTCTGCTTATTTAATTAAGCTGCCAGTTTATTCCTGCAGTTTTTGGGTTGTATCCACATGGCTGAATGCATTAATTGTAAGTCTCTTAATAAACGTAACGTAATGAAATGCAGCAGGTTACATTTCTAAGATCTACAGTCTTACCTTGTACACTGCTGGTCTGACTGACTGTCTGCAGTCCAGGTCTTGTTCTGGATCTTTCTCCACACTGGGGACAGGAGGAGTCTCCTGATGAAGCAGACTGGTCCCAGTATGAGGTGATGCACTGTCTGCAGAACCAGTGTCCACAGCTGGTAGAGACCGGATCCTTCAGGACGTCCTGACACAAAGCACAGCAGGACGGCTGCTCCTCCACAGGAACATGACTCCTCTTCCTCTCTCTGTGAAGACATTTCTTTATTACTAAAATGATTTCTTTGTAAGTTAGAATTAGTAATTGGACCGTTGAGGTTAAATTTTCTCCACCATATTGTATAAAAGTAATCAGTTAAAGTGTAAACTACAAAAATATCAGAATATTTTCTTGAAGTGTAAATTCTGAAATGAAGTGTTTTGCTGAAGAAATAAAATAAGATCCATGTTAGTTTGAAACAGTATCTGCACTCATAGTTCTTCATCATGAATATAAATCTTTGAGCATTTTATCTTCATCCTCAATGCATCATCTTCATCAGGTCAGTTTACAGTAAAAACAGTCTCTTACTTTGTGTCTGAGGGTCCAGGTTCAGTACTGAAGTTTATAGGAAAACCTTTGGATTGGTCACTCTTCATAGACAGACAGCTGGATGCTGGAGACTCTGCTCTGTCCTCCTCTTCCTCCTCACAGTCAATCATCTTCTGTCTTCAGTCAGTCTGAGAGGTGAAACAGTAACACTGACTGTGAGCTCAGAACAAGAATCAAGAAAAAAAAGGTTTGTTCAAGAGTCACAAACAAGACAGAGAGAGAACAGGAAGTTACATTTGCAAACTGCGTATGAACACAAACAGACTTTGTGTCGACAGATGAATCAAACTGTTGACTTCATTCAAACATTTCTTTCCTCTACAGTCCACAGAGAGAAAACTGACTCAGAGACTTTGACAGTAAAAGAATAAAAATGTTGGATTAACACTCACCCTGCCTCAGCCTTCACTTTTCCTCCGTCTGCTCTGTCTACTCAAAATGCAGACTGAACAAACTGAACTCTTGTACTCTGAGGGTTCCTTCCTGTTTTCATCAACCTTCTTCACATGGTTAGTGTTGCTCCATTTACAGGAAATCAGATGGGCTGATCTAGGTGCCTGCGTGTATGTTTATGTGTGTGTTTCTCACACAGATCAGCTATGTTCAGCTGTCATTTGCTACAACTCCAGTTAACTGCTTGGAACTGCTAAGCCAAACTTTAAGCAGCTGTGGGCTGCACAGAGGGTGAAGCGTTTTGACGTGCTCGCTTTGTGCAGCCCACAGCTGCTTACAGTTTGACAGTTAGTTACACAAGTCATCATTATCATCATCATCAGTGGTTACAAATGAAAAAAAAAACACCCACTTAGACCTAACATTGAACCTAAACTGAGTTATATTAAACCAGAGTTTCAGTTTAACTTGTGTGTTGAGTTTGATTTAACGTCCAGTTTAACATGAGGCACCGTTCAGCGTGTATTCTTCATATGATTCTGCCCCTGACCTTGATGTCAACACCAGACTTCCGATGGGTAAAGTGATCTATGAAAAGGAAAATTCTTTAAAATGAGTGGGCGTCTTAAACAAACGTGAATCAGTGTTCACTGCATCAGTTCAGTTGAACCACTGTGAGGTGAAAACAGTGGAAATCGTGACATCTGCTTGCAGAAAGCAGCTCCAGCAGGAGCTCGAGAACATAAACGCTGGCGAAAAACAACTAACTTCAACACTGATTTATGTGGAGGGAAAGCTCCACGGGTCGACTTTGTGCGTCTGTAATGTGAAAACTAGCAGGGTCACACATAAAACTGTGATTCACTGATGCTGCAGGAAACATGATGATCAAAATGTCCTAATTTCTAAAAGTTTAGGTTTAAAACTTGATGCACGTGGAACAAATCCACTGTATGTGTCACTTTGATTTCAAAGCATGAAGACAGTGAATGAAAAAGATCTTCCATTGCAGAGTGAAGCATTCAGTTCACTCAGTGCAGGGTGTCATTTGATGTTCAATGTTAAGCAGTACACCTCACATTACAATGCATTTAATGTTTGTTTATTTACTGAATTATATTCACTTATTTTATTTTGTAACTTATGCACGCCTGTTAGACCTTTCTTTGGGGTCCAAGTGTGCAACACACACAAGGAATTATTTATCTTTTACGATATGAGAAACAGCTGATATTACACCAACAATCCTTTTATACTCAAAGTGTAAAGTAGAGACTCATTCATTCATGAATTCTGCTGATTTATACAGCTGCATAGAGGATCTAGCAGCAGCAGGAAATGAGCAACGCTTGAATCTTGAAACTCCAAGAGAGGAACTTAAAAAACTGGGCTTTATTTTGACCAACATGCAGGACATTTACATTCATAGAAGCTGGATTCATATATTTATTTCACATGAAAAGTAAAATGAGAGTTAAATATCAGGATTTATGTTTTTTTCTGCAATCTGCAAACTGTCACAACGTGAGAAAACAGAACAAATATACAGTATAAATGAACATAATCTTAATCACTAATAATGACACTCATGTTTATATCATTTGTACTTTTTATGTTATGGTTGATACACGTCAAAAGATAACAGATGTTTAACAATTAAAATGTTCTGGTGTTCAGTGTGTGATCAAACTTTAACACAGCACCGAATTTTCAACAAAATCCAGAGATAGTTCAGGAATTTAAAGGAACTCCAATCAATATTTTTAGATTATTAATGGATCAAATGACGACAGGGCCGGCCACAGCGGCCCAGGGTTCAAATCTGATCTGTGGGCATTTGCTGTCATTCCCCGGCCTCTCTCTGTCTCCCCACTTTCCCGTCACTCTTCAGCTGCTACTATACAATACAATTTTAAAAAGCCCAAAAAATAACTTTAAGAAAAAAAAATACAATGGATCAAATAACGACATGGAAGTGAAAGAGGTCGTCCATAGTGACATAGTCACAAAAAATTATCAGCAGACTTTGCAATGAGTTGGGATAAAATAGAGAAATATTTTAAAAAGCTAACAGATTTATAATGTTGCACATTATTCAAAGTGGATGAGAAAAATGCTCATAAATAAAAGATAAAATAGAAAAATCAAGGATAAATACTAACTTTATGCATGCAGGCTGGATGTTGCTCTCACATCAACTTCTAAAATTAATTGGGTTAATGTAGAAATTTATTTTCTCAATCATTCTACAGGGTGGCGCTGCAACAGAAAGCAAAGCAAAAGAAGCAGTTGAAATAAATGACAGAGCAGTAGCAGAGCAGTCCAGAGGAACTGTTACATACAAAGGCTAGGGGAAGACGGGGAGTAACATACAGCCAAACCACCGATTAAGAGGAGCGACGCAACACAGGAATGGCCAGGAAAACAGGGGGTTTTATTTACAAAAGGAAAACATAACCTAAAGACAACACCAAAAGACACAGTTAAACTAAGGTTGAGTTCTCCAAACGGGAGGACAGCTCTGCCCAGAACCAACACAGCTCACACGCTGCCAAAAATGGCAGCCCTCCTCAACAGGTCTGCCTCCCTCCTAGATATCACCTGGCGATTAGCAATAGGAGTCACCTGTGGGAATTCAGAGAGGAGGAGCAGCACCTGAAACACATAAGAGAACACATGGGGGAGGAGAGAGAAACCAAACACACGCCCCCTGGGCCGTAACAGGAACACACAGGGATGATGGTGGACTTGACATTGAGCTGATCTCAGAGCAGTTCAGACTGCAGCACTGACAGTCATCTCCACTTGTTGTGATTCCTCTGTCAGTCTCTGCTGGATGAAGCTCTCCTCTCCACTCCACCTCCCAGTAACATGGCCCAGTCAGAGCTGATGCTGCTGCTTCAACCTCTCTGGATCATCAGGACTCAGCTGATCCTCTCTCAACACGACCACCTTTCTCATCACTCACACTTCCAGCTGATGAGAGAAGAAGACAGACAACAGAAGTCATGAATCAGTGTTTACAGAGACTCCCTTCATCAGCTGTCAGTCAGTGATGCAGCACATCCAGTATAAAGACCAGCAGGGACTTCAGTCCTGTTCAGTAGAAATAAAGTGCTGACAGTCCCTGAACGCATCATTACTGCAGAAACAGAGAGACATTCACTGCTCACTTTAATGATGGATTTACTGCTGTTAGAGTTCAGTCACATTTGGACTTCAGCAGAGGTTCTGCTCTGTACAAAGACCACATGGTCACTAAATGTAATGATGGTTCTTTGCAGGCTTCAGTCAGACTGATCTGAGAGCTGTGACAAAGATGAACTGATCAGTTCTTTAGTGTTGAAATGAGAGAACAAACACTTTGAGATCAGATCTGATGGTCTGACAGTTTGATGAATGAGGATCACTGTCTCTGTACATCTTGTGATGCTGTCAGCTGTAATCAGCTTTATTTCCTGTAGACATGAACACAACAACAACAGTCGTCTTCACATCAACTCAAACACATGATCACAATGAGCTTCTGGCTCATCTGATTGGCTGACTGTTCTCTCTCTCTCTGTCTTTCTGTCCAATCCTGAAGCCTGTCACCGTTCTCCTCTCACAGCTTCACTGAGGAAAGCAACAACTGAGAAGGTCGGAGGTTTACAAGAAATACTGGATCTGTGCTTTGATACTAACTGTGTTTAGTACAATACTGCTGAAACCAGCATGGACTGACTGCAACCCTCTACTGACCTCACAGTCTCCAGTCTGCAGTATGGACTCTTGACAAGATCAGACAGCAGCTTCACATCTGAATCATACAGCTTGTTTCCTTTCAGGTCCAGCTCTCTCAGATGGGAGGGGTTGGACTTCAGAGCTGAGGCCAGAGAAGCACAGCTGATCTCTGACAAACTGCAGCTCCTCAATCTGAATAAAGAATAAATGATGTAACTTTAGAAGACAATGTTCCTGCTTGAAATCATTCAGTGTTTAATAAACTGTTCAGAGCTGAAGAAGGTTAAGAATGTAGCTCAGTTGAAATGGATTATTGTATTGATTTATTTTGTTTATCTATTTTTGTAGTAAAATTTATTTCAACACAAACATGATGTGGAATAAAAGATTATCATTTAATGTTTAATAAACTGATCAGAAGCTTTGGAACGTAGTTTAGTTGAAATAGATTTCTTTTTTGTATTAATCTATTTTGTATTATAATTTATTTCAGCAAAAACATGATGTAGAATATTAACTAAAACTTTAAGAGGTTCACAGTGAATTATCCAGTGTAGATTTTTCTCAGTGTGGATCAGTATAATATCAGACTGATGTCTGCAGTTTAGTGTCACCACAACTTTCACATCATATTAATCTCAGCACAGAAGTAAAAAATGATGTCTGACCCCAGAATCTCCAGTCTGCAGTTTTGACTCGTCATAAAATCACACAGCAGCTTCGCATCTGAATCCTGCAGGTTGTTTCCACTCAGGTCCAGCTCTCTCAGATGAGAGGGGTTGGACTTCAGAGCTGAGGCCAGAGAAGCAACGCTGGTCTTTGTCAACCAGCAGTTAGACAATCTGAATAAAGAACAAATGATGTAGATAAAAATCCATTCATAATCCAATCAGATGTGTTCAGGTTTGAAATGTGCAGCTGAACATTACTATGTCCTAATCAATGAGCTTTTATCTAAAATGAGTAGAGTGACTTTTGTTATGGAATTTTCTATCCTTAGGTTACACAAGGTCACGTGTGGGCCTTGAAGTCCTCGGCAGTATTAATTGTTTGGCTTTGGTTGGGAACAGTAGGTGTCAGTCTATCTCAACACTGTGGTGGCCAGGGTCGAAGAGACTATTGCTGCCTACCTAGACACAATAGATGGCTTGCAGTTGACTTTCCAATCCGCGTAAACAGACAACAGTGTCTTCAGACTAGAATATGTTGACAATAACACCTGCATGGGTAAATACATTCTTTCTCTAGTTCTGGGCGTATAGTATTTGTGGCGTTATCTTGAGGTTTAAAGTCTATCCACCAGCATGAGTTGGGCAGAATGTGAGACCGACTCAGGCACTTCTGATGTACTTTGAGAGTGTCTCTAATTCTCCTTGGCCAAGTGTCAATAAATATTACAGCATAAGACATCAGAGGCTCCTGAACACTTTCTTCCCTCCTGACCTCACCATTGACCTTTGACTTCAGCAATTTCTCCACAACAATTGTCATTGTGTTATTGTAGATCATCATCATCTGTATACAGGATCTTCTGTATACAGATGTGACCATTTATCAATTATAAACATTAATTTACTTTAACAACTAACAGAGGACTTTTTCTACAGTTTCTTTAAGAAACAGAAGTCTTTAGTGACTGCAGACTAAATTTAACACAAGAAAGATGAAAATATGAACAAAAGAGACTTCAAAACTTTGTGTTAGTTATATATAAACATAAATCAGTTTAAATTCTTAATTAAACATATCAGATCTACAATAGTAACAGAGAGTCATTGAACTCACTTCAGAGTCTTCAGTCTACAGTGTGGATTCTCCAGAAAATCACACAGCAGCTTCACTCCTGAATCCTGTAGGTCGTTGTTGCTCAGGTCCAGATCTCTCAGGTGGGAGGGGTTGGACTTCAGAGCTGAGGCCAGAGAAGCACAGTTGATCTTTGACAACCTGCACCAGTTCAACCTGAATAAATAATAAATGATGGAGATGAAAATCCATTCATAATCCAATCAGATGTGTTCAGGTTTTAAATGTGTAGCTCAACATTGCTCTGCCACAGTCAATGGACTGAACCACAGAAAAAGAAAATAGACTTTAGCATTCAGATACTCAGTGTGGATCAGTATAATATCAGACTGATGTCTGTAGTTTAGTGTCACCACAACTTTCACATCATATTAATCTCAGCAAAGAAGTAAAAAATGGAGTCTGACCTCAGAGTCTTCAGTCTACAGTGTGGACTCTTCAGAAAATCACACAGCAGCTTCACATCTGAATCCTGCAGCTTGTTTCCACGCAGGTCCAGCTCTGTCAGATGGGAGGGGTTGGACTTCAGAGCTGAGGCCAGAGAAGCACAGCTGATCTCTGACAAACTGCAGCCCTCCAATCTGAATAAAGAACAAATGATGTTGATAAAAATCCATTTATAATCCAATCAGATGTGTTCAGGTTTGAAATGTGTAGCTCAACATTACTATGTCCTAATCGATGAGCTTTTCTCTAAAATGAGTAGAGTGACTTTGTCATTGTGTTATTGTGGATCATCATAATGTCAGCCTTCTACAGACATCATCCAAACGTCAGCACAACATTCATACAACTATTCATGTCAACACAGATTAATAATATGGTAATTACATTACAGTCCCTCACCTTTATTGAACTTTGCCTTTCTTTTGTTAATCCAACCTGTCTTTCTTTTTCTCTGTTTACACACAAACTCAAACTCAACCTGATTTTAACTGCCTCAGTGTTATCCCACAAATTTTAATTAATAATATTTTTATTTCAGAGCATTTCTGGAAACAAAAACAAACTAAAAGCAAACAAAGCAAAACTGCATGAACTAGAGTCAGTGAACTGACCTCAGAGTCTCCAGTTTACAGTGTGGACTCTCCAGTCCAGCAGACAGTGTCTTCACTCCTGAATCCTGCAGTTCGTTGAAGCTCAGGTCCAGCTCTTTCAAATGGGAGGGGTTGGACTTCAGAGCTGAGGCCACGACTTCACATTGAGTCTCTGAGAGTCCACAGCTAGAAAGTCTGTCATGACATATACTAGAAAATGTTACAAAAATTATCTCCACAGCACTTTTTAAAAACAAGTTTACTAATTGCCTTAAAGACATAAAAACAGATGACAACAGTTACAAAATAGAATATGGTACAATTCAGAAATGCATTTAGTCAGCAATTTAAAAATAAAACTATATAAAGAATATAAAACTACTATGCCTTGACAAGCATGTTTGTTTGTTTGTTTAATCAGAACCAGATACTGTAAAAATGCAAATTATTGTTAGAATTTCAGAATTCTAAAGGTATCTTTTTATTTGTAAAATTGGACCGAACTGCAGGCTGTGTTTAAAAGGAGAAGATAAGAAACATATTTGAGAGAACATGACAATAAAACATATTGGAGCAATCAAATCAATTCAGTATGGCTCAAAAAGGATATACAGTAGAACAAGTCAGAGCCATGTCTGTTGAGGATACATTCAGCTGTGACAATGACAGACACTCAGTTCTCAACAGTTTCTCAAGTGGTAAAATATGGAACTTCAATATGATTTATATAGCGCCAAATTATAAGAGAAGTTATTTCATGGCATTTCCACATATAGCAGGTCTAGACTGTACTCTTTATAAAAAAATGTACATAGACCCAGCAATGTGTTTTACCAGGTTTACAAGCCACCTCCATCACCCAAAGGAAGAAAAATGGAAGAAAAAAACTGGAAAATGTAACATTTAGAAATAAATACAATAACTATGTTGATTAACTTGGCACCTTTAAACACAACCAACTGAAAAATCTACATTTGCACATTTGAAACGGTTTAAAAACGTCTGTGTCAAAAAGTGTAATAATAACAAAAATAAATAAAAGACATTTTATTGTGTGAATATCTGAAGAACTAAACTACTACGTTACATGTACGCTGATTTATAACGTTAATCACATCTGGACTTACACAGCCTTTCTGCAGTTCCTCACAGCTGGAATCAGTCTCAGTCGTCCCTGGTCTGATGTGTTGTACTTCTTCAGGTCAAACTCATCCAGAACCTCCTCTGACATCTGCAGCATGTAGGCCAGAGCTGAGCAGTGGATCTCAGAGAGTTTCTTCTGTGATCTGTTCTCTGACTTCAGGAACTCTTGGATCTCCTGATGGACTGAGTGATCGTTCATCTCCATCAGACAGTGGAAGATGTTGATGCTTCTGTCAGGAGAGATATCATCACTGTTCATCTCCTTCAGGTTGTTGATGGCTCTCTGGACGCTTCTTGAACTGGTCTTTGTCTGACCCAGCAGGCCTCCTAAGAGTCTCTGGTTGGACTCCAGAGAGAGGCCATGAAGGAAGCGAACAAACAGGTCAAGATGACCATTTTTACTTTCAAGGGATTTCTCCATGACTTTCCTCAGGAACACATCCAAGGGTGGGTCAAGATTATCATTGGTTCCAAAATATATAGATATATATTTCTCTAGGAAAGACTTTGGTTTTGAGTCCCTATAGTCTTTACCCAGGAAGTCCTCCAGTACCTTTGTGTTCTTGTTGGTGTAACAGTGGAACATGTAGACTGCAGCCAGAAACTCCTGAACGCTCAGATGAAGAAAGCAGTAGACTGTTTTCTGGAAGATCACACTCTCTCTTTTGAAGATCTCTGTACAAACTCCTGAGTACACCGAGGCCTCTGTGACATCCAGACCACACTGCTCCAGGTCTTCTTGGTAGAACATGATGTTTCCTTTCTCCAGCTGTTCAAACGCCAGCCTCCCAAGCTTCAGAAGAACTTCTCTGTCAGCCTCTGTCAGCTCCTGTGGACTCGTCTCATGTCCTTCATCATACTTCTTCTTCTTCCTCTTTGTCTGAACCAGCAGGAAGTGTGAGTACATGTCAGTCAGGGTCTTGGGCAGCTCTCCTCTCTGGTCTGTGGTCAACATGTGGTCCAGAACTGTAGCAGTGATCCAGCAGAAGACTGGGATCAGACACATGATGTGGAGGCTCCTGGAGGTCTTGATGTGTGAGATGATTCTACTGGACAGATCTTCATCACTGACTCTCCTCCTGAAGTACTCCTCCTTCTGAGTGTCAGTGAAGCCTCGTACTTCTGTTATCCTGTCAACACATGAAGGAGGGATCTGATTGGCTGCTGCAGGTCTGGAAGTTATCCAGATGAGAGCTGAGGGAAGCAGATTCCCCTTGATGAGGTTTGTCAACAGCACGCTGACTGATGACTTCTGTGTGACATCAGACACGACCTCTTTGTTGTTGAAATCCAGTGAAAGTCTGCTTTCATCCAGGCCGTCAAAGATGAACAGAAGTTTACAGACAGCGAGCTCCTCTGCTGTGACCTTCTGTAATGTTGGATGGAAAACATGGAGCAGCGTGAGAAGACTGTACTGCTCATCTTTGATCAGGTTCAGCTCCCTGAACGAGAGCAGAACCACCAGATCAACATCTTGGTTCTCCGAGCCCTCTGCCCAGTCCAGAGTGAACTTCTGCACTGAGAAGGTTTTTCCAACGCCAGCGACGCCGTTGGTCAGAACGACTCTGATGTGTCTCTGTTGGTCAGGTAAGGCTTTAAAGATGTCGTGGTACTTGATTGGAGTGTCATGGAGGGTCTCCATCTTGGAAGCTGTCTCAAGCTGCCTCACCTCATGTTGGGTGTTAACCTCTTCACTCTGTCCCTCTGTGATGTAGAGCTCAGTGTAGATCCTGTTGAGGAGGGTTCCACTTCCTGTTTCATCACTTCCTTCAGTCACACATTCACATCTCGTCTTCAGACTGATCTTATATTTATCTAAAACCTCCTGCAGACCAGCACTCACTAAAATAGAGAAAAAAGAAAATTTGTTAATCTGCTGAATATAACCAATAAAATCAATCAATATAAGATTATTCATAAAAGTAAAAGTTATAAAGTTCAGTTTTAGTTGAACATCAGAAATGTTTCTTTTTCTCTCAGCCTCTGACTTTGTGTAGGTCTTCATGTTTGATTGACAGCAGAGGCAACAGGCTGAGCCTCAGCAGTTCGTCTGCAGCTCTTCATCTTCAGTTCCTACAGTTCATTGTGGCTGTTCATTCCTCCATGTAATATTTTAATGAATCCCCTGATCAAATAGTACAGAGTATGTTCAGTTTGTTCAAAATTTAGAAATCTGGGTCTCAAATAGGGTTGCAAAATTCCGTGAATTTTCAAAGTTTCCAACTTGCTCCAACAAATTTACCGTCCCTTTGCAACCCTAGTGACAAACAAATTTCATTTCAATTCTATTGACTGCTTCACAATAAAATTCTCAGGAGGAAGTCACAGTATTAAAACTCACTTTTTGATTCTCTGCTGAGAGTATCCTGGATCTAAAATGGTGGAATGAACTCCCCACTGACATCAGGATAACAGAAACTGTACACATGTTCAGTCTGAAAACTCAAAAACTAAATGTAGCACTTGAAGCCGTTCAGCTTATTTGATGAAGTTGATGTAAATTCTTTTTCTTGCAGTTTTTAGGATGAAATGCAGCAGGTTACATTATTAAGATCTACAGTCTTACTTTGTACAGTGCTGGTCTGACTGACTGTCTGCAGTCCAGGTCTTTCACAGCAGGACGGCTGCTCCTCCACAGGAACATGACTCCTCTTCCTCTCTCTGTGAAGACATTTCATTATTACTAAAATGATTTGTTGATTGTTGTTGAAAAATATCAAGATTTGTCTGACACTGTTGAGAAGCTCAGATGTTCACAGAGTAAAAGTGTTGTTATTTTTCTGTTTGAATTCAGCTTTCAGTCTGTAATGAAAATTATAGAACAACATAAGGTGGAGGGAATCCGAGCTCAAAGGTCCACTTACTAATATTTCAGGGCTTTCAACTGCAAGCTCTGAATCATTACTTAGTGGAACTTTGAGCTTAAATTTTCTTCACCATATTTTACATTAGTAGTCAGTTAAAGAGTAAACTACAAACACATCAGAATATTTTCTTGAAGTGTAAATTCTGAAATGAAGTGTTTTGCTGAAGAAATAAAATAAGATCCATGTTAGTTTGAAACAGTATCTGCACTCATAGTTCTTCATCATGAATATAAATCTTTGAGCATTTTATCTTCATCCTCAATGCATCATCTTCATCAGGTCAGTTTACAGTAAAAACAGTCTCTTACTTTGTGTCTGATGGTCCAGGTTCATCACTGAAGACCGGAGGAAAACCTTTGGAAGCATCGCTCTTCATAGACAGACAGCTGAATACTGGAGACTCTGCTCTCTGTCTGTTGGACTGAACTCTGCAAACACCAACATATTATGTTAGGTTTGTCCTGAGATGGTCATATTGAATATGAACAGTGAAAACCTTTTTTAGTTTTTCATATAAAACATATTTCATGTTTAAAATGTCTACTAAATTCAGTTTGATTTGAAACATATTTTAATATGTTTGGATGCTTTTCACAGAAAAAAAAGTGTGATTCATTTAGATTAATTAATCACAGAGCCAATCAATTAGATCAATATTTTTTAATCGCTTGACAGCCCTAATAGAAACACAAATAGAAAACATGGCATCAGTAAATGAAAATGAGTAAACGAGTTAGTATCAGTTCTCTTACTTTGTGTCTGAGGGTCCAGGTTCATTACTTAAGTCTGGAGGACGACCTCTGGACCAGTCACTCTTCAGAGACTGACAGCTGGATACTGGAGACTCTGCTCTGTCCTCTTCCTCCTCACAGTCAATCATCTTCTGTCTTCAGTCAGTCTGAGAGGTGAAACAGTAACACTGACTGTGAGCTCAGAACAAGAATCAAGAAAAAGGTTTGTACAAGAGTCACAAACAAGACTGAGAGAGAACAGGAAGTAACATTTGCAAACTGTGTATGAAGACAAATGGACTTTATGTCGACAGATGAATCAAACTGTTGACTTCATTCAAACATTTCTTTCCTCTACAGTCCACAGAGAGAAAACTGACTCAGAGACTTTGACAGTAAAATAATAAAAATGTTGGATTAACACTCACCCTGCCTCAGCCTTCACTGTTCCTCCGTCTGCTCTGTCGACTTAAAATGGAGACTGAACAAAAGGAACACTTTCACTTTCATGTTCCCTCCCTTTCCTGTTATAAAAGGCACTCTGCAAACTGAGGAAGCGCTATTTCATTATCTTGCAGTAAGGAAACACTGGTTAACAACACACTAAACTAAACTAAAATAAAGTAAAATAGAATAAAAATAAGAAATAAAATAAAACAAATTAGAAATGCATAATGGTAAAAAAGTGAAACAAAAGTGTTCGTGATTTTGGCCACTGAAGACCACTGAGAACACTTTAAAATAGCTAAAACGGATGATTGGAGGGGGTCTTTAAGAGGTTTCAGTTGTTATTGTTGAATTGGTCATTAAAATACCCAGAAAACAAATAAAATATCTACAATGTCATAGAATAGAGCTATCATAAGAAGATTTAGGTCATTTACCTTGAAAGGAAAAAACAAGCTCGGCCTGTGTCTTGAGATGCAGTCTGTAAAGTCACTTTAGACCGCCATGATGCCACCAATTCACAACAGAACCAACAAAGGGCCGAGGTAGAAAAAAGAAACTTTCAGACAGACAAGTGAAGCATCTCAAAATTCTCAGTCTTAAAGGACCAAAGAAAGAAGTGCATGACGAGATCAATGCCG
>CAMPSB010000283.1:0-99371 GCA_946959425.1 Argyrosomus regius | reverse complement strand
TTCTGGTCACTTTTCCTGAGAAATTTGGTCAGTTTTTAGTCTGTTTCTAGTCTGTTGGTTGGTTTTTGGTCAATTTCAGGTCAGTTCTAGGTCAGTTTTGGTCAGTTTTTAGCCTGTAGGTTGTTTTTTGGTCAATTTCTGGGCTGTTCCAGGTCAGTTTTGATCAGTTTTGGTCTGTTTCTAGTCTGTTGGTTGGTCTGTGGTCAATTTCAGCTCAGTTCCAAGTCAGTTTTGATCAGTTTTTAGTCTGTTGGTTGGTCTTTGGTCAATTTCAGGTCAGTTACAGGTCAGTTTTGGTCAGTGTTTGGTAGTTTTAGTCTGTTGGTTGGTCTTTGGTCAATTTCAGGTCAGTTCCAGGTCAGTTTTGATCAGTTTTTATTCTGTTGGTTGGTTTTTGGTCACTTTTCCTGTGAGTCTTGGTCAGTTTTAAGTCTGTTGGTTGGTTTTTGGTCAATTTCAGGTCAGTTCCAGGTCAGATTTGATCAGTTTTGGTCTGTTTCTAGTCTGTTGGTTGGTTTTTGGTCAATTTCTGGGCAGTTCCAGGTCAGTTTTGATCAGTTTTTAGTCTGTTGGTTGGTCTTTGGTCAATTTCAGGTCAGTTCTAGGTCAGTTTTGATCAGTTTTGGTCTGTTTCTAGTCTGTAGGTTGTTCTGTCGTTAATTTCAGGTCAGTTCCAGGTCAGTTCTGATCAGTTTTGGTCAGTTTTTAGTCTGTTGGTTGGTTTTTGGGTCAATTTCAGGTCGGTTCCGAGGTCAGTTTTGATCAGTTTTCTGTTGGTTGGTCTGTGGTCAATTTCAGGTCAGTTCCAGGTTTTTGGTCTGTTTCTAGTCTGTTGGTTGGTCTTTGGTCAATTTCAGGTCAGTTCCAGGTCAGTTTTGATCAGTTTTGGTCAGTTTTTAGTCTGCATGTTGGTTTTTGGTCAATTTCAGGTCGGTTCCAGGTAAGTTTTGGTAAGTTTTTAGACTGTTGGTTGGTCTTTGGTCAATTTCAGGTCAGTTCCAGGTCACTTTTGGTCAGTGTTTTAGTCTGTTGGTTGGTCTTTGGTCAATTTCAGGTCAGTTCCAGGTCAGTTTTGATCAGTTTTTAGTCTGTTGGTTGGTCTTTGGTCAATTTCAGGTCAGTTCCAGGGCAGTTTTGATCAGTTTTGGTCAGTTTTTAGTCTGTTGGTTGGTTTTTGGTCACTTTTCCTGTGAGATTTGGTCAGTTTTTTAGTCTGTTGGTTGGTCTTTGGTCAATTTCAGGTCGGTTCCAGGTGAGTTTTGGTCAGTTTTGGTCTGTTTCTAGTCTGTTGGTTGGTCTTTGGTCAATTTCAGGGCAGTTCTAGGTCAGTTTTTAGTCTGTTGGTTGGTTTTTGGTCAATTTCAGGTCGGTTCCAGGTCAGTTTTTAGTCTGTTGGTTGGTTTTGGGTCAATTTCAGGTCGGTTCCAGGTCAGTTTTGATCAGTTTTGGTCTGTTTCTAGTCTGTTGGTTGGTCTGTGGTCAATTTCTGGTCAGTTCCAGGTCAGTTTTGATCAGTTTTTAGTCTGTTGGTTGGTCTGTGGTCACTTTCAGGTCAGTTCTAGGTCAGTTTTGATCAGTTTTGGTCTGTTTCTAGTCTGTTGGTTGGTCTTTGGTCAATTTTAGGTCAGTTCCAGGCCAGTCTTGATCAGTTTCTAGTCTGTTGGTTGGTCTTTGGTCAATTTCAGGTCAGTTCCAGGTCAGTTTTGGTCAGTTTTGGTCAGTTTTTAGTCTGTTTGTTGGTTTTTGGTCAATTTCAGGTCGGTTCCAGGTCAGTTTTGATCAGTTTTGGTCAGTTTTTAGTCTGTTGGTTGATCTTTGGTAAATTTCAGGTCAGTTCCAGGTCAGTTTTGGTCAGTTTTTAGTCTGTTGGTTGGTCTGTGGTCAATTTCAGGTCAGTTTTGATCAGTTTTGGTCTGTTTCTAGTCTGTAGGTTGTTTTGTCGTCAATTTCAGGTCAGTTCCAGGTCAGATTTGATCAGTTTTGGTCTGTTTCTAGTCTATTGGTTGGTCTGTGGTCAATTTCAGGTCAGTTCCAGGTCAGTTTTGATCAGTTTTGGTCAGGTTTTTAGTCTGTTGGTTGGTTTTTCGTCAATTTCAGGTCAGTTCCAGGTCAGATTTGAGCAGTTTTGGTCTGTTTCTAGTCTGTTGGTTGGTTTTTGGTCAATTTCCAGGTCAGTTCCAGGTCAGTTTTGGTCAGTCTTTAGTCTGTTGGTTGGTCTTTGGTCAATTTCAGGTCGGTTCCAGATCAGTTTTGATCAGTTTTGGTCTGTTTGTAGTCTGTTGGTTGGTCTTTGGTCATATCAGGGCAGTTCCCAGGTCAGTTTTTAGTCTGTTGGTTGGTTTTTGGTCAATTTGAGGTCGGTGCCAGGTCAGTTTTGATCAGTTTTGGTCTGTTTCTAGTCTGTTGGTTGGTCTGTGGTCAATTTCAGGTCAGTTCCAGGTCAGTTTTGGTCAGTTTTTAGTCTGTTGGTTGGTTTTTGGTCACTTTTCCTGTGAGTTTTGGTGAGTTTTGGTCAGTTTTTAGTCTGTTGTTTGGTTTTTGGTCAATTTCAGGTCGGTTCCAGGTCAGTTTTGATCAGTTTTGGTCTGTTTCTAGTCTGTCGGTTGGTCTTTGGTCAATTTCAGGGCAGTTCCAGGTCAGTTTTTAGTCTGTTGGTTGGTCTGTGGTCAATTTCAGGTCAGTTCCAGGTCAGTTTTGATCAGTTTTGGTCAGTTTTTAGTCTGCATGTTGGTTTTTGGTCAATTTCAGGTCGGTTCGAGGTCAGTTTTGATCAGTTTTGGTCTGTTTGTTGGTCTTTGGTCAATTTCAGGTCAGTTCCAGGTCAGTTTTGATCAGTTTTGGTCTGTTTCTAGTCTGTTGGTTGGTCTTTGGTCAATTTCAGGTCAGTTCCAGGTCAGATTTGATCAGTTTTGGTCTGTTTCTAGTCTGTTGGTTGGTTTTTGGTCAATTTCTGGTCAGTTCCAGGTCAGTTTTGATCAGTTTTGGTCTGTTTCTAGTCTGTTGGTTGGTCTGTGGTCAATTTCAGGTCAGTTCCAGGTCAGTTTTGGTCAGTTTTTAGTCTGTAGGTTGGTCTTTGGTCAATTTCTGGGCAGTTCCAGGTCAGTTTTGATCAGTTTTTAGTCTGTTGGTTGGTTTCTGGTCACTTTTCCTGAGAAATTTGGTCAGTTTTTAGTCTGTTTCTAGTCTGTTGGTTGGTTTTTGGTCAATTTCAGGTCAGTTCTAGGTCAGTTTTGGTCAGTTTTTAGCCTGTAGGTTGTTTTTTGGTCAATTTCTGGGCTGTTCCAGGTCAGTTTTAATCAGTTTTGGTCTGTTTCTAGTCTGTTGGTTGATCTGTGGTCAATTTCAGCTCAGTTCCAAGTCAGTTTTGATCAGTTTTTAGTCTGTTGGTTGGTCTTTGGTCAATTTCAGGTCAGTTACAGGTCAGTTTTGGTCAGTGTTTTAGTCTGTTGGTTGGTCTTTGGTCAATTTCAGGTCAGTTCCAGGTCAGTTTTGATCAGTTTTTATTCTGTTGGTTGGTTTTTGGTCACTTTTCCTGTGAGTCTTGGTCAGTTTTAAGTCTGTTGGTTGGTTTTTGGTCAATTTCAGGTCAGTTCCAGGTCAGATTTGATCAGTTTTGGTCTGTTTCTAGTCTGTTGGTTGGTTTTTGGTCAATTTCTGGTCAGTTCCAGGTCAGTTTTGATCAGTTTTTAGTCTGTTGGTTGGTCTGTGGTCAATTTCAGGTCAGTTCTAGGTCAGTTTTGATCAGTTTTGGTCTGTTTCTAGTCTGTAGGTTGTTTTGTCGTCAATTTCAGGTCAGTTCCAGGTCAGTTCTGATCAGTTTTGGTCAGTTTTTAGTCTGTTGGTTGGTTTTTGGTCAATTTCAGGTCGGTTCCAGGTCAGTTTTGTTTTTTTTTTTTTTTTTTTTTTATTTTTTTTTGATCAATTTCAGGTCAGTTCCAGGTCAGTGATCAGTTTTGGTCAGTTTTTAGTCTGCATGTTGGTTTTGGTCAATTTTAGGCTGTTTCAAGATATTTTTGTAAGTTTTTAGACTGTTGGTTGGTCTTTGGTCAATTTCAGGTCAGTTCCAGGTCACTTTTGGTCAGTGTTTTAGTCTGTTGGTTGGTCTTTGGTCAATTTCAGGTCAGTTCCAGGTCAGTTTTGATCAGTTTTTAGTCTGTTGGTTGGTCTTTGGTCAATTTCAGGTCAGTTCCAGGGCAGTTTTGATCAGTTTTGGTCAGTTTTTAGTCTGTTGGTTGGTTTTTGGTCACTTTTCCTGTGAGATTTGGTCAGTTTTTAGTCTGTTGGTTGGTCTTTGGTCAATTTCAGGTCGGTTCCAGGTGAGTTTTGGTCAGTTTTGGTCTGTTTCTAGTCTGTTGGTTGGTCTTTGGTCAATTTCAGGGCAGTTCTAGGTCAGTTTTTAGTCTGTTGGTTGGTTTTTGGTCAATTTCAGGTCAGTTTTTAGTCTGTTGGTTGGTTTGGGTCAATTTCAGGTCGGTTCCAGGTCAGTTTTGATCAGTTTTGGTCTGTTTCTAGTCTGTTGGTTGGTTTGTGGTCAATTTCTGGTCAGTTCCAGGTCAGTTTTGATCAGTTTTTAGTCTGTTGGTTGGTCTGTGGTCACTTTCAGGTCAGTTCTAGGTCAGTTTTGATCAGTTTTGGTCTGTTTCTAGTCTGTTGGTTGGTCTTTGGTCAATTTTAGGTCAGTTCCAGGCCAGTCTTGATCAGTTTCTAGTCTGTTGGTTGGTCTTTGGTCAATTTCACGTCAGTTCCAGGTCAGTTTTGGTCAGTTTTGGTCAGTTTTTAGTCTGCTTGTTGGTTTTTGGTCAATTTCAGGTCGGTTCCAGGTCAGTTTTGATCAGTTTTGGTCAGTTTTTAGTCTGTTGGTTGATCTTTGGTAAATTTCAGGTCAGTTCCAGGTCAGTTTTGGTCAGTTTTTAGTCTGTTGGTTGGTCTGTGGTCAATTTCAGGTCAGTTTTGATCAGTTTTGGTCTGTTTCTAGTCTGTAGGTTGTTTTGTCGTCAATTTCAGGTCAGTTCCAGGTCAGTTTTGATCAGTTTTGGTCTGTTTCTAGTCTATTGGTTGGTCTTTGGTCAATTTCAGGTCAGTTCCAGGTCAGTTTTGATCAGTTTTTTCTGTTGGTTGGTTTTTGGTCACTTTTCCTGTGAGTTGTGGTCAGGTTTTTAGTCTGTTGGTTGGTTTTTGGTCAATTTCAGGTCAGTTCCAGGTCAGATTTGAGCAGTTTTGGTCTGTTTCTAGTCTGTTGTTTGGTTTTTGGTCAATTTCAGGTCAGTTCCAGGTCAGTTTTGGTCAGTCTTTAGTCTGTTGGTTGGTCTTTGGTCAATTTCAGGTCAGTTCCAGGTCAGTTTTGATCAGTTTTGGTCTGTTTTTAGTCTGTTGGTTGGTCTTTGGTCAATATCAGGGCAGTTCCAGGTCAGTTTTGTTTGGTCTTTTTTTAGTCTGTTGGTTGGTTTTTGGTCAATTTGAGGTCGGTGCCAGGTCAGTTTTGATCAGTTTTGGTCTGTTTCTAGTCTGTTGGTTGGTCTGTGGTCAATTTCAGGTCAGTTCCAGGTCAGTTTTGGTCAGTTTTTAGTCTGTTGGTTGGTCTTTGGTCAATTTCTGGGCGGTTCCAGGTCAGTTTTGATCATGTTTTTAGTCTGTTGGTTGGTTTTTTGGTCACTTTTCCGGTCGGATTCCAGGTCAGTTTTGATCAGTTCTGGTTTCTAGTCTGTTGGTTGGTTTTTGGTCAATTTGTGGTCAGTTCCAGGTCAGTTTTGATCAATTTTTAGTCTGTTTCTTGTCTGTTGGTTGGTCTTTGGTCAATTTCAGGTCAGTTCCAGGTCAGTTTTGGTCAGTTTTTAGTCTGTTGGTTGGTTTTTGGTCACTTTGTCCTGGTGAGTTTTGGTGAGTTTTGGTCAGTTTTTAGTCTGTTGTTTGGTTTTTGGTCAATTTCAGGTCGGTTCCAGGTCAGTTTTGATCAGTTTTGGTCTGTTTCTAGTCTGTCGGTTGGTCTTTGGTCAATTTCAGGGCAGTTCCAGGTCAGTTTTGGTGTTTCTAGTCTGTTGGTTGGTCTGTGGTCAATTTCAGGTCAGTTCCAGGTCAGTTTTGATCAGTTTTGGTCAGTTTTTAGTCTGCATGTTGGTTTTTGGTCAATTTCAGGTCGGTTCCAGGTCAGTTTTGATCAGTTTTGGTCTGTTTCGTTGGTCTTTGGTCAATTTCAGGTCAGTTCCAGGTCAGTTTTGATCAGTTTTGGTCTGTTTCTAGTCTGTTGGTTGGTCTTTGGTCAATTTCAGGTCAGTTCCAGGTCAGATTTGATCAGTTTTGGTCTGTTTCTAGTCTGTTGGTTGGTTTTTGGTCAATTTCTGGTCAGTTCCAGGTCAGTTTTGATCAGTTTTGGTCTGTTTCTAGTCTGTTGGTTGGTCTGTGGTCAATTTCAGGTCAGTTCCAGGTCAGTTTTGGTCAGTTTTTAGTCTGTAGGTTGGTCTTTGGTCAATTTCTGGGCAGTTCCAGGTCAGTTTTGATCAGTTTTTAGTCTGTAGGTTGGTTTCTGGTCACTTTGTCCTGAGAAATTTGGTCAGTTTTTAGTCTGTTTCTAGTCTGTTGGTTGGTTTTTGGTCAATTTCAGGTCAGTTCTAGGTCAGTGTTGATCAGTTTTGGTCAGTTTTTAGCCTGTAGGTTGTTTTTTGGTCAATTTCTGGGCTGTTCCAGGTCAGTTTTAATCAGTTTTGGTCTGTTTCTAGTCTGTTGGTTGATCTGTGGTCAATTTCAGCTCAGTTCCAAGTCAGTTTTGATCAGTTTTTAGTCTGTTGGTTGGTCTTTGGTCAATTTCAGGTCAGTTACAGGTCAGTTTTGGTCAGTGTTTTAGTCTGTTGGTTGGTCTTTGGTCAATTTCAGGTCAGTTCCAGGTCAGTTTTGATCAGTTTTTTATTCTGTTGGTTGGTTTTTGGTCACTTTTCCTGTGAGTCTTGGTCAGTTTTAAGTCTGTTGGTTGGTTTTTGGTCAATTTCAGGTCAGTTCCAGGTCAGATTTGATCAGTTTTGGTCTGTTTCTAGTCTGTTGGTTGGTTTTTGGTCAATTTCTGGTCAGTTCCAGGTCAGTTCTGATCAGTTTTGGTCAGTTTTTAGTCTGTTGGTTGGTCTTTGGTCAATTTCAGGTCGGTTCCAGGTAAGTTTTGGTAAGTTTTGGTCTGTTTCTAGACTGTTGGTTGGTCTTTGGTCAATTTCAGGTCAGTTCCAGGTCACTTTTGGTCAGTTTTGGTCTGTTTTAGTCTGTTGGTTGGTCTTTGGTCAATTTCAGGTCAGTTCCAGGTCAGTTTTGATCAGTTTTTAGTCTGTTGGTTGGTCTTTGGTCAATTTCAGGTCAGTTCCAGGGCAGTTTTGATCAGTTTTGGTCAGTTTTTAGTCTGTTGGTTGGTTTTTGGTCACTTTGTCCTGGTGAGTTTTGGTCAGTTTTTAGTCTGTTGGTTGGTCTTTGGTCAATTTCAGGTCGGTTCCAGGTGAGTTTTGGTCAGTTTTGGTCTGTTTCTAGTCTGTTGGTTGGTCTTTGGTCAATTTTCCTAGAGATTTGGCAGTTCTTAGTCAGTTTTTAGTCTGTTGGTTGGTTTTTGGTCAATTTCAGGTCGGTTCACAGGTCAGTTTTTAGTCTGTTGGTTGGTTTTTGGTCAATTTCAGGTCGGTTCCAGGTCAGTTTTGATCAGTTTTGGTCTGTTTCTAGTCTGTTGGTTGGTTTGTGGTCAATTTCTGGTCAGTTCCAGGTCAGTTTTGATCAGTTTTTAGTCTGTTGGTTGGTCTGTGGTCACTTTCAGGTCAGTTCTAGGTCAGTTTTGATCAGTTTTGGTCTGTTTCTAGTCTGTTGGTTGGTCTTTGGTCAATTTTAGGTCAGTTCCAGGCCAGTCTTGATCAGTTTCTAGTCTGTTGGTTGGTCTTTGGTCAATTTCACGCAGTTCCAGGTCAGTTTTGGTCAGTTTTGGTCAGTTTTTAGTCTGTTGGTTGGTTTTTGGTCAATTTCAGGTCGGTTCCAGGTCAGTTTTGATCAGTTTTGGTCAGTTTTTAGTCTGTTGGTTGATCTTTGGTAAATTTCAGGTCAGTTCCAGGTCAGTTTTGGTCAGTTTTTAGTCTGTTGGTTGGTCTGTGGTCAATTTCAGGTCAGTTCTTTGATCAGTTTTGGTCTGTTTCTAGTCTGTAGGTTGTTTTGTCGTCAATTTCAGGTCAGTTCCAGGTCAGATTTGATCAGTTTTGGTCTGTTTCTAGTCTATTGGTTGGTCTGTGGTCAATTTCAGGTCAGTTCCAGGTCAGTTTTGATCAGTTTTGGTCAGGTTTTTAGTCTGTTGGTTGGTTTTTGGTCAATTTCAGGTCAGTTCCAGGTCAGATTTGAGCAGTTTTGGTCTGTTTCTAGTCTGTTGGTTGGTTTTTGGTCAATTTCAGGTCAGTTCCAGGTCAGTTTTGGTCAGTCTTTAGTCTGTTGGTTGGTCTTTGGTCAATTTCAGGTCGGTTCCAGATCAGTTTTGATCAGTTTTGGTCTGTTTGTAGTCTGTTGGTTGGTCTTTGGTCATATCAGGGCAGTTCCAGGTCAGTTTTTAGTCTGTTGGTTGGTTTTTGGTCAATTTGAGGTCGGTGCCAGGTCAGTTTTGATCAGTTTTGGTCTGTTTCTAGTCTGTTGGTTGGTCTGTGGTCAATTTCAGGTCAGTTCCAGGTCAGTTTTGGTCAGTTTTTTAGTCTGTAGGTTGGTCTTTGGTCAATTTCTGGGCAGTTCCAGGTCAGTTTTGATCAGTTTTTAGTCTGTTGGTTGGTTTTTGGTCACTTTTCCTGTGAGATTTGGTCAGTTTTTAGTCTGTTTCTAGTCTGTTGGTTGGTTTTTGGTCAATTTGTGGTCAGTTCCAGGTCAGTTTTGATCAATTTTGAGTCTGTTTCTTGTCTGTTGGTTGGTCTTTGGTCAATTTCAGGTCAGTTCCAGGTCAGTTTTGGTCAGTTTTTAGTCTGTTGGTTGGTTTTTGGTCACTTTTCCTGTGAGTTTTGGTGAGTTTTGGTCAGTTTTTAGTCTGTTGTTTGGTTTTTGGTCAATTTCAGGTCGGTTCCAGGTCAGTTTTGATCAGTTTTGGTCTGTTTCTAGTCTGTCGGTTGGTCTTTGGTCAATTTCAGGGCAGTTCCAGGTCAGTTTTTAGTTTTTAGTCTGTTGGTTGGTCTGTGGTCAATTTCAGGTCAGTTCCAGGTCAGTTTTGATCAGTTTTGGTCAGTTTTTAGTCTGCATGTTGGTTTTTGGTCAATTTCAGGTCGGTTCGAGGTCAGTTTTGATCAGTTTTGGTCTGTTTGTTGGTCTTTGGTCAATTTCAGGTCAGTTCCAGGTCAGTTTTGATCAGTTTTGGTCTGTTTCTAGTCTGTTGGTTGGTCTTTGGTCAATTTCAGGTCAGTTCCAGGTCAGATTTGATCAGTTTTGGTCTGTTTCTAGTCTGTTGGTTGGTTTTTGGTCAATTTCTGGTCAGTTCCAGGTCAGTTTTGATCAGTTTTGGTCTGTTTCTAGTCTGTTGGTTGGTCTGTGGTCAATTTCAGGTCAGTTCCAGGTCAGTTTTGGTCAGTTTTTAGTCTGTAGGTTGGTCTTTGGTCAATTTCTGGGCAGTTCCAGGTCAGTTTTGATCAGTTTTTAGTCTGTTGGTTGGTTTCTGGTCACTTTTCCTGAGAAATTTGGTCAGTTTTTAGTCTGTTTCTAGTCTGTTGGTTGGTTTTTGGTCAATTTCAGGTCAGTTCTAGGTCAGTTTTGGTCAGTTTTTAGCCTGTAGGTTGTTTTTTGGTCAATTTCTGGGCTGTTCCAGGTCAGTTTTAATCAGTTTTGGTCTGTTTCTAGTCTGTTGGTTGATCTGTGGTCAATTTCAGCTCAGTTCCAAGTCAGTTTTGATCAGTTTTTAGTCTGTTGGTTGGTCTTTGGTCAATTTCAGGTCAGTTACAGGTCAGTTTTGGTCAGTGTTTTAGTCTGTTGGTTGGTCTTTGGTCAATTTCAGGTCAGTTCCAGGTCAGTTTTGATCAGTTTTTATTCTGTTGGTTGGTTTTTGGTCACTTTTCCTGTGAGTCTTGGTCAGTTTTAAGTCTGTTGGTTGGTTTTTGGTCAATTTCAGGTCAGTTCCAGGTCAGATTTGATCAGTTTTGGTCTGTTTCTAGTCTGTTGGTTGGTTTTTGGTCAATTTCTGGTCAGTTCCAGGTCAGTTTTGATCAGTTTTTAGTCTGTTGGTTGGTCTGTGGTCAATTTCAGGTCAGTTCTAGGTCAGTTTTGATCAGTTTTGGTCTGTTTCTAGTCTGTAGGTTGTTTTGTCAGTCAATTTCAGGTCAGTTCCAGGTCAGTTCTGATCAGTTTTGGTCAGTTTTTTAGTCTGTTGGTTGGTTTTTGGTCAATTTCAGGTCGGTTCCAGGTAAGTTTTGGTAAGTTTTTAGACTGTTGGTTGGTCTTTGGTCAATTTCAGGTCAGTTCCAGGTCACTTTTGGTCAGTGTTTTAGTCTGTTGGTTGGTCTTTGGTCAATTTCAGGTCAGTTCCAGGTCAGTTTTGATCAGTTTTTAGTCTGTTGGTTGGTCTTTGGTCAATTTCAGGTCAGTTCCAGGGCAGTTTTGATCAGTTTTGGTCAGTTTTTAGTCTGTTGGTTGGTTTTTGGTCACTTTTCCTGTGAGATTTGGTCAGTTTTTAGTCTGTTGGTTGGTCTTTGGTCAATTTCAGGTCGGTTCCAGGTGAGTTTTGGTCAGTTTTGGTCTGTTTCTAGTCTGTTGGTTGGTCTTTGGTCAATTTCAGGGCAGTTCTAGGTCAGTTTTTAGTCTGTTGGTTGGTTTTTGGTCAATTTCAGGTCGGTTCCAGGTCAGTTTTTAGTCTGTTGGTTGGTTTTGGGTCAATTTCAGGTCGGTTCCAGGTCAGTTTTGATCAGTTTTGGTCTGTTTCTAGTCTGTTGGTTGGTTTGTGGTCAATTTCTGGTCAGTTCCAGGTCAGTTTTGATCAGTTTTTAGTCTGTTGGTTGGTCTGTGGTCACTTTCAGGTCAGTTCTAGGTCAGTTTTGATCAGTTTTGGTCTGTTTCTAGTCTGTTGGTTGGTCTTTGGTCAATTTTAGGTCAGTTCCAGGCCAGTCTTGATCAGTTTCTAGTCTGTTGGTTGGTCTTTGGTCAATTTCACGTCAGTTCCAGGTCAGTTTTGGTCAGTTTTGGTCAGTTTTTAGTCTGCATGTTGGTTTTTGGTCAATTTCAGGTCGGTTCCAGGTCAGTTTTGATCAGTTTTGGTCAGTTTTTAGTCTGTTGGTTGATCTTTGGTAAATTTCAGGTCAGTTCCAGGTCAGTTTTGGTCAGTTTTTAGTCTGTTGGTTGGTCTGTGGTCAATTTCAGGTCAGTTTTGATCAGTTTTGGTCTGTTTCTAGTCTGTAGGTTGTTTTGTCGTCAATTTCAGGTCAGTTCCAGGTCAGATTTGATCAGTTTTGGTCTGTTTCTAGTCTATTGGTTGGTCTGTGGTCAATTTCAGGTCAGTTCCAGGTCAGTTTTGATCAGTTTTGGTCAGGTTTTTAGTCTGTTGGTTGGTTTTTCGTCAATTTCAGGTCAGTTCCAGGTCAGATTTGAGCAGTTTTGGTCTGTTTCTAGTCTGTTGTTTGGTTTTTGGTCAATTTCAGGTCAGTTCCAGGTCAGTTTTGGTCAGTCTTTAGTCTGTTGGTTGGTCTTTGGTCAATTTCAGGTCGGTTCCAGATCAGTTTTGATCAGTTTTGGTCTGTTTGTAGTCTGTTGGTTGGTCTTTGGTCATATCAGGGCAGTTCCAGGTCAGTTTTTAGTCTGTTGGTTGGTTTTTGGTCAATTTGAGGTCGGTGCCAGGTCAGTTTTGATCAGTTTTGGTCTGTTTCTAGTCTGTTGGTTGGTCTGTGGTCAATTTCAGGTCAGTTCCAGGTCAGTTTTGGTCAGTTTTTAGTCTGTAGGTTGGTCTTTGGTCAATTTCTGGGCAGTTCCAGGTCGGTTTTGATCAGTTTTTAGTCTGTTGGTTGGTTTTTGGTCACTTTTCCTGTGAGATTTGGTCAGTTTTTAGTCTGTTTCTAGTCTGTTGGTTGGTTTTTGGTCAATTTGTGGTCAGTTCCAGGTCAGTTTTGATCAATTTTTAGTCTGTTTCTTGTCTGTTGGTTGGTCTTTGGTCAATTTCAGGTCAGTTCCAGGTCAGTTTTGGTCAGTTTTTAGTCTGTTGGTTGGTTTTTGGTCACTTTTCCTGTGAGTTTTGGTGAGTTTTGGTCAGTTTTTAGTCTGTTGTTTGGTTTTTGGTCAATTTCAGGTCGGTTCCAGGTCAGTTTTGATCAGTTTTGGTCTGTTTCTAGTCTGTCGGTTGGTCTTTGGTCAATTTCAGGGCAGTTCCAGGTCAGTTTTTAGTCTGTTGGTTGGTCTGTGGTCAATTTCAGGTCAGTTCCAGGTCAGTTTTGATCAGTTTTGGTCAGTTTTTAGTCTGCATGTTGGTTTTTGGTCAATTTCAGGTCGGTTCGAGGTCAGTTTTGATCAGTTTTGGTCTGTTTGTTGGTCTTTGGTCAATTTCAGGTCAGTTCCAGGTCAGTTTTGATCAGTTTTGGTCTGTTTCTAGTCTGTTGGTTGGTCTTTGGTCAATTTCAGGTCAGTTCCAGGTCAGATTTGATCAGTTTTGGTCTGTTTCTAGTCTGTTGGTTGGTTTTTGGTCAATTTCTGGTCAGTTCCAGGTCAGTTTTGATCAGTTTTGGTCTGTTTCTAGTCTGTTGGTTGGTCTGTGGTCAATTTCAGGTCAGTTCCAGGTCAGTTTTGGTCAGTTTTTAGTCTGTAGGTTGGTCTTTGGTCAATTTCTGGGCAGTTCCAGGTCAGTTTTGATCAGTTTTTAGTCTGTTGGTTGGTTTCTGGTCACTTTTCCTGAGAAATTTGGTCAGTTTTTAGTCTGTTTCTAGTCTGTTGGTTGGTTTTTGGTCAATTTCAGGTCAGTTCTAGGTCAGTTTTGGTCAGTTTTTAGCCTGTAGGTTGTTTTTTGGTCAATTTCTGGGCTGTTCCAGGTCAGTTTTAATCAGTTTTGGTCTGTTTCTAGTCTGTTGGTTGATCTGTGGTCAATTTCAGCTCAGTTCCAAGTCAGTTTTGATCAGTTTTTAGTCTGTTGGTTGGTCTTTGGTCAATTTCAGGTCAGTTACAGGTCAGTTTTGGTCAGTGTTTTAGTCTGTTGGTTGGTCTTTGGTCAATTTCAGGTCAGTTCCAGGTCAGTTTTGATCAGTTTTTATTCTGTTGGTTGGTTTTTGGTCACTTTTCCTGTGAGTCTTGGTCAGTTTTAAGTCTGTTGGTTGGTTTTTGGTCAATTTCAGGTCAGTTCCAGGTCAGATTTGATCAGTTTTGGTCTGTTTCTAGTCTGTTGGTTGGTTTTTGGTCAATTTCTGGTCAGTTCCAGGTCAGTTCTGATCAGTTTTGGTCAGTTTTTTAGTCTGTTGGTTGGTTTTTGGTCAATTTCAGGTCGGTTCCAGGTAAGTTTTGGTAAGTTTTTAGACTGTTGGTTGGTCTTTGGTCAATTTCAGGTCAGTTCCAGGTCACTTTTGGTCAGTGTTTTAGTCTGTTGGTTGGTCTTTGGTCAATTTCAGGTCAGTTCCAGGTCAGTTTTGATCAGTTTTTAGTCTGTTGGTTGGTCTTTGGTCAATTTCAGGTCAGTTCCAGGGCAGTTTTGATCAGTTTTGGTCAGTTTTTAGTCTGTTGGTTGGTTTTTGGTCACTTTTCCTGTGAGATTTGGTCAGTTTTTAGTCTGTTGGTTGGTCTTTGGTCAATTTCAGGTCGGTTCCAGGTGAGTTTTGGTCAGTTTTGGTCTGTTTCTAGTCTGTTGGTTGGTCTTTGGTCAATTTCAGGGCAGTTCTAGGTCAGTTTTTAGTCTGTTGGTTGGTTTTTGGTCAATTTCAGGTCGGTTCCAGGTCAGTTTTTAGTCTGTTGGTTGGTTTTGGGTCAATTTCAGGTCGGTTCCAGGTCAGTTTTGATCAGTTTTGGTCTGTTTCTAGTCTGTTGGTTGGTTTGTGGTCAATTTCTGGTCAGTTCCAGGTCAGTTTTGATCAGTTTTTAGTCTGTTGGTTGGTCTGTGGTCACTTTCAGGTCAGTTCTAGGTCAGTTTTGATCAGTTTTGGTCTGTTTCTAGTCTGTTGGTTGGTCTTTGGTCAATTTTAGGTCAGTTCCAGGCCAGTCTTGATCAGTTTCTAGTCTGTTGGTTGGTCTTTGGTCAATTTCACGTCAGTTCCAGGTCAGTTTTGGTCAGTTTTGGTCAGTTTTTAGTCTGTTGGTTGGTTTTTGGTCAATTTCAGGTCGGTTCCAGGTCAGTTTTGATCAGTTTTGGTCAGTTTTTAGTCTGTTGGTTGATCTTTGGTAAATTTCAGGTCAGTTCCAGGTCAGTTTTGGTCAGTTTTTAGTCTGTTGGTTGGTCTGTGGTCAATTTCAGGTCAGTTTTGATCAGTTTTGGTCTGTTTCTAGTCTGTAGGTTGTTTTGTCGTCAATTTCAGGTCAGTTCCAGGTCAGATTTGATCAGTTTTGGTCTGTTTCTAGTCTATTGGTTGGTCTGTGGTCAATTTCAGGTCAGTTCCAGGTCAGTTTTGATCAGTTTTGGTCAGGTTTTTAGTCTGTTGGTTGGTTTTTCGTCAATTTCAGGTCAGTTCCAGGTCAGATTTGAGCAGTTTTGGTCTGTTTCTAGTCTGTTGGTTGGTTTTTGGTCAATTTCAGGTCAGTTCCAGGTCAGTTTTGGTCAGTCTTTAGTCTGTTGGTTGGTCTTTGGTCAATTTCAGGTCGGTTCCAGATCAGTTTTGATCAGTTTTGGTCTGTTTGTAGTCTGTTGGTTGGTCTTTGGTCATATCAGGGCAGTTCCAGGTCAGTTTTTAGTCTGTTGGTTGGTTTTTGGTCAATTTGAGGTCGGTGCCAGGTCAGTTTTGATCAGTTTTGGTCTGTTTCTAGTCTGTTGGTTGGTCTGTGGTCAATTTCAGGTCAGTTCCAGGTCAGTTTTGGTCAGTTTTTAGTCTGTAGGTTGGTCTTTGGTCAATTTCTGGGCAGTTCCAGGTCAGTTTTGATCAGTTTTTAGTCTGTTGGTTGGTTTTTGGTCACTTTTCCTGTGAGATTTGGTCAGTTTTTAGTCTGTTTCTAGTCTGTTGGTTGGTTTTTGGTCAATTTGTGGTCAGTTCCAGGTCAGTTTTGATCAATTTTTAGTCTGTTTCTTGTCTGTTGGTTGGTCTTTGGTCAATTTCAGGTCAGTTCCAGGTCAGTTTTGGTCAGTTTTTAGTCTGTTGGTTGGTTTTTGGTCACTTTTCCTGTGAGTTTTGGTCAGTTTTTAGTCTGTTGTTTGGTTTTTGGTCAATTTCAGGTCGGTTCCAGGTCAGTTTTGATCAGTTTTGGTCTGTTTCTAGTCTGTCGGTTGGTCTTTGGTCAATTTCAGGGCAGTTCCAGGTCAGTTTTTAGTCTGTTGGTTGGTCTGTGGTCAATTTCAGGTCAGTTCCAGGTCAGTTTTGATCAGTTTTGGTCAGTTTTTAGTCTGCATGTTGGTTTTTGGTCAATTTCAGGTCGGTTCGAGGTCAGTTTTGATCAGTTTTGGTCTGTTTGTTGGTCTTTGGTCAATTTCAGGTCAGTTCCAGGTCAGTTTTGATCAGTTTTGGTCTGTTTCTAGTCTGTTGTTCGGTCTGTGGTCAATTTCAGGTCAGTTCCAGGCCACTCTTGATCAGTTTCTAGTCTGTTGGTTAATCTTTGGTAAATTTCAGGTCAGTTCCAGGTCAGTTTTGGTCAGTTTTTAGTCTGTTGGTTGGTCTGTGGTCAATTTCAGGTCAGTTTTGATCAGTTTTGGTCTGTTTCTAGTCTGTTGGTTGGTTTTTGGTCAATTTCAGGTCGGTTCCAGGTCAGTTTTGGTCAGTTTTTAGTTTGTAGGTTGGTCTTTGGTCAATTTCAGGGCAGTTCCAGGTCAGTTTTTAGTCTGTTGGTTGGTTTTTGGTCAATTTCAGGTCGGTTCCAGATCAGTTTTGGTCAGTTTTGGTCTGTTTCTAGTCTGTTGGTTGGTCTTTGGTCAATTTCAGGGCAGTTCCAGGTCAGTTTTTAGTCTGTTGGTTGGTTTTTGGTCAATTTGAAGTCGGTGCCAGGTCAGTTTTGATCAGTTTTGGTCTGTTTCTAGTCTGTTGGTTGATCTTTGGTAAATTTCAGGTCAGTTCCAGGTCAGTTTTGGTCAGTTTTTAGTCTGTTGGTTGGTCTGTGGTCAATTTCAGGTCAGTTTTGATCAGTTTTGGTCTGTTTCTAGTCTGTAGGTTGTTTTGTCGTCAATTTCAGGTCAGTTCCAGGTCAGATTTGATCAGTTTTGGTCTGTTTCTAGTCTGTTGGTTGGTCTGTGGTCAATTTCAGGTCAGTTCTAGGTCAGTTCTGATCAGTTTTGGTCTGTTTCTAGTCTGTTGGTTGGTCTTTGGTCAATTTCAGGTCAGTTCCAGGTCAGTTTTGATCAGTTTTGGTCTGTTTCTAGTCTGTTGGTTGGTCTTTGGTCAATTTCAGGTCAGTTCCAGGTCAGTTTTGATCAGTTTTTAGTCTGTTGGTTGGTTTTTGGTCACTTTTCCTGTGAGTCTTGGTCAGTTTTTAGTCTGTTGGTTGGTTTTTGGTCAATTTCAGGTCAGTTCCAGGTCAGTTTTGATCAGTTTTGGTCTGTTTCTAGTCTGTTGGTTGGTCTTTGGTCAATTTCAGGTCAGTTCCAGGTCAGATTTGATCAGTTTTGGTCTGTTTCTAGTCTGTTGGTTGGTTTTTGGTCAATTTCTGGTCAGTTCCAGGTCAGTTTTGGTCAGTTTTTAGTCTGTTGGTTGGTCTGTGGTCAATTTCAGGTCAGTTTTGATCAGTTTTGGTCTGTTTCTAGTCTGTAGGTTGTTTTGTCGTCAATTTCAGGTCAGTTCCAGGTCAGATTTGATCAGTTTTGGTCTGTTTCTAGTCTGTTGGTCGGTCTGTGGTCAATTTCAGGTCAGTTCCAGGCCACTCTTGATCAGTTTCTAGTCTGTTGGTTAATCTTTGGTAAATTTCAGGTCAGTTCCAGGTCAGTTTTGGTCAGTTTTTAGTCTGTTGGTTGGTCTGTGGTCAATTTCAGGTCAGTTTTGATCAGTTTTGGTCTGTTTCTAGTCTGTAGGTTGTTTTGTCGTCAATTTCAGGTCAGTTCCAGGTCAGATTTGATCAGTTTTGGTCTGTTTCTAATCTGTTGGTTGGTTTTTGGTCAATTTCAGGTCGGTTCCAGGTCAGTTTTGGTCAGTTTTTAGTCTGTAGGTTGGTCTTTGGTCAATTTCAGGGCAGTTCCAGGTCAGTTTTTAGTCTGTTGGTTGGTATTTGGTCAATTTCAGGTCGGTTCCAGATCAGTTTTGATCAGTTTTGGTCTGTTTCTAGTCTGTTGGTTGGTCTTTGGTCAATTTCAGGGCAGTTCCAGGTCAGTTTTTAGTCTGTTGGTTGGTTTTTGGTCAATTTGAGGTCGGTGCCAGGTCAGTTTTGATCAGTTTTGGTCTGTTTCTAGTCTGTTGGTTGGTCTTTGGTCAATTTCAGGTCAGTTCCAGGTCAGTTTTTAGTCTGTTGGTTGGTCTTTGGTCAATTTCAGGTCAGTTCTAGGTCAGTTTTGGTCAGTTTTTAGTCTGTTGGTTGGTTTTTGGTCACTTTTCCTGTGAGTTGTGGTCAGTTTTTAGTCTGTTGTTTGGTTTTTGGTCAATTTCAGGTCGGTTCCAGGTCAGTTTTGATCAGTTTTGGTCTGTTTCTAGTCTGTCGGTTGGTCTTTGGTCAATTTCAGGGCAGTTCCAGGTCAGTTTTTAGTCTGTTGGTTGGTCTGTGGTCAATTTCAGGTCAGTTCCAGGTCAGTTTTGATCAGTTTTGGTCAGTGTTTAGTCTGCATGTTGGTTTTTGGTCAATTTCAGGTCGGTTCGAGGTCAGTTTTGATCAGTTTTGGTCTGTTTCTAGTCTGTTGGTTGGTCTTTGGTCAATTTGTGGTCAGTTCCAGGTCAGTTTTGATCAGTTTTGGTCAGTTTTTAGTCTGCATGTTGGTTTTTGGTCAATTTCAGGTCGGTTCCAGGTCAGTTTTGGTCAGTTTCTAGTCTGTTGGTTGGTCTTTGGTCAATTTCAGGTTGGTTCCAGGTCAGTTTTGATCAATTTTGGTCAGTTTTTAGTCTGTCGGTTGGTTTTTTGGTCAATTTCAGGTCGGTTCCAGGTGAGTTTTGATCAGTTCTGGTCAGTTTTTAGTCTGTAGATTGGTTTTTGGTCAATTTCAGGTCAGTTCCAGGTCAGTTTTGGTCTGTTTCTAGTCTGTTGGTTGGTCTGTGGTCAATTTCAGGTCGGTTCCAGGTGAGTTTTGATCAGTTCTGGTCAGTTTTTAGTCTGTAGATTGGTTTTTGGTCAATTTCAGGTCAGTTCCAGGCCAGTCTTGATCAGTTTTTAGTCTGTTGGTTGGTTTTTGGTCAATTTCAGGTCAGTTCCAGGTCAGTTTTGTTCAGTTTTTGTCAGTTTTTAGTCTGTTGGTTGGTCTTTGGTCAATTTCAGGTCAGTTCCAGGTCAGTGTTGATCAGTTTTGGTCAGTTTTTAGCCTGTAGGTTGTTTTTTGGTCAATTTCTGGGCTGTTCCAGGTCAGTTTTAATCAGTTTTGGTCTGTTTCTAGTCTGTTGGTTGATCTGTGGTCAATTTCAGCTCAGTTCCAAGTCAGTTTTGATCAGTTTTTAGTCTGTTGGTTGGTTTTTGGTCAATTTCAGGTTGGTTCCATGTCAGTTTTGATCAATTTTGGTCAGTTTTTACTCTGTCGGTTGGTTTTTTGGTCAATTTCAGGTCGGTTCCAGGTCAGTTTTGATCAGTTCTGGTCAGTTTTTAGTCTGTAGATTGGTTTTTGGTCAATTTCAGGTCAGTTACAGTTCAGTTTTGGTCTGTTTCTAGTCTGTTGGTTGGTCTGTGGTCAATTTCAGGTCAGTTCCAGGCCACTCTTGATCAGTTTCTAGTCTGTTGGTTAATCTTTGGTAAATTTCAGGTCAGTTCCAGGTCAGTTTTGGTCAGTTTTTAGTCTGTTGGTTGGTCTGTGGTCAATTTCAGGTCAGTTTTGATCAGTTTTGGTCTGTTTCTAGTCTGTAGGTTGTTTTGTCGTCAATTTCAGGTCAGTTCCAGGTCAGATTTGATCAGTTTTGGTCTGTTTCTAGTCTGTTGGTTGGTTTTTGGTCAATTTCAGGTCGGTTCCAGGTCAGTTTTGGTCAGTTTTTAGTCTGTAGGTTGGTCTTTGGTCAATTTCAGGGCAGTTCCAGGTCAGTTTTTAGTCTGTTGGTTGGTATTTGGTCAATTTCAGGTCGGTTCCAGATCAGTTTTGATCAGTTTTGGTCTGTTTCTAGTCTGTTGGTTGGTCTTTGGTCAATTTCTGGGCAGTTCCAGGTCAGTTTTGATCAGTTTTTAGTCTGTTGGTTGGTTTCTGGTCACTTTTCCTGAGAAATTTGGTCAGTTTTTAGTCTGTTTCTAGTCTGTTGGTTGGTTTTTGGTCAATTTCAGGTCAGTTCTAGGTCAGTTTTGGTCAGTTTTTAGCCTGTAGGTTGTTTTTTGGTCAATTTCTGGGCTGTTCCAGGTCAGTTTTAATCAGTTTTGGTCTGTTTCTAGTCTGTTGGTTGATCTGTGGTCAATTTCAGCTCAGTTCCAAGTCAGTTTTGATCAGTTTTTAGTCTGTTGGTTGGTCTTTGGTCAATTTCAGGTCAGTTACAGGTCAGTTTTGGTCAGTGTTTTAGTCTGTTGGTTGGTCTTTGGTCAATTTCAGGTCAGTTCCAGGTCAGTTTTGATCAGTTTTTATTCTGTTGGTTGGTTTTTGGTCACTTTTCCTGTGAGTCTTGGTCAGTTTTAAGTCTGTTGGTTGGTTTTTGGTCAATTTCAGGTCAGTTCCAGGTCAGATTTGATCAGTTTTGGTCTGTTTCTAGTCTGTTGGTTGGTTTTTGGTCAATTTCTGGTCAGTTCCAGGTCAGTTTTGATCAGTTTTTAGTCTGTTGGTTGGTCTGTGGTCAATTTCAGGTCAGTTCTAGGTCAGTTTTGATCAGTTTTGGTCTGTTTCTAGTCTGTAGGTTGTTTTGTCGTCAATTTCAGGTCAGTTCCAGGTCAGTTCTGATCAGTTTTGGTCAGTTTTTAGTCTGTTGGTTGGTTTTTGGTCAATTTCAGGTCGGTTCCAGGTAAGTTTTGGTAAGTTTTTAGACTGTTGGTTGGTCTTTGGTCAATTTCAGGTCAGTTCCAGGTCACTTTTGGTCAGTGTTTTAGTCTGTTGGTTGGTCTTTGGTCAATTTCAGGTCAGTTCCAGGTCAGTTTTGATCAGTTTTTAGTCTGTTGGTTGGTCTTTGGTCAATTTCAGGTCAGTTCCAGGGCAGTTTTGATCAGTTTTGGTCAGTTTTTAGTCTGTTGGTTGGTTTTTGGTCACTTTTCCTGTGAGATTTGGTCAGTTTTTAGTCTGTTGGTTGGTCTTTGGTCAATTTCAGGTCGGTTCCAGGTGAGTTTTGGTCAGTTTTGGTCTGTTTCTAGTCTGTTGGTTGGTCTTTGGTCAATTTCAGGGCAGTTCTAGGTCAGTTTTTAGTCTGTTGGTTGGTTTTTGGTCAATTTCAGGTCGGTTCCAGGTCAGTTTTTAGTCTGTTGGTTGGTTTTGGGTCAATTTCAGGTCGGTTCCAGGTCAGTTTTGATCAGTTTTGGTCTGTTTCTAGTCTGTTGGTTGGTTTGTGGTCAATTTCTGGTCAGTTCCAGGTCAGTTTTGATCAGTTTTTAGTCTGTTGGTTGGTCTGTGGTCACTTTCAGGTCAGTTCTAGGTCAGTTTTGATCAGTTTTGGTCTGTTTCTAGTCTGTTGGTTGGTCTTTGGTCAATTTTAGGTCAGTTCCAGGCCAGTCTTGATCAGTTTCTAGTCTGTTGGTTGGTCTTTGGTCAATTTCACGTCAGTTCCAGGTCAGTTTTGGTCAGTTTTGGTCAGTTTTTAGTCTGCATGTTGGTTTTTGGTCAATTTCAGGTCGGTTCCAGGTCAGTTTTGATCAGTTTTGGTCAGTTTTTAGTCTGTTGGTTGATCTTTGGTAAATTTCAGGTCAGTTCCAGGTCAGTTTTGGTCAGTTTTTTAGTCTGTTGGTTGGTCTGTGGTCAATTTCAGGTCAGTTTTGATCAGTTTTGGTCTGTTTCTAGTCTGTAGGTTGTTTTGTCGTCAATTTCAGGTCAGTTCCAGGTCAGATTTGATCAGTTTTGGTCTGTTTCTAGTCTATTGGTTGGTCTGTGGTCAATTTCAGGTCAGTTCCAGGTCAGTTTTGATCAGTTTTGGTCAGGTTTTTAGTCTGTTGGTTGGTTTTTCGTCAATTTCAGGTCAGTTCCAGGTCAGATTTGAGCAGTTTTGGTCTGTTTCTAGTCTGTTGTTTGGTTTTTGGTCAATTTCAGGTCAGTTCCAGGTCAGTTTTGGTCAGTCTTTAGTCTGTTGGTTGGTCTTTGGTCAATTTCAGGTCGGTTCCAGATCAGTTTTGATCAGTTTTGGTCTGTTTGTAGTCTGTTGGTTGGTCTTTGGTCATATCAGGGCAGTTCCAGGTCAGTTTTTAGTCTGTTGGTTGGTTTTTGGTCAATTTGAGGTCGGTGCCAGGTCAGTTTTGATCAGTTTTGGTCTGTTTCTAGTCTGTTGGTTGGTCTGTGGTCAATTTCAGGTCAGTTCCAGGTCAGTTTTGGTCAGTTTTTAGTCTGTAGGTTGGTCTTTGGTCAATTTCTGGGCAGTTCCAGGTCAGTTTTGATCAGTTTTTAGTCTGTTGGTTGGTTTTTGGTCACTTTTCCTGTGAGATTTGGTCAGTTTTTAGTCTGTTTCTAGTCTGTTGGTTGGTTTTTGGTCAATTTGTGGTCAGTTCCAGGTCAGTTTTGATCAATTTTTAGTCTGTTTCTTGTCTGTTGGTTGGTCTTTGGTCAATTTCAGGTCAGTTCCAGGTCAGTTTTGGTCAGTTTTTAGTCTGTTGGTTGGTTTTTGGTCACTTTTCCTGTGAGTTTTGGTGAGTTTTGGTCAGTTTTTAGTCTGTTGTTTGGTTTTTGGTCAATTTCAGGTCGGTTCCAGGTCAGTTTTGATCAGTTTTGGTCTGTTTCTAGTCTGTCGGTTGGTCTTTGGTCAATTTCAGGGCAGTTCCAGGTCAGTTTTTAGTCTGTTGGTTGGTCTGTGGTCAATTTCAGGTCAGTTCCAGGTCAGTTTTGATCAGTTTTGGTCAGTTTTTAGTCTGCATGTTGGTTTTTGGTCAATTTCAGGTCGGTTCGAGGTCAGTTTTGATCAGTTTTGGTCTGTTTGTTGGTCTTTGGTCAATTTCAGGTCAGTTCCAGGTCAGTTTTGATCAGTTTTGGTCTGTTTCTAGTCTGTTGGTTGGTCTTTGGTCAATTTCAGGTCAGTTCCAGGTCAGATTTGATCAGTTTTGGTCTGTTTCTAGTCTGTTGGTTGGTTTTTGGTCAATTTCTGGTCAGTTCCAGGTCAGTTTTGATCAGTTTTGGTCTGTTTCTAGTCTGTTGGTTGGTCTGTGGTCAATTTCAGGTCAGTTCCAGGTCAGTTTTGGTCAGTTTTTAGTCTGTAGGTTGGTCTTTGGTCAATTTCTGGGCAGTTCCAGGTCAGTTTTGATCAGTTTTTAGTCTGTTGGTTGGTTTCTGGTCACTTTTCCTGAGAAATTTGGTCAGTTTTTAGTCTGTTTCTAGTCTGTTGGTTGGTTTTTGGTCAATTTCAGGTCAGTTCTAGGTCAGTTTTGGTCAGTTTTTAGCCTGTAGGTTGTTTTTTGGTCAATTTCTGGGCTGTTCCAGGTCAGTTTTAATCAGTTTTGGTCTGTTTCTAGTCTGTTGGTTGATCTGTGGTCAATTTCAGCTCAGTTCCAAGTCAGTTTTGATCAGTTTTTAGTCTGTTGGTTGGTCTTTGGTCAATTTCAGGTCAGTTACAGGTCAGTTTTGGTCAGTGTTTTAGTCTGTTGGTTGGTCTTTGGTCAATTTCAGGTCAGTTCCAGGTCAGTTTTGATCAGTTTTTATTCTGTTGGTTGGTTTTTGGTCACTTTTCCTGTGAGTCTTGGTCAGTTTTAAGTCTGTTGGTTGGTTTTTGGTCAATTTCAGGTCAGTTCCAGGTCAGATTTGATCAGTTTTGGTCTGTTTCTAGTCTGTTGGTTGGTTTTTGGTCAATTTCTGGTCAGTTCCAGGTCAGTTCTGATCAGTTTTGGTCAGTTTTTAGTCTGTTGGTTGGTTTTTGGTCAATTTCAGGTCGGTTCCAGGTAAGTTTTGGTAAGTTTTTAGACTGTTGGTTGGTCTTTGGTCAATTTCAGGTCAGTTCCAGGTCACTTTTGGTCAGTGTTTTAGTCTGTTGGTTGGTCTTTGGTCAATTTCAGGTCAGTTCCAGGTCAGTTTTGATCAGTTTTTAGTCTGTTGGTTGGTCTTTGGTCAATTTCAGGTCAGTTCCAGGGCAGTTTTGATCAGTTTTGGTCAGTTTTTAGTCTGTTGGTTGGTTTTTGGTCACTTTTCCTGTGAGATTTGGTCAGTTTTTAGTCTGTTGGTTGGTCTTTGGTCAATTTCAGGTCGGTTCCAGGTGAGTTTTGGTCAGTTTTGGTCTGTTTCTAGTCTGTTGGTTGGTCTTTGGTCAATTTCAGGGCAGTTCTAGGTCAGTTTTTAGTCTGTTGGTTGGTTTTTGGTCAATTTCAGGTCGGTTCCAGGTCAGTTTTTAGTCTGTTGGTTGGTTTTGGGTCAATTTCAGGTCGGTTCCAGGTCAGTTTTGATCAGTTTTGGTCTGTTTCTAGTCTGTTGGTTGGTTTGTGGTCAATTTCTGGTCAGTTCCAGGTCAGTTTTGATCAGTTTTTAGTCTGTTGGTTGGTCTGTGGTCACTTTCAGGTCAGTTCTAGGTCAGTTTTGATCAGTTTTGGTCTGTTTCTAGTCTGTTGGTTGGTCTTTGGTCAATTTTAGGTCAGTTCCAGGCCAGTCTTGATCAGTTTCTAGTCTGTTGGTTGGTCTTTGGTCAATTTCACGTCAGTTCCAGGTCAGTTTTGGTCAGTTTTGGTCAGTTTTTAGTCTGTTGGTTGGTTTTTGGTCAATTTCAGGTCGGTTCCAGGTCAGTTTTGATCAGTTTTGGTCAGTTTTTAGTCTGTTGGTTGATCTTTGGTAAATTTCAGGTCAGTTCCAGGTCAGTTTTGGTCAGTTTTTAGTCTGTTGGTTGGTCTGTGGTCAATTTCAGGTCAGTTTTGATCAGTTTTGGTCTGTTTCTAGTCTGTAGGTTGTTTTGTCGTCAATTTCAGGTCAGTTCCAGGTCAGATTTGATCAGTTTTGGTCTGTTTCTAGTCTATTGGTTGGTCTGTGGTCAATTTCAGGTCAGTTCCAGGTCAGTTTTGATCAGTTTTGGTCAGGTTTTTAGTCTGTTGGTTGGTTTTTCGTCAATTTCAGGTCAGTTCCAGGTCAGATTTGAGCAGTTTTGGTCTGTTTCTAGTCTGTTGGTTGGTTTTTGGTCAATTTCAGGTCAGTTCCAGGTCAGTTTTGGTCAGTCTTTAGTCTGTTGGTTGGTCTTTGGTCAATTTCAGGTCGGTTCCAGATCAGTTTTGATCAGTTTTGGTCTGTTTGTAGTCTGTTGGTTGGTCTTTGGTCATATCAGGGCAGTTCCAGGTCAGTTTTTAGTCTGTTGGTTGGTTTTTGGTCAATTTGAGGTCGGTGCCAGGTCAGTTTTGATCAGTTTTGGTCTGTTTCTAGTCTGTTGGTTGGTCTGTGGTCAATTTCAGGTCAGTTCCAGGTCAGTTTTGGTCAGTTTTTAGTCTGTAGGTTGGTCTTTGGTCAATTTCTGGGCAGTTCCAGGTCAGTTTTGATCAGTTTTTAGTCTGTTGGTTGGTTTTTGGTCACTTTTCCTGTGAGATTTGGTCAGTTTTTAGTCTGTTTCTAGTCTGTTGGTTGGTTTTTGGTCAATTTGTGGTCAGTTCCAGGTCAGTTTTGATCAATTTTTAGTCTGTTTCTTGTCTGTTGGTTGGTCTTTGGTCAATTTCAGGTCAGTTCCAGGTCAGTTTTGGTCAGTTTTTAGTCTGTTGGTTGGTTTTTGGTCACTTTTCCTGTGAGTTTTGGTCAGTTTTTAGTCTGTTGTTTGGTTTTTGGTCAATTTCAGGTCGGTTCCAGGTCAGTTTTGATCAGTTTTGGTCTGTTTCTAGTCTGTCGGTTGGTCTTTGGTCAATTTCAGGGCAGTTCCAGGTCAGTTTTTAGTCTGTTGGTTGGTCTGTGGTCAATTTCAGGTCAGTTCCAGGTCAGTTTTGATCAGTTTTGGTCAGTTTTTAGTCTGCATGTTGGTTTTTGGTCAATTTCAGGTCGGTTCGAGGTCAGTTTTGATCAGTTTTGGTCTGTTTGTTGGTCTTTGGTCAATTTCAGGTCAGTTCCAGGTCAGTTTTGATCAGTTTTGGTCTGTTTCTAGTCTGTTGTTCGGTCTGTGGTCAATTTCAGGTCAGTTCCAGGCCACTCTTGATCAGTTTCTAGTCTGTTGGTTAATCTTTGGTAAATTTCAGGTCAGTTCCAGGTCAGTTTTGGTCAGTTTTTAGTCTGTTGGTTGGTCTGTGGTCAATTTCAGGTCAGTTTTGATCAGTTTTGGTCTGTTTCTAGTCTGTTGGTTGGTTTTTGGTCAATTTCAGGTCGGTTCCAGGTCAGTTTTGGTCAGTTTTTAGTTTGTAGGTTGGTCTTTGGTCAATTTCAGGGCAGTTCCAGGTCAGTTTTTAGTCTGTTGGTTGGTTTTTGGTCAATTTCAGGTCGGTTCCAGATCAGTTTTGGTCAGTTTTGGTCTGTTTCTAGTCTGTTGGTTGGTCTTTGGTCAATTTCAGGGCAGTTCCAGGTCAGTTTTTAGTCTGTTGGTTGGTTTTTGGTCAATTTGAAGTCGGTGCCAGGTCAGTTTTGATCAGTTTTGGTCTGTTTCTAGTCTGTTGGTTGATCTTTGGTAAATTTCAGGTCAGTTCCAGGTCAGTTTTGGTCAGTTTTTAGTCTGTTGGTTGGTCTGTGGTCAATTTCAGGTCAGTTTTGATCAGTTTTGGTCTGTTTCTAGTCTGTAGGTTGTTTTGTCGTCAATTTCAGGTCAGTTCCAGGTCAGATTTGATCAGTTTTGGTCTGTTTCTAGTCTGTTGGTTGGTCTGTGGTCAATTTCAGGTCAGTTCTAGGTCAGTTCTGATCAGTTTTGGTCTGTTTCTAGTCTGTTGGTTGGTCTTTGGTCAATTTCAGGTCAGTTCCAGGTCAGTTTTGATCAGTTTTGGTCTGTTTCTAGTCTGTTGGTTGGTCTTTGGTCAATTTCAGGTCAGTTCCAGGTCAGTTTTGATCAGTTTTTAGTCTGTTGGTTGGTTTTTGGTCACTTTTCCTGTGAGTCTTGGTCAGTTTTTAGTCTGTTGGTTGGTTTTTGGTCAATTTCAGGTCAGTTCCAGGTCAGTTTTGATCAGTTTTGGTCTGTTTCTAGTCTGTTGGTTGGTCTTTGGTCAATTTCAGGTCAGTTCCAGGTCAGATTTGATCAGTTTTGGTCTGTTTCTAGTCTGTTGGTTGGTTTTTGGTCAATTTCTGGTCAGTTCCAGGTCAGTTTTGGTCAGTTTTTAGTCTGTTGGTTGGTCTGTGGTCAATTTCAGGTCAGTTTTGATCAGTTTTGGTCTGTTTCTAGTCTGTAGGTTGTTTTGTCGTCAATTTCAGGTCAGTTCCAGGTCAGATTTGATCAGTTTTGGTCTGTTTCTAGTCTGTTGGTCGGTCTGTGGTCAATTTCAGGTCAGTTCCAGGCCACTCTTGATCAGTTTCTAGTCTGTTGGTTAATCTTTGGTAAATTTCAGGTCAGTTCCAGGTCAGTTTTGGTCAGTTTTTAGTCTGTTGGTTGGTCTGTGGTCAATTTCAGGTCAGTTTTGATCAGTTTTGGTCTGTTTCTAGTCTGTAGGTTGTTTTGTCGTCAATTTCAGGTCAGTTCCAGGTCAGATTTGATCAGTTTTGGTCTGTTTCTAATCTGTTGGTTGGTTTTTGGTCAATTTCAGGTCGGTTCCAGGTCAGTTTTGGTCAGTTTTTAGTCTGTAGGTTGGTCTTTGGTCAATTTCAGGGCAGTTCCAGGTCAGTTTTTAGTCTGTTGGTTGGTATTTGGTCAATTTCAGGTCGGTTCCAGATCAGTTTTGATCAGTTTTGGTCTGTTTCTAGTCTGTTGGTTGGTCTTTGGTCAATTTCAGGGCAGTTCCAGGTCAGTTTTTAGTCTGTTGGTTGGTTTTTGGTCAATTTGAGGTCGGTGCCAGGTCAGTTTTGATCAGTTTTGGTCTGTTTCTAGTCTGTTGGTTGGTCTTTGGTCAATTTCAGGTCAGTTCCAGGTCAGTTTTTAGTCTGTTGGTTGGTCTTTGGTCAATTTCAGGTCAGTTCTAGGTCAGTTTTGGTCAGTTTTTAGTCTGTTGGTTGGTTTTTGGTCACTTTTCCTGTGAGTTGTGGTCAGTTTTTAGTCTGTTGTTTGGTTTTTGGTCAATTTCAGGTCGGTTCCAGGTCAGTTTTGATCAGTTTTGGTCTGTTTCTAGTCTGTCGGTTGGTCTTTGGTCAATTTCAGGGCAGTTCCAGGTCAGTTTTTAGTCTGTTGGTTGGTCTGTGGTCAATTTCAGGTCAGTTCCAGGTCAGTTTTGATCAGTTTTGGTCAGTGTTTAGTCTGCATGTTGGTTTTTGGTCAATTTCAGGTCGGTTCGAGGTCAGTTTTGATCAGTTTTGGTCTGTTTCTAGTCTGTTGGTTGGTCTTTGGTCAATTTGTGGTCAGTTCCAGGTCAGTTTTGATCAGTTTTGGTCAGTTTTTAGTCTGCATGTTGGTTTTTGGTCAATTTCAGGTCGGTTCCAGGTCAGTTTTGGTCAGTTTCTAGTCTGTTGGTTGGTCTTTGGTCAATTTCAGGTTGGTTCCAGGTCAGTTTTGATCAATTTTGGTCAGTTTTTAGTCTGTCGGTTGGTTTTTTGGTCAATTTCAGGTCGGTTCCAGGTGAGTTTTGATCAGTTCTGGTCAGTTTTTAGTCTGTAGATTGGTTTTTGGTCAATTTCAGGTCAGTTCCAGGTCAGTTTTGGTCTGTTTCTAGTCTGTTGGTTGGTCTGTGGTCAATTTCAGGTCGGTTCCAGGTGAGTTTTGATCAGTTCTGGTCAGTTTTTAGTCTGTAGATTGGTTTTTGGTCAATTTCAGGTCAGTTCCAGGCCAGTCTTGATCAGTTTTTAGTCTGTTGGTTGGTTTTTGGTCAATTTCAGGTCAGTTCCAGGTCAGTTTTGTTCAGTTTTTGTCAGTTTTTAGTCTGTTGGTTGGTCTTTGGTCAATTTCAGGTCAGTTCCAGGTCAGTGTTGATCAGTTTTGGTCAGTTTTTAGCCTGTAGGTTGTTTTTTGGTCAATTTCTGGGCTGTTCCAGGTCAGTTTTAATCAGTTTTGGTCTGTTTCTAGTCTGTTGGTTGATCTGTGGTCAATTTCAGCTCAGTTCCAAGTCAGTTTTGATCAGTTTTTAGTCTGTTGGTTGGTTTTTGGTCAATTTCAGGTTGGTTCCATGTCAGTTTTGATCAATTTTGGTCAGTTTTTACTCTGTCGGTTGGTTTTTTGGTCAATTTCAGGTCGGTTCCAGGTCAGTTTTGATCAGTTCTGGTCAGTTTTTAGTCTGTAGATTGGTTTTTGGTCAATTTCAGGTCAGTTACAGTTCAGTTTTGGTCTGTTTCTAGTCTGTTGGTTGGTCTGTGGTCAATTTCAGGTCAGTTCCAGGCCACTCTTGATCAGTTTCTAGTCTGTTGGTTAATCTTTGGTAAATTTCAGGTCAGTTCCAGGTCAGTTTTGGTCAGTTTTTAGTCTGTTGGTTGGTCTGTGGTCAATTTCAGGTCAGTTTTGATCAGTTTTGGTCTGTTTCTAGTCTGTAGGTTGTTTTGTCGTCAATTTCAGGTCAGTTCCAGGTCAGATTTGATCAGTTTTGGTCTGTTTCTAGTCTGTTGGTTGGTTTTTGGTCAATTTCAGGTCGGTTCCAGGTCAGTTTTGGTCAGTTTTTAGTCTGTAGGTTGGTCTTTGGTCAATTTCAGGGCAGTTCCAGGTCAGTTTTTAGTCTGTTGGTTGGTATTTGGTCAATTTCAGGTCGGTTCCAGATCAGTTTTGATCAGTTTTGGTCTGTTTCTAGTCTGTTGGTTGGTCTTTGGTCAATTTCAGGGCAGTTCCAGGTCAGTTTTTAGTCTGTTGGTTGGTTTTTGGTCAATTTGAGGTCGGTGCCAGGTCAGTTTTGATCAGTTTTGGTCTGTTTCTAGTCTGTTGGTTGGTCTTTGGTCAATTTCAGGTCAGTTCCAGGTCAGTTTTTAGTCTGTTGGTTGGTCTTTGGTCAATTTCAGGTCAGTTCCAGGTCAGTTTTGATCAGTTTTGGTCTGTTTCTAGTCTGTTGGTTGGTCTTTGGTCAATTTCAGGTCAGTTCTAGGTCAGTTTTGGTCAGTTTTTAGTCTGTTGGTTGGTTTTTGGTCACTTTTCCTGTGAGTTGTGGTCAGTTTTTAGTCTGTTGTTTGGTTTTTGGTCAATTTCAGGTCGGTTCCAGGTCAGTTTTGATCAGTTTTGGTCTGTTTCTAGTCTGTCGGTTGGTCTTTGGTCAATTTCAGGGCAGTTCCAGGTCAGTTTTTAGTCTGTTGGTTGGTCTGTGGTCAATTTCAGGTCAGTTCCAGGTCAGTTTTGATCAGTTTTGGTCAGTGTTTAGTCTGCATGTTGGTTTTTGGTCAATTTCAGGTCGGTTCGAGGTCAGTTTTGATCAGTTTTGGTCTGTTTCTAGTCTGTTGGTTGGTCTTTGGTCAATTTGTGGTCAGTTCCAGGTCAGTTTTGATCAGTTTTGGTCAGTTTTTAGTCTGCATGTTGGTTTTTGGTCAATTTCAGGTCGGTTCCAGGTCAGTTTTGGTCAGTTTCTAGTCTGTTGGTTGGTTTTTGGTCAATTTCAGGTCGGTTCCAGGTCAGTTTTTAGTCTGTTGGTTGGTTTTGGGTCAATTTCAGGTCGGTTCCAGGTCAGTTTTGATCAGTTTTGGTCTGTTTCTAGTCTGTTGGTTGGTTTGTGGTCAATTTCTGGTCAGTTCCAGGTCAGTTTTGATCAGTTTTTAGTCTGTTGGTTGGTCTGTGGTCACTTTCAGGTCAGTTCTAGGTCAGTTTTGATCAGTTTCGGTCTGTTTCTAGTCTGTTGGTTGGTCTTTGGTCAATTTTAGGTCAGTTCCAGGCCAGTCTTGATCAGTTTCTAGTCTGTTGGTTGGTCTTTGGTCAATTTCACGTCAGTTCCAGGTCAGTTTTGGTCAGTTTTGGTCAGTTTTTAGTCTGTTGGTTGGTTTTTGGTCAATTTCAGGTCGGTTCCAGGTCAGTTTTGATCAGTTTTGGTCAGTTTTTAGTCTGTTGGTTGATCTTTGGTAAATTTCAGGTCAGTTCCAGGTCAGTTTTGGTCAGTTTTTAGTCTGTTGGTTGGTCTGTGGTCAATTTCAGGTCAGTTTTGATCAGTTTTGGTCTGTTTCTAGTCTGTAGGTTGTTTTGTCGTCAATTTCAGGTCAGTTCCAGGTCAGATTTGATCAGTTTTGGTCTGTTTCTAGTCTATTGGTTGGTCTGTGGTCAATTTCAGGTCAGTTCCAGGTCAGTTTTGATCAGTTTTGGTCAGGTTTTTAGTCTGTTGGTTGGTTTTTCGTCAATTTCAGGTCAGTTCCAGGTCAGATTTGAGCAGTTTTGGTCTGTTTCTAGTCTGTTGGTTGGTTTTTGGTCAATTTCAGGTCAGTTCCAGGTCAGTTTTGGTCAGTCTTTAGTCTGTTGGTTGGTTTTTGGTCAATTTCAGGTCGGTTCCAGATCAGTTTTGATCAGTTTTGGTCTGTTTGTAGTCTGTTGGTTGGTCTTTGGTCATATCAGGGCAGTTCCAGGTCAGTTTTTAGTCTGTTGGTTGGTTTTTGGTCAATTTGAGGTCGGTGCCAGGTCAGTTTTGATCAGTTTTGGTCTGTTTCTAGTCTGTTGGTTGGTCTGTGGTCAATTTCAGGTCAGTTCCAGGTCAGTTTTGGTCAGTTTTTAGTCTGTAGGTTGGTCTTTGGTCAATTTCTGGGCAGTTCCAGGTCAGTTTTGATCAGTTTTTAGTCTGTTGGTTGGTTTTTGGTCACTTTTCCTGTGAGATTTGGTCAGTTTTTAGTCTGTTGGTTGGTTTTTGGTCAATTTGTGGTCAGTTCCAGGTCAGTTTTGATCAATTTTTAGTCTGTTTCTTGTCTGTTGGTTGGTCTTTGGTCAATTTCAGGTCAGTTCCAGGTCAGTTTTGGTCAGTTTTTAGTCTGTTGGTTGGTTTTTGGTCACTTTTCCTGTGAGTTTTGGTCAGTTTTTAGTCTGTTGTTTGGTTTTTGGTCAATTTCAGGTCGGTTCCAGGTCAGTTTTGATCAGTTTTGGTCTGTTTCTAGTCTGTCGGTTGGTCTTTGGTCAATTTCAGGGCAGTTCCAGGTCAGTTTTTAGTCTGTTGGTTGGTCTGTGGTCAATTTCAGGTCAGTTCCAGGTCAGTTTTGATCAGTTTTGGTCAGTTTTTAGTCTGCATGTTGGTTTTTGGTCAATTTCAGGTCGGTTCGAGGTCAGTTTTGATCAGTTTTGGTCTGTTTGTTGGTCTTTGGTCAATTTCAGGTCAGTTCCAGGTCAGTTTTGATCAGTTTTGGTCTGTTTCTAGTCTGTTGTTCGGTCTGTGGTCAATTTCAGGTCAGTTCCAGGCCACTCTTGATCAGTTTCTAGTCTGTTGGTTAATCTTTGGTAAATTTCAGGTCAGTTCCAGGTCAGTTTTGGTCAGTTTTTAGTCTGTTGGTTGGTCTGTGGTCAATTTCAGGTCAGTTTTGATCAGTTTTGGTCTGTTTCTAGTCTGTTGGTTGGTTTTTGGTCAATTTCAGGTCGGTTCCAGGTCAGTTTTGGTCAGTTTTTAGTTTGTAGGTTGGTCTTTGGTCAATTTCAGGGCAGTTCCAGGTCAGTTTTTAGTCTGTTGGTTGGTTTTTGGTCAATTTCAGGTCGGTTCCAGATCAGTTTTGATCAGTTTTGGTCTGTTTCTAGTCTGTTGGTTGGTCTTTGGTCAATTTCAGGGCAGTTCCAGGTCAGTTTTTAGTCTGTTGGTTGGTTTTTGGTCAATTTGAAGTCGGTGCCAGGTCAGTTTTGATCAGTTTTGGTCTGTTTCTAGTCTGTTGGTTGATCTTTGGTAAATTTCAGGTCAGTTCCAGGTCAGTTTTGGTCAGTTTTTAGTCTGTTGGTTGGTCTGTGGTCAATTTCAGGTCAGTTTTGATCAGTTTTGGTCTGTTTCTAGTCTGTAGGTTGTTTTGTCGTCAATTTCAGGTCAGTTCCAGGTCAGATTTGATCAGTTTTGGTCTGTTTCTAGTCTGTTGGTTGGTCTGTGGTCAATTTCAGGTCAGTTCTAGGTCAGTTCTGATCAGTTTTGGTCTGTTTCTAGTCTGTTGGTTGGTCTTTGGTCAATTTCAGGTCAGTTCCAGGTCAGTTTTGATCAGTTTTGGTCTGTTTCTAGTCTGTTGGTTGGTCTTTGGTCAATTTCAGGTCAGTTCCAGGTCAGTTTTGATCAGTTTTTAGTCTGTTGGTTGGTTTTTGGTCACTTTTCCTGTGAGTCTTGGTCAGTTTTTAGTCTGTTGGTTGGTTTTTGGTCAATTTCAGGTCAGTTCCAGGTCAGTTTTGATCAGTTTTGGTCTGTTTCTAGTCTGTTGGTTGGTCTTTGGTCAATTTCAGGTCAGTTCCAGGTCAGATTTGATCAGTTTTGGTCTGTTTCTAGTCTGTTGGTTGGTTTTTGGTCAATTTCTGGTCAGTTCCAGGTCAGTTTTGGTCAGTTTTTAGTCTGTTGGTTGGTCTGTGGTCAATTTCAGGTCAGTTTTGATCAGTTTTGGTCTGTTTCTAGTCTGTAGGTTGTTTTGTCGTCAATTTCAGGTCAGTTCCAGGTCAGATTTGATCAGTTTTGGTCTGTTTCTAGTCTGTTGGTCGGTCTGTGGTCAATTTCAGGTCAGTTCCAGGCCACTCTTGATCAGTTTCTAGTCTGTTGGTTAATCTTTGGTAAATTTCAGGTCAGTTCCAGGTCAGTTTTGGTCAGTTTTTAGTCTGTTGGTTGGTCTGTGGTCAATTTCAGGTCAGTTTTGATCAGTTTTGGTCTGTTTCTAGTCTGTAGGTTGTTTTGTCGTCAAGTTCAGGTCAGTTCCAGGTCAGATTTGATCAGTTTTGGTCTGTTTCTAGTCTGTTGGTTGGTTTTTGGTCAATTTCAGGTCGGTTCCAGGTCAGTTTTGGTCAGTTTTTAGTCTGTAGGTTGGTCTTTGGTCAATTTCAGGGCAGTTCCAGGTCAGTTTTTAGTCTGTTGGTTGGTATTTGGTCAATTTCAGGTCGGTTCCAGATCAGTTTTGATCAGTTTTGGTCTGTTTCTAGTCTGTTGGTTGGTCTTTGGTCAATTTCAGGGCAGTTCCAGGTCAGTTTTTAGTCTGTTGGTTGGTTTTTGGTCAATTTGAGGTCGGTGCCAGGTCAGTTTTGATCAGTTTTGGTCTGTTTCTAGTCTGTTGGTTGGTCTTTGGTCAATTTCAGGTCAGTTCCAGGTCAGTTTTTAGTCTGTTGGTTGGTCTTTGGTCAATTTCAGGTCAGTTCTAGGTCAGTTTTGGTCAGTTTTTAGTCTGTTGGTTGGTTTTTGGTCACTTTTCCTGTGAGTTGTGGTCAGTTTTTAGTCTGTTGTTTGGTTTTTGGTCAATTTCAGGTCGGTTCCAGGTCAGTTTTGATCAGTTTTGGTCTGTTTCTAGTCTGTCGGTTGGTCTTTGGTCAATTTCAGGGCAGTTCCAGGTCAGTTTTTAGTCTGTTGGTTGGTCTGTGGTCAATTTCAGGTCAGTTCCAGGTCAGTTTTGATCAGTTTTGGTCAGTGTTTAGTCTGCATGTTGGTTTTTGGTCAATTTCAGGTCGGTTCGAGGTCAGTTTTGATCAGTTTTGGTCTGTTTCTAGTCTGTTGGTTGGTCTTTGGTCAATTTGTGGTCAGTTCCAGGTCAGTTTTGATCAGTTTTGGTCAGTTTTTAGTCTGCATGTTGGTTTTTGGTCAATTTCAGGTCGGTTCCAGGTCAGTTTTGGTCAGTTTCTAGTCTGTTGGTTGGTCTTTGGTCAATTTCAGGTTGGTTCCAGGTCAGTTTTGATCAGTTTTGGTCTGTTTCTAGTCTGTTGGTTGGTTTGTGGTCAATTTCTGGTCAGTTCCAGGTCAGTTTTGATCAGTTTTTAGTCTGTTGGTTGGTCTGTGGTCACTTTCAGGTCAGTTCTAGGTCAGTTTTGATCAGTTTTGGTCTGTTTCTAGTCTGTTGGTTGGTCTTTGGTCAATTTTAGGTCAGTTCCAGGCCAGTCTTGATCAGTTTCTAGTCTGTTGGTTGGTCTTTGGTCAATTTCACGTCAGTTCCAGGTCAGTTTTGGTCAGTTTTGGTCAGTTTTTAGTCTGTTGGTTGGTTTTTGGTCAATTTCAGGTCGGTTCCAGGTCAGTTTTGATCAGTTTTGGTCAGTTTTTAGTCTGTTGGTTGATCTTTGGTAAATTTCAGGTCGGTTCCAGATCAGTTTTGATCAGTTTTGGTCTGTTTCTAGTCTGTTGGTTGGTCTTTGGTCAATTTCAGGGCAGTTCCAGGTCAGTTTTTAGTCTGTTGGTTGGTTTTTGGTCAATTTGAGGTCGGTGCCAGGTCAGTTTTGATCAGTTTTGGTCTGTTTCTAGTCTGTTGGTTGGTCTTTGGTCAATTTCAGGTCAGTTCCAGGTCAGTTTTTAGTCTGTTGGTTGGTCTTTGGTCAATTTCAGGTCAGTTCCAGGTCAGTTTTGATCAGTTTTGGTCTGTTTCTAGTCTGTTGGTTGGTCTTTGGTCAATTTCAGGTCAGTTCTAGGTCAGTTTTGGTCAGTTTTTAGTCTGTTGGTTGGTTTTTGGTCACTTTTCCTGTGAGTTGTGGTCAGTTTTTAGTCTGTTGTTTGGTTTTTGGTCAATTTCAGGTCGGTTCCAGGTCAGTTTTGATCAGTTTTGGTCTGTTTCTAGTCTGTCGGTTGGTCTTTGGTCAATTTCAGGGCAGTTCCAGGTCAGTTTTTAGTCTGTTGGTTGGTCTGTGGTCAATTTCAGGTCAGTTCCAGGTCAGTTTTGATCAGTTTTGGTCAGTGTTTAGTCTGCATGTTGGTTTTTGGTCAATTTCAGGTCGGTTCGAGGTCAGTTTTGATCAGTTTTGGTCTGTTTCTAGTCTGTTGGTTGGTCTTTGGTCAATTTGTGGTCAGTTCCAGGTCAGTTTTGATCAGTTTTGGTCAGTTTTTAGTCTGCATGTTGGTTTTTGGTCAATTTCAGGTCGGTTCCAGGTCAGTTTTGGTCAGTTTCTAGTCTGTTGGTTGGTTTTTGGTCAATTTCAGGTCGGTTCCAGGTCAGTTTTTAGTCTGTTGGTTGGTTTTGGGTCAATTTCAGGTCGGTTCCAGGTCAGTTTTGATCAGTTTTGGTCTGTTTCTAGTCTGTTGGTTGGTTTGTGGTCAATTTCTGGTCAGTTCCAGGTCAGTTTTGATCAGTTTTTAGTCTGTTGGTTGGTCTGTGGTCACTTTCAGGTCAGTTCTAGGTCAGTTTTGATCAGTTTTGGTCTGTTTCTAGTCTATTGGTTGGTCTGTGGTCAATTTCAGGTCAGTTCCAGGTCAGTTTTGATCAGTTTTGGTCAGGTTTTTAGTCTGTTGGTTGGTTTTTCGTCAATTTCAGGTCAGTTCCAGGTCAGATTTGAGCAGTTTTGGTCTGTTTCTAGTCTGTTGGTTGGTTTTTGGTCAATTTCAGGTCAGTTCCAGGTCAGTTTTGGTCAGTCTTTAGTCTGTTGGTTGGTCTTTGGTCAATTTCAGGTCGGTTCCAGATCAGTTTTGATCAGTTTTGGTCTGTTTGTAGTCTGTTGGTTGGTCTTTGGTCATATCAGGGCAGTTCCAGGTCAGTTTTTAGTCTGTTGGTTGGTTTTTGGTCAATTTGAGGTCGGTGCCAGGTCAGTTTCGGTCAGTTTTGGTCAGTTTCTAGTCTGTTGGTTGGTCTGTGGTCAATTTCAGGTCAGTTCCAGGTCAGTTTTGGTCAGTTTTAGTCTGTAGGTTGGTCTTTGGTCAATTTCTGGGCAGTTCCAGGTCAGTTTTGATCAGTTTTTAGTCTGTTGGTTGGTTTTTGGTCACTTTTCCTGTGAGATTTGGTCAGTTTTTAGTCTGTTTCTAGTCTGTTGGTTGGTTTTTGGTCAATTTGTGGTCAGTTCCAGGTCAGTTTTGATCAATTTTTAGTCTGTTTCTTGTCTGTTGGTTGGTCTTTGGTCAATTTCAGGTCAGTTCCAGGTCAGTTTTGGTCAGTTTTTAGTCTGTTGGTTGGCTTTTGGTCACTTTTCCTGTGAGTTTTGGTCAGTTTTTAGTCTGTTGTTTGGTTTTTGGTCAATTTCAGGTCGGTTCCAGGTCAGTTTTGATCAGTTTTGGTCTGTTTCTAGTCTGTCGGTTGGTCTTTGGTCAATTTCAGGGCAGTTCCAGGTCAGTTTTTAGTCTGTTGGTTGGTCTGTGGTCAATTTCAGGTCAGTTCCAGGTCAGTTTTGATCAGTTTTGGTCAGTTTTTAGTCTGCATGTTGGTTTTTGGTCAATTTCAGGTCGGTTCGAGGTCAGTTTTGATCAGTTTTGGTCTGTTTGTTGGTCTTTGGTCAATTTCAGGTCAGTTCCAGGTCAGTTTTGATCAGTTTTGGTCTGTTTCTAGTCTGTTGTTCGGTCTGTGGTCAATTTCAGGTCAGTTCCAGGCCACTCTTGATCAGTTTCTAGTCTGTTGGTTAATCTTTGGTAAATTTCAGGTCAGTTCCAGGTCAGTTTTGGTCAGTTTTTAGTCTGTTGGTTGGTCTGTGGTCAATTTCAGGTCAGTTTTGATCAGTTTTGGTCTGTTTCTAGTCTGTTGGTTGGTTTTTGGTCAATTTCAGGTCGGTTCCAGGTCAGTTTTGGTCAGTTTTTAGTTTGTAGGTTGGTCTTTGGTCAATTTCAGGGCAGTTCCAGGTCAGTTTTTAGTCTGTTGGTTGGTTTTTGGTCAATTTCAGGTCGGTTCCAGATCAGTTTTGATCAGTTTTGGTCTGTTTCTAGTCTGTTGGTTGGTCTTTGGTCAATTTCAGGGCAGTTCCAGGTCAGTTTTTAGTCTGTTGGTTGGTTTTTGGTCAATTTGAAGTCGGTGCCAGGTCAGTTTTGATCAGTTTTGGTCTGTTTCTAGTCTGTTGGTTGATCTTTGGTAAATTTCAGGTCAGTTCCAGGTCAGTTTTGGTCAGTTTTTAGTCTGTTGGTTGGTCTGTGGTCAATTTCAGGTCAGTTTTGATCAGTTTTGGTCTGTTTCTAGTCTGTAGGTTGTTTTGTCGTCAATTTCAGGTCAGTTCCAGGTCAGATTTGATCAGTTTTGGTCTGTTTCTAGTCTGTTGGTTGGTCTGTGGTCAATTTCAGGTCAGTTCTAGGTCAGTTCTGATCAGTTTTGGTCTGTTTCTAGTCTGTTGGTTGGTCTTTGGTCAATTTCAGGTCAGTTCCAGGTCAGTTTTGATCAGTTTTGGTCTGTTTCTAGTCTGTTGGTTGGTCTTTGGTCAATTTCAGGTCAGTTCCAGGTCAGTTTTGATCAGTTTTTAGTCTGTTGGTTGGTTTTTGGTCACTTTTCCTGTGAGTCTTGGTCAGTTTTTAGTCTGTTGGTTGGTTTTTGGTCAATTTCAGGTCAGTTCCAGGTCAGTTTTGATCAGTTTTGGTCTGTTTCTAGTCTGTTGGTTGGTCTTTGGTCAATTTCAGGTCAGTTCCAGGTCAGTTTTGATCAGTTTTTAGTCTGTTGGTTGGTCTTTGGTCAATTTCAGGTTGGTTCCAGGTCAGTTTTGATCAATTTTGGTCAGTTTTTACTCTGTCGGTTGGTTTTTTGGTCAATTTCAGGTCGGTTCCAGGTCAGTTTTAATCAGTTCTGGTCAGTTTTTAGTCTGTAGATTGGTTTTTGGTCAATTTCAGGTCAGTTCCAGGTCAGTTTTGGTCTGTTTCTAGTCTGTTGGTTGGTCTGTGGTCAATTTCAGGTCAGTTCCAGGCCAGTCTTGATCAGTTTTTAGTCTGTTGGTTGGTTTTTGGTCAATTTCAGGTCAGTTCCAGGTCAGTTTTGGTCAGTTTTTGTCAGTTTTTAGTCTGTTGGTTGGTCTTTGGTCAATTTCAGGTCGGTTCCAGGTCAGTTTTGATCAGTTTTTAGTATGTAGGTTGGTTTTTGGTCAATTTCAGGTCGGTTCCAGGTCAGTTTTGATCAGTATTGATCAGTTTTTAGTCTGTTGGTTGGTCTTTGGTCAATTTCAGGTCAGTTCCAGGTCAGTGTTGATCAGTTTTGGTCAGTTTTTAGCCTGTAGGTTGTTTTTTGGTCAATTTCTGGGCTGTTCCAGGTCAGTTTTAATCAGTTTTGGTCTGTTTCTAGTCTGTTGGTTGATCTGTGGTCAATTTCAGCTCAGTTCCAAGTCAGTTTTGATCAGTTTTTCTGAGAGATTTGGTCAGTTTTTAGTCTGTTTCTAGTCTGTTGGTTGGTTTTTGGTCAATTTCAGGTCAGTTCTAGGTCAGTTTTGGTCAGTTTTTAGCCTGTAGGTTGTTTTTTGGTCAATTTCTGGGCTGTTCCAGGTCAGTTTTAATCAGATTTGGTCTGTTTCTAGTCTGTTGGTTGATCTGTGGTCAATTTCAGCTCAGTTCCAAGTCAGTTTTGATCAGTTTTTAGTCTGTTGGTTGGTCTTTGGTCAATTTCAGGTCAGTTACAGGTCAGTTTTGGTCAGTGTTTTAGTCTGTTGGTTGGTCTTTGGTCAATTTCAGGTCAGTTCCAGGTCAGTTTTGATCAGTTTTTAGTCTGTTGGTTGGTTTTTGGTCACTTTTCCTGTGAGTCTTGGTCGGTTTTTAGTCTGTTGGTTGGTTTTTGGTCAATTTCAGGTCAGTTCCAGGTCAGATTTGATCAGTTTTGGTCTGTTTCTAGTCTGTTGGTTGGTTTTTGGTCAATTTCTGGTCAGTTCCAGGTCAGTTTTGATCAGTTTTTAGTCTGTTGGTTGGTCTGTGGTCAATTTCAGGTCAGTTCTAGGTCAGTTTTGATCAGTTTTGGTCTGTTTCTAGTCTGTAGGTTGTTTTGTCGTCAATTTCAGGTCAGTTCCAGGTCAGATTTGATCAGTTTTGGTGTGTTTCTAGTCCGTTGGTTGGTCTGTGGTCAATTTCAGGTCAGTTCCAGGTCAGTTTTGATCAGTTTTGGTCAGTTTTTAGTCTGTTGGTTGGTTTTTGGTCACTTTTCCTGTGAGATTTGGTCAGTTTTTAGTCTGTTGGTTGGTCTTTGGTCAATTTCAGGTCGGTTCCAGGTCAGTTTTGGTCAGTTTTGGTCTGTTTCTAGTCTGTTGGTTGGTCTTTGGTCAATTTCAGGGCAGTTCTAGGTCAGTTTTTAGTCTGTTGGTTGGTTTTTGGTCAATTTCAGGTCGGTTCCAGGTCAGTTTTGATCAGTTTTGGTCTGTTTATAGTCTGTTGGTTGGTCTGTGGTCAATTTGAGGTCAGTTCTAGGTCAGTTTTGATCAGTTTTGGTCGGTTTCTAGTCTGTTGGTTGGTCTTTGGTCAATTTCAGGTCAGTTCCAGGTCAGTTTTGATCAGTTTTGGTCTGTTTCTAGTCTGTTGGTTGGTCTTTGGTCAATTTCAGGTCAGTTCCAGGTCAGTTTTGGTCAGTTTTTAGTCTGTTGGTTGGTCTTTGGTCAATTTCAGGTCAGTTCCAGGTCAGTTTTGATCAGTTTTGGTCTGTTTCTAGTCTGTAGGTTGTTTTGTCGTCAATTTCAGGTCAGTTCCAGGTCAGATTTGATCAGTTTTGGTCTGTTTCTAGTCTATTGGTTGGTCTGTGGTCAATTTCAGGGCAGTTCCAAGTCAGTTTTTAGTCTGTTGGTTGGTTTTTGGTCAATTTCAGGTCGGTTCCAGGTCAGTTTTGATCAGTTTTGGTCTGTTTCTAGTCTGTTGGTTGGTCTTTGGTCAATTTCAGGTCAGTTCCAGGTCAGTTTTGATCAGTTTTTAGTCTGTTGGTTGGTCTTTGGTCAATTTCAGGTCAGTTCCAGGTCAGTTTTGGTCAGTTTTTAGTCTGTTGGTTGGTCTTTGGTCAATTTCAGGTCGGTTCCAGGTCAGTTTTGGTCAGTTTTGGTCTGTTTCTAGTCTGTTGGTTGGTCTTTGGTCAATTTCAGGGCAGTTCCAGGTCAGTTTTGGTCAGTTTTTAGTCTGTTGGTTGGTCTTTGGTCAATTTCAGGTCGGTTCCAGGTCAGTTTTGGTCAGTTTTGGTCTGTTTCTAGTCTGTTGGTTGGTCTTTGGTCAATTTCAGGGCAGTTCCAGGTCAGTTTTTAGTCTGTTGGTTGGTCTGTGGTCAATTTCAGGTCAGTTTTGATCAGTTTTGGTCTGTTTCTAGCCTGTAGGTTGTTTTGTCGTCAATTTCAGGTCAGTTCCAGGTCAGATTTGATCAGTTTTGGTCTGTTTCTAGTCTGTTGGTCGGTCTGTGGTCAATTTCAGGTCAGTTCCAGGCCACTCTTGATCAGTTTCTAGTCTGTTGGTTAATCTTTGGTAAATTTCAGGTCAGTTCCAGGTCAGTTTTGGTCAGTTTTTAGTCTGTTGGTTGGTCTGTGGTCAATTTCAGGTCAGTTTTGATCAGTTTTGGTCTGTTTCTAGTCTGTAGGTTGTTTTGTCGTCAATTTCAGGTCAGTTCCAGGTCAGATTTGATCAGTTTTGGTCTGTTTCTAATCTGTTGGTTGGTTTTTGGTCAATTTCAGGTCGGTTCCAGGTCAGTTTTGGTCAGTTTTTAGTCTGTAGGTTGGTCTTTGGTCAATTTCAGGGCAGTTCCAGGTCAGTTTTTAGTCTGTTGGTTGGTATTTGGTCAATTTCAGGTCGGTTCCAGATCAGTTTTGATCAGTTTTGGTCTGTTTCTAGTCTGTTGGTTGGTCTTTGGTCAATTTCAGGGCAGTTCCAGGTCAGTTTTTAGTCTGTTGGTTGGTTTTTGGTCAATTTGAGGTCGGTGCCAGGTCAGTTTTGATCAGTTTTGGTCTGTTTCTAGTCTGTTGGTTGGTCTTTGGTCAATTTCAGGTCAGTTCCAGGTCAGTTTTTAGTCTGTTGGTTGGTCTTTGGTCAATTTCAGGTCAGTTCTAGGTCAGTTTTGGTCAGTTTTTAGTCTGTTGGTTGGTTTTTGGTCACTTTTCCTGTGAGTTGTGGTCAGTTTTTAGTCTGTTGTTTGGTTTTTGGTCAATTTCAGGTCGGTTCCAGGTCAGTTTTGATCAGTTTTGGTCTGTTTCTAGTCTGTCGGTTGGTCTTTGGTCAATTTCAGGGCAGTTCCAGGTCAGTTTTTAGTCTGTTGGTTGGTCTGTGGTCAATTTCAGGTCAGTTCCAGGTCAGTTTTGATCAGTTTTGGTCAGTGTTTAGTCTGCATGTTGGTTTTTGGTCAATTTCAGGTCGGTTCGAGGTCAGTTTTGATCAGTTTTGGTCTGTTTCTAGTCTGTTGGTTGGTCTTTGGTCAATTTGTGGTCAGTTCCAGGTCAGTTTTGATCAGTTTTGGTCAGTTTTTAGTCTGCATGTTGGTTTTTGGTCAATTTCAGGTCGGTTCCAGGTCAGTTTTGGTCAGTTTCTAGTCTGTTGGTTGGTCTTTGGTCAATTTCAGGTTGGTTCCAGGTCAGTTTTGATCAATTTTGGTCAGTTTTTAGTCTGTCGGTTGGTTTTTTGGTCAATTTCAGGTCGGTTCCAGGTGAGTTTTGATCAGTTCTGGTCAGTTTTTAGTCTGTAGATTGGTTTTTGGTCAATTTCAGGTCAGTTCCAGGTCAGTTTTGGTCTGTTTCTAGTCTGTTGGTTGGTCTGTGGTCAATTTCAGGTCGGTTCCAGGTGAGTTTTGATCAGTTCTGGTCAGTTTTTAGTCTGTAGATTGGTTTTTGGTCAATTTCAGGTCAGTTCCAGGCCAGTCTTGATCAGTTTTTAGTCTGTTGGTTGGTTTTTGGTCAATTTCAGGTCAGTTCCAGGTCAGTTTTGTTCAGTTTTTGTCAGTTTTTAGTCTGTTGGTTGGTCTTTGGTCAATTTCAGGTCAGTTCCAGGTCAGTGTTGATCAGTTTTGGTCAGTTTTTAGCCTGTAGGTTGTTTTTTGGTCAATTTCTGGGCTGTTCCAGGTCAGTTTTAATCAGTTTTGGTCTGTTTCTAGTCTGTTGGTTGATCTGTGGTCAATTTCAGCTCAGTTCCAAGTCAGTTTTGATCAGTTTTTAGTCTGTTGGTTGGTTTTTGGTCAATTTCAGGTTGGTTCCATGTCAGTTTTGATCAATTTTGGTCAGTTTTTACTCTGTCGGTTGGTTTTTTGGTCAATTTCAGGTCGGTTCCAGGTCAGTTTTGATCAGTTCTGGTCAGTTTTTAGTCTGTAGATTGGTTTTTGGTCAATTTCAGGTCAGTTACAGTTCAGTTTTGGTCTGTTTCTAGTCTGTTGGTTGGTCTGTGGTCAATTTCAGGTCAGTTCCAGGCCACTCTTGATCAGTTTCTAGTCTGTTGGTTAATCTTTGGTAAATTTCAGGTCAGTTCCAGGTCAGTTTTGGTCAGTTTTTAGTCTGTTGGTTGGTCTGTGGTCAATTTCAGGTCAGTTTTGATCAGTTTTGGTCTGTTTCTAGTCTGTAGGTTGTTTTGTCGTCAATTTCAGGTCAGTTCCAGGTCAGATTTGATCAGTTTTGGTCTGTTTCTAGTCTGTTGGTTGGTTTTTGGTCAATTTCAGGTCGGTTCCAGGTCAGTTTTGGTCAGTTTTTAGTCTGTAGGTTGGTCTTTGGTCAATTTCAGGGCAGTTCCAGGTCAGTTTTTAGTCTGTTGGTTGGTATTTGGTCAATTTCAGGTCGGTTCCAGATCAGTTTTGATCAGTTTTGGTCTGTTTCTAGTCTGTTGGTTGGTCTTTGGTCAATTTCAGGGCAGTTCCAGGTCAGTTTTTAGTCTGTTGGTTGGTTTTTGGTCAATTTGAGGTCGGTGCCAGGTCAGTTTTGATCAGTTTTGGTCTGTTTCTAGTCTGTTGGTTGGTCTTTGGTCAATTTCAGGTCAGTTCCAGGTCAGTTTTTAGTCTGTTGGTTGGTCTTTGGTCAATTTCAGGTCAGTTCCAGGTCAGTTTTGATCAGTTTTGGTCTGTTTCTAGTCTGTTGGTTGGTCTTTGGTCAATTTCAGGTCAGTTCTAGGTCAGTTTTGGTCAGTTTTTAGTCTGTTGGTTGGTTTTTGGTCACTTTTCCTGTGAGTTGTGGTCAGTTTTTAGTCTGTTGTTTGGTTTTTGGTCAATTTCAGGTCGGTTCCAGGTCAGTTTTGATCAGTTTTGGTCTGTTTCTAGTCTGTCGGTTGGTCTTTGGTCAATTTCAGGGCAGTTCCAGGTCAGTTTTTAGTCTGTTGGTTGGTCTGTGGTCAATTTCAGGTCAGTTCCAGGTCAGTTTTGATCAGTTTTGGTCAGTGTTTAGTCTGCATGTTGGTTTTTGGTCAATTTCAGGTCGGTTCGAGGTCAGTTTTGATCAGTTTTGGTCTGTTTCTAGTCTGTTGGTTGGTCTTTGGTCAATTTGTGGTCAGTTCCAGGTCAGTTTTGATCAGTTTTGGTCAGTTTTTAGTCTGCATGTTGGTTTTTGGTCAATTTCAGGTCGGTTCCAGGTCAGTTTTGGTCAGTTTCTAGTCTGTTGGTTGGTTTTTGGTCAATTTCAGGTCGGTTCCAGGTCAGTTTTTAGTCTGTTGGTTGGTTTTGGGTCAATTTCAGGTCGGTTCCAGGTCAGTTTTGATCAGTTTTGGTCTGTTTCTAGTCTGTTGGTTGGTTTGTGGTCAATTTCTGGTCAGTTCCAGGTCAGTTTTGATCAGTTTTTAGTCTGTTGGTTGGTCTGTGGTCACTTTCAGGTCAGTTCTAGGTCAGTTTTGATCAGTTTTGGTCTGTTTCTAGTCTGTTGGTTGGTCTTTGGTCAATTTTAGGTCAGTTCCAGGCCAGTCTTGATCAGTTTCTAGTCTGTTGGTTGGTCTTTGGTCAATTTCACGTCAGTTCCAGGTCAGTTTTGGTCAGTTTTGGTCAGTTTTTAGTCTGTTGGTTGGTTTTTGGTCAATTTCAGGTCGGTTCCAGGTCAGTTTTGATCAGTTTTGGTCAGTTTTTAGTCTGTTGGTTGATCTTTGGTAAATTTCAGGTCAGTTCCAGGTCAGTTTTGGTCAGTTTTTAGTCTGTTGGTTGGTCTGTGGTCAATTTCAGGTCAGTTTTGATCAGTTTTGGTCTGTTTCTAGTCTGTAGGTTGTTTTGTCGTCAATTTCAGGTCAGTTCCAGGTCAGATTTGATCAGTTTTGGTCTGTTTCTAGTCTATTGGTTGGTCTGTGGTCAATTTCAGGTCAGTTCCAGGTCAGTTTTGATCAGTTTTGGTCAGGTTTTTAGTCTGTTGGTTGGTTTTTCGTCAATTTCAGGTCAGTTCCAGGTCAGATTTGAGCAGTTTTGGTCTGTTTCTAGTCTGTTGGTTGGTTTTTGGTCAATTTCAGGTCAGTTCCAGGTCAGTTTTGGTCAGTCTTTAGTCTGTTGGTTGGTCTTTGGTCAATTTCAGGTCGGTTCCAGATCAGTTTTGATCAGTTTTGGTCTGTTTGTAGTCTGTTGGTTGGTCTTTGGTCATATCAGGGCAGTTCCAGGTCAGTTTTTAGTCTGTTGGTTGGTTTTTGGTCAATTTGAGGTCGGTGCCAGGTCAGTTTTGATCAGTTTTGGTCTGTTTCTAGTCTGTTGGTTGGTCTGTGGTCAATTTCAGGTCAGTTCCAGGTCAGTTTTGGTCAGTTTTTAGTCTGTAGGTTGGTCTTTGGTCAATTTCTGGGCAGTTCCAGGTCAGTTTTGATCAGTTTTTAGTCTGTTGGTTGGTTTTTGGTCACTTTTCCTGTGAGATTTGGTCAGTTTTTAGTCTGTTTCTAGTCTGTTGGTTGGTTTTTGGTCAATTTGTGGTCAGTTCCAGGTCAGTTTTGATCAATTTTTAGTCTGTTTCTTGTCTGTTGGTTGGTCTTTGGTCAATTTCAGGTCAGTTCCAGGTCAGTTTTGGTCAGTTTTTAGTCTGTTGGTTGGCTTTTGGTCACTTTTCCTGTGAGTTTTGGTCAGTTTTTAGTCTGTTGTTTGGTCTTTGGTCAATTTCAGGTCAGTTCCAGGTCAGTTTTTAGTCTGTTGGTTGGTCTTTGGTCAATTTCAGGTCAGTTCCAGGTCAGTTTTGATCAGTTTTGGTCTGTTTCTAGTCTGTTGGTTGGTCTTTGGTCAATTTCAGGTCAGTTCTAGGTCAGTTTTGGTCAGTTTTTAGTCTGTTGGTTGGTTTTTGGTCACTTTTCCTGTGAGTTGTGGTCAGTTTTTAGTCTGTTGTTTGGTTTTTGGTCAATTTCAGGTCGGTTCCAGGTCAGTTTTGATCAGTTTTGGTCTGTTTCTAGTCTGTCGGTTGGTCTTTGGTCAATTTCAGGGCAGTTCCAGGTCAGTTTTTAGTCTGTTGGTTGGTCTGTGGTCAATTTCAGGTCAGTTCCAGGTCAGTTTTGATCAGTTTTGGTCAGTGTTTAGTCTGCATGTTGGTTTTTGGTCAATTTCAGGTCGGTTCGAGGTCAGTTTTGATCAGTTTTGGTCTGTTTCTAGTCTGTTGGTTGGTATTTGGTCAATTTGTGGTCAGTTCCAGGTCAGTTTTGATCAGTTTTGGTCAGTTTTTAGTCTGCATGTTGGTTTTTGGTCAATTTCAGGTCGGTTCCAGGTCAGTTTTGGTCAGTTTCTAGTCTGTTGGTTGGTTTTTGGTCAATTTCAGGTCGGTTCCAGGTCAGTTTTTAGTCTGTTGGTTGGTTTTGGGTCAATTTCAGGTCGGTTCCAGGTCAGTTTTGATCAGTTTTGGTCTGTTTCTAGTCTGTTGGTTGGTTTGTGGTCAATTTCTGGTCAGTTCCAGGTCAGTTTTGATCAGTTTTTAGTCTGTTGGTTGGTCTGTGGTCACTTTCAGGTCAGTTCTAGGTCAGCTCTATTGAGCCATCCATTCCTTTAGGTCTAAGTAGCAATGACTTCATGAGCTTCTTTAATGATAAAATTATAACTATTAGAGACAAAATTCATCACCTCTTGCCCTCAACAGGCACTGATCTGCATTCTGATACAGCAAGTTTGGAAACAGCTGTAAAACCTGATATATATTTAGACTGTTTTTCTCCAATCGACCTTCATCAAATAACTTCAATAATTTCTTCATCTAAGTCGTCAACCTGTCTCTTAGATCCCATCCCAACCAGGCTGGTCAAGGATGTTTTACCTCTAGTTAGCCCTTCTTTATTGGATATGATTAATCTGTCTTTATTATCAGGATATGTACCACAGTCCTTTAAAGTAGCTGTAATTAAACCTCTTCTTAAAAAGCCCACTCTAGACCCAGAGGTTTTAGCCAATTACAGACCGATATCAAACCTTCCCTTTCTCTCTAAGATACTTGAGAAAGCTGTAGCCAATCAGCTGTGCGACTTTCTCCATAAGAACAGTTTATATGAGGATTTTCAGTCAGGATTTAGAGTGCATCATAGCACAGAGACCGCACTAGTCAAAGTTACAAACGACCTCCTAATGGCATCAGACAAAGGACTCATCTCTGTACTTGTCCTGTTAGATCTTAGTGCCGCATTTGACACCATTGACCATCAAATTCTTTTACAGAGACTGGAACATCAAATTGGCATCAAAGGAACCGCCCCTAAGCTGGTTTAAGTCTTATTTTTTAGATCGTTCTCAGTTTGTTCTAGTCAATGATGAATCCTCCATGCATACCAAAGTTTGTCATGGAGTCCCACAAGGTTCTGTACTCGGACCACTTCTATTCAGTTTATATATGCTTCCTCTAGGGAACATTATTAGGAATCACTCCGTTAATTTTCATTGTTATGCCGACGACACCCAATTATATTTATCGATCAAGCCTGATGAAACCAATCAATTAACTAAACTCCAAGCATGCCTTAAAGATATAAAAAGTTGGATGACCTTCAATTTTCTGATGTTAAATTCAGACAAAACTGAAGTTCTTGTAATTGGACCCAAAAACATCAGAGACTCTCTCTCTAGAGACTTAGTTACCTTAGATGGGATCACCCTGGCCTCCAGCTCCACCGCAAAGAATCTTGGAGTTGTTTTTGATCAGGATTTGTCCTTTAATGTCCACATAAAACAAATTTCAAGGACTGCATTCTTCCATTTACGCAACATTGCCAAAATCAGACGCATTGTATCTCAAGCAGATGCAGAAAAACTAGTCCACGCATTTGTTACTTCTAGGCTGGACTATTGTAACTCATTGTTATCAGGCTGCTCCAATAAGTCTCTTAGGACTTTGCAGCTAATTCAGAATGCTGCTGCACGTGTTCTGACAGGAACCAAGATCAGAGATCACATCTCTCCCATTTTGGCTTCCTTGCATTGGCTACCTGTTAAATCTAGAATAGAATTTAAAATTCTTCTCCTTACATACAAAGCTCTTCATGGTCAGGCACCATCATATCTAAAAGAGCTCATAGTACCTTACTACCCCTCTAGAACACTGCGCTCTCAGAATGCTGGGTTCCTTGTAGTTCCTATAGTTTCCAAAAGTAGATTGGGAGCCAGAGCTTTCAGCTATCAAGCTCCTCTTCTGTGGAACAAACTACCATTTTGGGTTCGGGAGGCAGACACGGTCAACACTTTTAAGAGTAAACTTAAGACTTTCCTTTTTGATAGAGCTTATAGTTAGGGCTGGCTCAGGTCATCCCTTAGTTATGCTGCTATAGGACTATACTGCCGGGGGACTCCTCCTTTCAGGGTTATGCCTAGCCAGGCATGGTATTGGTTGAAGATGCAGTCACATCTCCCTTTACTGAAAACCCTCTCTCTCTCTCTCTCTCTCTCTCTCTCTCTCTCTCTCTCTCTCTCTCTCTCTCACCATCACCCACCACCACCATCTGTAAACATACATGTCTGTCATACATGTACATTAATGCATCTTACTAACTAAACTTCTTCCCCGGAGTTTCTGTGCTCTTTTGTCCAGCAGGTTCTCGTGGATCGTGACTGCTGCTGTGGTCCTGCATGACGTCCACTACATATATTATTACTGTCATTAATGTTACCAGATCTCCATTACAGTTTATAGTAACTTAGTTAATGATTTGCTGCTGCTGTGCATCTGTGTCTCTCTATCTCTATCACAGGTTCCACTGCTACTGTAATCATTTTATCATTCATTGTAATCCATTGTCATTTTTCATTGTAATTGTACAAAATGTTTCTGTTGACTTGTTGACTGTACACGTGACATCTATTGCACGTCTGTCCGTCCTGGGAGAGGGATCCCTCCTCTGTGGCTCTTCCTGAGGTTTCTTCCACTTTTTTCCCTGTTAAAAGGGTTTTTTGTGGGCAAGTTTTTCCTCACTCGAACCGAGGGTCTAAGGACAGAGGGTGTCACTCCCTGTACAGATTGTGAAGCCCTCCGAGGCAAAATGTATTTTGCGACTTTGGGCTATACAAATAAAATTTGATTGATTGAAATTTGATTGATTGAGTTTTGATCAGTTTTGGTCTGTTTCTAGTCTGTTGGTTGGTCTTTGGTCAATTTTAGGTCAGTTCCAGGCCAGTCTTGATCAGTTTCTAGTCTGTTGGTTGGTCTTTGGTCAATTTCACGTCAGTTCCAGGTCAGTTTTGGTCAGTTTTGGTCAGTTTTTAGTCTGTTGGTTGGTTTTTGGTCAATTTCAGGTCGGTTCCAGGTCAGTTTTGATCAGTTTTGGTCAGTTTTTAGTCTGTTGGTTGATCTTTGGTAAATTTCAGGTCAGTTCCAGGTCAGTTTTGGTCAGTTTTTAGTCTGTTGGTTGGTCTGTGGTCAATTTCAGGTCAGTTTTGATCAGTTTTGGTCTGTTTCTAGTCTGTAGGTTGTTTTGTCGTCAATTTCAGGTCAGTTCCAGGTCAGATTTGATCAGTTTTGGTCTGTTTCTAGTCTATTGGTTGGTCTGTGGTCAATTTCAGGTCAGTTCCAGGTCAGTTTTGATCAGTTTTGGTCAGGTTTTTAGTCTGTTGGTTGGTTTTTCGTCAATTTCAGGTCAGTTCCAGGTCAGATTTGAGCAGTTTTGGTCTGTTTCTAGTCTGTTGGTTGGTTTTTGGTCAATTTCAGGTCAGTTCCAGGTCAGTTTTGGTCAGTCTTTAGTCTGTTGGTTGGTCTTTGGTCAATTTCAGGTCGGTTCCAGATCAGTTTTGATCAGTTTTGGTCTGTTTGTAGTCTGTTGGTTGGTCTTTGGTCAATTTGTGGTCAGTTCCAGGTCAGTTTTGGTCAGGTTTTTAGTCTGTTGGTTGGTTTTTCGTCAATTTCAGGTCAGTTCCAGGTCAGATTTGAGCAGTTTTGGTCTGTTTCTAGTCTGTTGGTTGGTTTTTGGTCAATTTCAGGTCAGTTCCAGGTCAGTTTTGGTCAGTTTTTAGTCTGTTGGTTGGTCTTTGGTCAATTTCAGGTCGGTTCCAGATCAGTTTTGATCAGTTTTGGTCTGTTTCTAGTCTGTTGGTTGGTCTTTGGTCAATTTCAGGTCAGTTACAGGTCAGTTTTGGTCAGTGTTTTAGTCTGTTGGTTGGTCTTTGGTCAATTTCAGGTCAGTTCCAGGTCAGTTTTGATCAGTTTTTAGTCTGTTGGTTGGTTTTTGGTCACTTTTCCTGTGAGATTTGGTCAGTTTTTAGTCTGTTGGTTGGTTTTTGGTCAATTTCAGGTCGGTTCCAGGTCAGTTTTGATCAGTTCTGGTCAGTTTTTAGTCTGTAGATTGGTTTTTGGTCAATTTCAGGTCAGTTCCAGTTCAGTTTTGGTCTGTTTCTAGTCTGTTGGTTGGTCTTTGGTCAATTTCAGGTCAGTTCCAGGTCAGTTTTGATCAGTTTTGGTCTGTTTCTAGTCTGTTGGTTGGTCTGTGGTCAATATCAGGTCAGTTCCAGGCCAGTCCTGATCAGTTTCTAGTCTGTTGGTTGGTCTTTGGTCAATTTCAGGTCAGTTACAGGTCAGTTTTGGTCAGTTTTTAGTCTGTTGTGTGGTTTTTGGTCAATTTCAGGTCGGTTCCAGGTCAGTTTTGATCAGTTCTGGTCAGTTTTTAGTCTGTAGATTGGTTTTTGGTCAATTTCAGGTCAGTTCCAGTTCAGTTTTGGTCTGTTTCTAGTCTGTTGGTTGGTCTGTGGTCAATTTCAGGTCAGTTCCAGGCCAGTCTTGATCAGTTTTTAGTCTGTTGGTTGGTTTTTGGTCAATTTCAGGTCAGTTCCAGGTCAGTTTTGGTCAGTTTTTAGTCTGTTTGTTGGTCTTTCGTCAATTTCAGGTCAGCTCCAGGTCAGTTTTGATCAGTTTTGGTCAGTTTTTAGTCTGTTGGTTGGTTTTTGGTCAATTTCAGGTCAGTTCCAGGTCAGTTTTGGTCAGTTTTTAGTCTGTAGGTTGGTCTTTGGTCAATTTCTGGGCAGTTCCAGGTCAGTTTTGATCAGTTTTTAGTCTGTTGGTTGGTTTCTGGTCACTTTTCCTGAGAGATTTGGTCAGTTTTTAGTCTGTTTCTAGTCTGTTGGTTGGTTTTTGGTCAATTTCAGGTCAGTTCTAGGTCAGTTTTGGTCAGTTTTTAGTCTGTTGGTTGGTTTTTGGTCACTTTTCCTCTGAGTTGTGGTCAGTTTTTAGTCTGTTGTTTGGTTTTTGGTCAATTTCAGGTCGGTTCCAGGTCAGTTTTGATCAGTTTTGGTCAGTTTTTAGTCTGTTGGTTGGTTTTTGGTCACTTTTCATGTGAGATTTGTTCGGTTTTTAGTCTGTTGGTTGGTTTTTGGTCACTTTTCCTTTGAGATTTGGTCTGTTTCTAGTCTGTTGGTTGTTCTGTGGTCAATTTCTGGTCAGTTCCAGGTCAGTTTTGATCAGTTTTTAGTCTGTTGGTTGGTCTGTGGTCAATTTCAGGTCAGTTCTAGGTCAGTTTTGATCAGTTTTGGTCGGTTTCTAGTCTGTTGGTTGGTCTTTGGTCAATTTCAGGTCAGTTCCAGGTCAGTCTTGATCAGTTTTTAGTCTGTTGGTTGGTTTTTGGTCAATTTCAGGTTGGTTCCAGGTCAGTTTTGATCAATTTTGGTCAGTTTTTACTCTGTCGGTTGGTTTTTGGTCAATTTCAGGTCGGTTCCAGCTCAGTTTTGATCAGTTTTGGTCAGTTTTTAGTCTGTAGATTGGTTCTTGGTCAATTTCAGGTCAGTTCCAGGTCAGTTTTGATCAGTTTTGGTCTGTTTCTAGTCTGTTGGCTGGTCTGTGGTCAATTTCAGGTCAGTTCCAGGTCAGTTTTGGTCAGTTTTTAGTCTGTTGGTTGATCTGTGGTCAATTTCAGCTCAGTTCCAAGTCAGTTTTGATCAGTTTTTAGTCTGTTGGTTGGTCTTTGGTCAATTTCAGGTCAGTTACAGGTCAGATTTGAGCAGTTTTGGTCTGTTTCTAGTCTGTTGGTTGGTTTTTGGTCAATTTCAGGTCAGTTCCAGGTCAGTTTTGGTCAGTTTTTAGTCTGTTGGTTGGTCTTTGGTCAATTTCAGGTCGGTTCCAGATCAGTTTTGATCAGTTTTGGTCTGTTTCTAGTCTGTTGGTTGGTCTTTGGTCAATTTCAGGTCAGTTACAGGTCAGTTTTGGTCAGTGTTTTAGTCTGTTGGTTGGTCTTTGGTCAATTTCCAGGTCAGTTCCAGGTCAGTTTTGATCAGTTTTTAGTCTGTTGGTTGGTTTTTGGTCACTTTTCCTGTGAGATTTGGTCAGTTTTTAGTCTGTTGGTTGGTTTTTGGTCAATTTCAGGTCGGTTCCAGGTCAGTTTTGATCAGTTTTGGTCTGTTTCTAGTCTGTTGGTTGGTTTTTGGTCAATTTCAGGTCAGTTCTAGGTCAGTTTTGGTCAGTTTTTAGCCTGTAGGTTGTTTTTTGGTCAATTTCTGGGCTGTTCCAGGTCAGTTTTAATCAGTTTTGGTCTGTTTCTAGTCTGTTGGTTGATCTGTGGTCAATTTCAGCTCAGTTCCAAGTCAGTTTTGATCAGTTTTTAGTCTGTTGGTTGGTTTTTGGTCAATTTCAGGTCAGTTACAGGTCAGTTTTGGTCAGTGTTTTAGTCTGTTGGTTGGTCTTTGGTCAATTTCAGGTCAGTTCCAGGTCAGTTTTGATCAGTTTTTAGTCTGTTGGTTGGTTTTTGGTCACTTTTCCTGTGAGTCTTGGTCGGTTTTTAGTCTGTTGGTTGGTTTTTGGTCAATTTCAGGTCAGTTCCAGGTCAGATTTGATCAGTTTTGGTCTGTTTCTAGTCTGTTGGTTGGTTTTTGGTCAATTTCTGGTCAGTTCCAGGTCAGTTTTGATCAGTTTTTAGTCTGTTGGTTGGTCTGTGGTCAATTTCAGGTCAGTTCTAGGTCAGTTTTGATCAGTTTTGGTCGGTTTCTAGTCTGTTGGTTGGTCTTTGGTCAATTTCAGGTTGGTTCCAGGTCAGTTTTGGTCAATTTTGGTCAGTTTTTACTCTGTCGGTTGGTTTTTGGTCAATTTCAGGTCGGTTCCAGGTCAGTTTTGATCAGTTTTGGTCAGTTTTTAGTCTGTAGATTGGTTCTTGGTCAATTTCAGGTCAGTTCCAGGTCAGTTTTGATCAGTTTTGGTCTGTTTCTAGTCTGTTGGCTGGTCTGTGGTCAATTTCAGGTCAGTTCCAGGCCAGTATTGATCAGTTTTTAGTCTGTTGGTTGGTCTTTGGTCAATTTCAGGTAAGTTCCAGGTCAGTTTTGGTCAGGTTTTTAGTCTGTTGGTTGGTTTTTCGTCAATTTCAGGTCAGTTCCAGGTCAGATTTGAGCAGTTTTGGTCTGTTTCTAGTCTGTTGGTTGGTTTTTGGTCAATTTCAGGTCAGTTCCAGGTCAGTTTTGGTCAGTTTTTTAGTCTGTTGGTTGGTCTTTGGTCAATTTCAGGTCGGTTCCAGATCAGTTTTGATCAGTTTTGGTCTGTTTCTAGTCTGTTGGTTGGTCTTTGGTCAATTTCAGGTCAGTTACAGGTCAGTTTTGGTCAGTGTTTTAGTCTGTTGGTTGGTCTTTGGTCAATTTCAGGTCAGTTCCAGGTCAGTTTTGATCAGTTTTTAGTCTGTTGGTTGGTTTTTGGTCACTTTTCCTGTGAGATTTGGTCAGTTTTTAGTCTGTTGGTTGGTTTTTGGTCAATTTCAGGTCGGTTCCAGGTCAGTTTTGATCAGTTTTGGTCTGTTTCTAGTCTGTTGGTTGGTCTTTGGTCAATTTCAGGTCAGTTCCAGGTCAGTTTTGATCAGTTTTTAGTCTGTCGGTTGGATTTTTGGTCAATTTCAGGTCGGTTCCAGGTCAGTTTTGATCAGTTCTGGTCAGTTTTTAGTCTGTAGATTGGTTTTTGGTCAATTTCAGGTCAGTTCCAGTTCAGTTTTGGTCTGTTTCTAGTCTGTTGGTTGGTCTTTGGTCAATTTCAGGTCAGTTCCAGGTCAGTTTTGATCAGTTTTGGTCTGTTTCTAGTCTGTTGGTTGGTCTGTGGTCAATATCAGGTCAGTTCCAGGCCAGTCCTGATCAGTTTCTAGTCTGTTGGTTGGTCTTTGGTCAATTTCAGGTCAGTTACAGGTCAGTTTTGGTCAGTTTTTAGTCTGTTGTGTGGTTTTTGGGTCAATTTCAGGTCGGTTCCAGGTCAGTTTTGATCAGTTCTGGTCAGTTTTTAGTCTGTAGATTGGTTTTTGGTCAATTTCAGGTCAGTTCCAGTTCAGTTTTGGTCTGTTTCTAGTCTGTTGGTTGGTCTGTGGTCAATTTCAGGTCAGTTCCAGGCCAGTCTTGATCAGTTTTTAGTCTGTTGGTTGGTTTTTGGTCAATTTCAGGTCAGTTCCAGGTCAGTTTTGGTCAGTTTTTAGTCTGTTTGTTGGTCTTTCGTCAATTTCAGGTCAGCTCCAGGTCAGTTTTGATCAGTTTTGGTCAGTTTTTAGTCTGTTGGTTGGTTTTTGGTCAATTTCAGGTCAGTTCCAGGTCAGTTTTGGTCAGTTTTTAGTCTGTAGGTTGGTCTTTGGTCAATTTCTGGGCAGTTCCAGGTCAGTTTTGATCAGTTTTTAGTCTGTTGGTTGGTTTCTGGTCACTTTTCCTGAGAGATTTGGTCAGTTTTTAGTCTGTTTCTAGTCTGTTGGTTGGTTTTTGGTCAATTTCAGGTCAGTTCTAGGTCAGTTTTGGTCAGTTTTTAGTCTGTTGGTTGGTTTTTGGTCACTTTTCCTCTGAGTTGTGGTCAGTTTTTAGTCTGTTGTTTGGTTTTTGGTCAATTTCAGGTCGGTTCCAGGTCAGTTTTGATCAGTTTTGGTCAGTTTTTAGTCTGCATGTTGGTTTTTGGTCAATTTCAGGTCGGTTCGAGGTCAGTTTTGATCAGTTTTGGTCTGTTTCTAGTCTGTTGGTTGGTCTTTGGTCAATTTCTGGTCAGTTCCAGGTCAGTTTTGATCAGTTTTGGTCAGTTTTTAGTCTGCATGTTGGTTTTTGGTCAATTTCAGGTCGGTTCCAGGTCAGTTTTGGTCAGTTTCTAGTCTGTTGGTTGGTCTTTGGTCAATTTCAGGTCAGTTCCAGGTCAGTTTTGATCAGTTTTTAGTCTGTTGGTTGGTTTTTGGTCAATTTCAGGTTGGTTCCAGGTCAGTTTTGATCAATTTTGGTCAGTTTTTACTCTGTCGGTTGGTTTTTTGGTCAATTTCAGGTCGGTTCCAGGTCAGTTTTGATCAGTTCTGGTCAGTTTTTAGTCTGTAGATTGGTTTTTGGTCAATTTCAGGTCAGTTCCAGGTCAGTTTTGGTCTGTTTCTAGTCTGTTGGTTGGTCTGTGGTCAATTTCAGGTCAGTTCCAGGCCAGTCTTGATCAGTTTTTAGTCTGTTGGTTGGTTTTTGGTCAATTTCAGGTCAGTTCCAGGTCAGTTTTGGTCAGTTTTTGTCAGTTTTTAGTCTGTTGGTTGGTCTTTGGTCAATTTCAGGTCGGTTCCAGGTCAGTTTTGATCAGTTTTTAGTATGTAGGTTGGTTTTTGGTCAATTTCAGGTCGGTTCCAGGTCAGTTTTGATCAGTATTGGTCAGTTTTTAGTCTGTTGGTTGGTCTTTGGTCAATTTCAGGTCAGTTCCAGGTCAGTGTTGATCAGTTTTGGTCAGTTTTTAGTCTGTTGGTTGGTTCTTGGTCAATTTCAGGTCAGTTCCAGGTCAGTTCCAGGTCAGTTTTGATCAGTTTTGGTCAGTTTTTAGTCTGTAGGTTGTTTTGTCGTCAATTTCAGGTCAGTTACAGGTCAGTTTTGATCAGTTTTGGTCAGGTTTTAGGCTGTAGGTTGTTTTTTCGTCAATTTCAGGTCAGTTCCAGGTCAGATTTGATCAGTTTTGGTCTGTTTTTAGTCTGTTGGTTGGTCTGTGGTCAATTTCAGGTCAGTTCCAGGTCAGTTTTGGTCAGTTTTTAGTCTGTTGGTTGGTCTTTGGTCAATTTCAGGTCAGTTCCAGGTCAGTTCTGGTCAGTTTTTAGTCTGTTGGTTGGTCTTTGGTCAATTTCAGGGCAGTTCCCGGTCAGTTTTTAGGCTGTTGGTTGGTTTTTGGTCAATTTCAGGTCAGTTCCAGGTCAGTTTTGATCAGTCATTAGTCTGTTGGTTGGTCTTTGGTCAATTTCAGGTCAGTTTTGGTCAGTTTTTAGTCTGTAGGTTGTTTTGTCGTCAATTTCAGGTCAGTTCCAGGTCAGTTTTGATCAGTTTTTAGTCTGTTGGTTGGTCTGTGGTCAATTTCAGGTCAGTTCTAGGTCAGTTTTGATCAGTTTTGGTCGGTTTCTAGTCTGTTGGTTGGTCTTTGGTCAATTTCAGGTCAGTTCCAGGTCAGTTTTGATCAGTTTTGGTCTGTTCCTATTCTGTCGGTTGGTCTTTGGTCAATTTCAGGTCAGTTCCAGGTCAGTTTTGGTCAGTTTTTAGTCTGTTGGTTGGTCTTTGGTCAATTTCAGGGCAGTTCCTGGTCAGTTTTTAGGCTGTTGGTTGGTTTTTGGTCAATTTCAGGTCAGTTCCAGGTCAGTTTTGATCAGTCATTAGTCTTTTGGTTGGTCTTTGGTCAATTTCAGGTCAGTTTTGATCAGTTTTGGTCAGTTTTTAGTCTGTAGGTTGTTTTGTCGTCAATTTCAGGTCAGTTACAGGTCAGTTTTGATCAGTTTTGGTCAGGTTTTAGGCTGTAGGTTGTTTTTTCGTCAATTTCAGGTCAGTTCCAGGTCAGATTTGATCAGTTTTGGTCTGTTTTTAGTCTGTTGGTTGGTCTGTGGTCAATTTCAGGTCAGTTCCAGGTCAGTTTTGGTCAGTTTTTAGTCTGTTGGTTGGTCTTTGGTCAATTTCAGGTCAGTTCCAGGTCAGTTCTGGTCAGTTTTTAGTCTGTTGGTTGGTCTTTGGTCAATTTCAGGTCAGTTTTGGTCAGTTTTTAGTCTGTAGGTTGTTTTGTCGTCAATTTCAGGTCAGTTCCAGGTCAGTTTTGATCAGTTTTGGTCTGTTTCTAGTCTGTTGGTTGGTCTGTGGTCAACTTCAGGTCAGTTCCAGGCCAGTCTTGATCAGTTTCTAGTCTGTTGGTTTGTCTTTGGTCAATTTCAGGTCAGTTCCAGGTCAGTTTTGATCAGTTTTGGTCAGTTTTTTAGTCTGTTGGTTGGTCTTTGGTCAATTTCAGGTCAGTTCCAGGTCAGTTTTGATCAGTTTTGGTCAGTTTTTAGTCTGTTGGTTGGATTTGGGTCACTTTCCCTGTGAGTTTTGGTCAGTTATTAGTCTGTAGGTTGGTCTTTGGTCAATTTCAGGTCAGTTTTGGTCAGTTATTAGTCTGTTGGTTGGTCTTTGGTCAATTTCAGGTCAGTTTTGGTCAGTTTTTAGTCTGTAGGTTGGTCTTTGGTCAATTTCAGGCCAGTTTTGGTCAGTTTTTAGTCTGTTGGTTGGTTTTTGGTCAATTTCAGGTCAGTTCCAGGTCAGTTTTGATCAGTCATTAGTCTGTTGGTTGGTCTTTGGTCAATTTCAGATCAGTTTTGGTCGGTTTCTAGTCTGTTGGTTGGTCTTTGGTCAATTTCAGGTCAGTCCCAGGTCAGTTTTGATCAGTTTTGGTCTGTTGTCTGGTTTTCGGTCAATTTCAGGTAAGTTCCAGGTCAGTTTTGATCAGTTTTGGTCTGTTTCTAGTCTGTTGGTTGGTCTTTGGTCAATTTCAGGTCAGGTCCAGGTCAGTTTTGGTTAGTTGATAGTCTGTTGGTTGGTTTTTGGTCACTTTTCATGTGAGTTTTGTCCAGTTTTTAGTCTGTTGGTTGGTTTTTGGTCACTTTTCATTTGAGTTTTGGTCAGTTTTTAGTCTGTTGGTTGGTTTTTGGTTAATTTCAGGTCGGTTCCAGGTCAGTTTTGATCAGTTTTGTTCACTTTTTAGTTTGTTGGTTGGTTTTTGGTCAATTTCAGGTCAGTTCCAGGTCAGTTTTGATCAGTTTTGGTCAGTTTTTAGTCTGTTGGTTGGTTTTTGGTTAATTTCAGGTCAGTTCCAGGTCAGTTTTGATCAGTTTTGGTCAGTTTTTAGTCAGTTTTTAGTCTGTTGGTTTCGTTTTTGGTCAATTTCAGCTCAGTTCCAGGTCTGTTTTGGTTAATTTTCTTTAGTTTTTAGTCTGTTGGTTGGTTTTTGGTCAATTTTCAGTTCCGTTTTGGTCAGTTTTTAGTCTGTTGGTTGGTTTTTGGTTAATTTCAGGTCGGTTCCAGGTCAGTTTTGATCAGTTTTGTTCACTTTTTAGTTTGTTGGTTGGTTTTTGGTCAATTTCAGGTCAGTTCCAGGTCAGTTTTGATCAGTTTTGGTCAGTTTTTAGTCTGTTGGTTGGTTTTTGGTTAATTTCAGGTCAGTTCCAGGTCAGTTTTGATCAGTTTTGGTCAGTTTTTAGTCAGTTTTTAGTCTGTTGGTTTCGTTTTTTGGTCAATTTCAGCTCAGTTCCAGGTCAGTTTTGATGAGTTTTCTTCAGTTTGTAGTCTGTTGGTTGGTTATTGGTCAATTTCAGGTCAGTTCCAGGTCTGTTTTGGTTAATTTTCTTTAGTTTTTAGTCTGTTGGTTGGTTTTTGGTCAATTTTCAGTTCCGTTTTGGTCAGTTTTTAGTCTGTTGGTTGGTCTTTGGTCAATTTCAGGTCAGTTCCAGGTCAGTTTTGATCAATTTTGGTCAGTTTTTAGTCTGTTGGTTGGTTTTTGGTCAATTACAGGTCAGTTCCAGGTCAGTTTTGGTCAGTTTTTAGTCTGTTGGTTGGTTTTTGGTCACTTTTTATGTGAGTTTTGGTCAGTTTTTTGTCTGTTGGTTGGTTTTTGGTTAATTTCACGTCGGTTCCAGGTCAGTTTTCATCAATTTTGGTCAGTTTTTAGTCTGTTGGTTGGTTTTTGGTCACTTTTTATGTGAGTTTTCTTCAGTTTTTAGTCTGTTGGTTGGTTTTTGGTCAATTTTCAGCTCGGTTCCAGGTCAGTTTTGATCAGTTTTGGTCAGTTTTTAGTCTGTTGGTTGGTTTTTGGTCAGTTTCAGGTCAGTTGCAGGTCAGTCTTGATCAGTTTTGGTCAGTTTTTTAGTCTGTTGGTTTCGTTTTTGGTCAATTTCAGGTCAGTTCCAGGTCAGTTTTGATCAGTTTTGGTCTGTTTCTAGTCTGTCGGTTGGTCTTTGGTCAATTTCAGGGCAGTTCCAGGTCAGTTTTTAGTCTGTTGGTTGGTCTGTGGTCAATTTCAGGTCAGTTCCAGGTCAGTTTTGGTCAGTTTCTAGTCTGTTGGTTGGTCTTTGGTCAATTTCAGGTCAGTTCCAGGTCAGTTTTGATCAGTTTTTAGTCTGTTGGTTGGTTTTTGGTCAATTTCAGGTTGGTTCCAGGTCAGTTTTGATCAATTTTGGTCAGTTTTTACTCTGTCGGTTGGTTTTTTGGTCAATTTCAGGTCGGTTCCAGGTCAGTTTTGATCAGTTCTGGTCAGTTTTTAGTCTGTAGATTGGTCTTTGGTCAATTTCAGGTCAGTTCCAGGTCAGTTTTGGTCTGTTTCTAGTCTGTTGGTTGGTCTGTGGTCAATTTCAGGTCAGTTCCAGGCCAGTCTTGATCAGTTTTTAGTCTGTTGGTTGGTCTTTGGTCAATTTCAGGTCGGTTCCAGGTCAGTTTTGATCAGTTTTTAGTATGTAGGTTGGTTTTTGGGTCAATTTCAGGTCGGTTCCAGGTCAGTTTTGATCAGTATTGGTCAGTTTTTAGTCTGTTGGTTGGTCTTTGGTCAATTTCAGGTCAGTTCCAGGTCAGTTCCAGGTCAGTTTTGATCAGTTTTGGTCAGTTTTTAGTCTGTAGGTTGTTTTGTCGTCAATTTCAGGTCAGTTACAGGTCAGTTTTGATCAGTTTTGGTCAGGTTTTAGGCTGTAGGTTGTTTTTTCGTCAATTTCAGGTCAGTTCCAGGTCAGATTTGATCAGTTTTGGTCTGTTTTTAGTCTGTTGGTTGGTCTGTGGTCAATTTCAGGTCAGTTCCAGGTCAGTTTTGGTCAGTTTTTAGTCTGTTGGTTGGTCTTTGGTCAATTTCAGGTCAGTTCCAGGTCAGTTCTGGTCAGTTTTTAGTCTGTTGGTTGGTCTTTGGTCAATTTCAGGGCAGTTCCCGGTCAGTTTTTAGGCTGTTGGTTGGTTTTTGGTCAATTTCAGGTCAGTTCCAGGTCAGTTTTGATCAGTCATTAGTCTGTTGGTTGGTCTTTGGTCAATTTCAGGTCAGTTTTGGTCAGTTTTTAGTCTGTAGGTTGTTTTGTCGTCAATTTCAGGTCAGTTCCAGGTCAGTTTTGATCAGTTTTGGTCAGTTTTTAGTCTGTAGGTTGTTTTTTCGGTCAATTTCAGGTCAGTTCCAGGTCAGTTTTGATCAGTTTTGGTCTGTTTCTAGTCTGTTGGTTGGTCTGTGGTCAACTTCAGGTCAGTTCCAGGCCAGTCTTGATCAGTTTCTAGTCTGTTGGTTTGTCTTTGGTCAATTTCAGGTCAGTTCCAGGTCAGTTTTGATCAGTTTTGGTCAGTTTTTAGTCTGTTGGTTGGTCTTTGGTCAATTTCAGGTCAGTTCCAGGTCAGTTTTGATCAGTTTTGGTCAGTTTTTAGTCTGTTGGTTGGATTTGGGTCACTTTCCCTGTGAGTTTTGGTCAGTTTTTAGTCTGTTGGTTGGTTTTTGGTCAATTTCATGTCGGTTCCAGGTCAGTTTTGATCAGTTTTGGTCTGTTTCTAGTCTGTTGGTTGGTCTGTGGTCAATTTCAGGTCAGTTCCAGGTCAGTTTTGGTAAGTTATTAGTCTGTTGGTTGGTCTTTGGTCAATTTCAGGTCAGTTTTGGTCAGTTTTTAGTCTGTAGGTTGGTCTTTGGTCAATTTCAGGTCAGTTTTGGTCAGTTATTAGTCTGTTGGTTGGTCTTTGGTCAATTTCAGGTCAGTTTTGGTCAGTTTTTAGTCTGTAGGTTGGTCTTTGGTCAATTTCAGGCCAGTTTTGGTCAGTTTTTAGTCTGTTGGTTGGTTTTTGGTCAATTTCAGGTCAGTTCCAGGTCAGTTTTGATCAGTCATTAGTCTGTTGGTTGGCCTTTGGTCAATTTCAGATCAGTTTTGGTCGGTTTCTAGTCTGTTGGTTGGTCTTTGGTCAATTTCAGGTCAGTTTTGGTCAGTTTTTAGTCTGTTGGTTGGTCTTTGGTCAATTTCAGGGCAGTTCCAGGTCAGTTTTGATCAGTTTTGGTCAGTTTTTAGTCTGTAGGTTGGTTCTTGGTCAATTTCAGGTCAGTTCCAGGTCAGTTTTGATCAGTTTTTAGTCTGTTGGTTGGTCTGTGGTCAATTTCAGGTCAGTTCTAGGTCAGTTTTGATCAGTTTTGGTCGGTTTCTAGTCTGTTGGTTGGTCTTTGGTCAATTTCAGGTTAGTTCCAGGTCAGTCTTGATCAGTTTTTAGTCTGTAGGTTGGTTTTTGGTCAATTTCAGGTCAGTTCCAGGTCAGTTTTGATCAGTTTTGGTCTGTTCCTATTCTGTCGGTTGGTCTTTGGTCAATTTCAGGTCAGTTCCAGGTCAGTTTTGGTCAGTTTTTAGTCTGTTGGTTGGTCTTTGGTCAATTTCAGGGCAGTTCCTGGTCAGTTTTTAGGCTGTTGGTTGGTTTTTGGTCAATTTCAGGTCAGTTCCAGGTCAGTTTTGATCAGTCATTAGTCTTTTGGTTGGTCTTTGGTCAATTTCAGGTCAGTTTTGATCAGTTTTGGTCAGTTTTTAGTCTGTAGGTTGTTTTGTCGTCAATTTCAGGTCAGTTACAGGTCAGTTTTGATCAGTTTTGGTCAGGTTTTAGGCTGTAGGTTGTCTTTTCACAATTTCAGGTCAGTTCCAGGTCAGATTTGATCAGTTTTGGTCTGTTTTTAGTCTGTTGGTTGGTCTGTGGTCAATTTCAGGTCAGTTCCAGGTCAGTTTTGGTCAGTTTTTAGTCTGTTGGTTGGTCTTTGGTCAATTTCAGGTCAGTTCCAGGTCAGTTCTGGTCAGTTTTTAGTCTGTTGGTTGGTCTTTGGTCAATTTCAGGTCAGTTTTGGTCAGTTTTTAGTCTGTAGGTTGTTTTGTCGTCAATTTCAGGTCAGTTCCAGGTCAGTTTTGATCAGTTTTGGTCTGTTTCTAGTCTGTTGGTTGGTCTGTGGTCAACTTCAGGTCAGTTCCAGGCCAGTCTTGATCAGTTTCTAGTCTGTTGGTTTGTCTTTGGTCAATTTCAGGTCAGTTCCAGGTCAGTTTTGATCAGTTTTGGTCAGTTTTTAGTCTGTTGGTTGGTCTTTGGTCAATTTCAGGTCAGTTCCAGGTCAGTTTTGATCAGTTTTGGTCAGTTTTTAGTCTGTTGGTTGGATTTGGGTCACTTTCCCTGTGAGTTTTGGTCAGTTATTAGTCTGTAGGTTGGTCTTTGGTCAATTTCAGGTCAGTTTTGGTCAGTTATTAGTCTGTTGGTTGGTCTTTGGTCAATTTCAGGTCAGTTTTGGTCAGTTTTTAGTCTGTAGGTTGGTCTTTGGTCAATTTCAGGCCAGTTTTGGTCAGTTTTTAGTCTGTTGGTTGGTTTTTGGTCAATTTCAGGTCAGTTCCAGGTCAGTTTTGATCAGTCATTAGTCTGTTGGTTGGTCTTTGGTCAATTTCAGATCAGTTTTGGTCGGTTTCTAGTCTGTTGGTTGGTCTTTGGTCAATTTCAGGTCAGTCCCAGGTCAGTTTTGATCAGTTTTGGTCTGTTGTCTGGTTTTCGGTCAATTTCAGGTAAGTTCCAGGTCAGTTTTGATCAGTTTTGGTCTGTTTCTAGTCTGTTGGTTGGTCTTTGGTCAATTTCAGGTCAGGTCCAGGTCAGTTTTGGTTAGTTGATAGTCTGTTGGTTGGTTTTTGGTCACTTTTCATGTGAGTTTTGTCCAGTTTTTAGTCTGTTGGTTGGTTTTTGGTCACTTTTCATTTGAGTTTTGGTCAGTTTTTAGTCTGTTGGTTGGTTTTTGGTTAATTTCAGGTCGGTTCCAGGTCAGTTTTGATCAGTTTTGTTCACTTTTTAGTTTGTTGGTTGGTTTTTGGTCAATTTCAGGTCAGTTCCAGGTCAGTTTTGATCAGTTTTGGTCAGTTTTTAGTCTGTTGGTTGGTTTTTGGTTAATTTCAGGTCAGTTCCAGGTCAGTTTTGATCAGTTTTGGTCAGTTTTTAGTCAGTTTTTAGTCTGTTGGTTTCGTTTTTTGGTCAATTTCAGCTCAGTTCCAGGTCTGTTTTGGTTAATTTTCTTTAGTTTTTAGTCTGTTGGTTGGTTTTTGGTCAATTTTCAGTTCCGTTTTGGTCAGTTTTTAGTCTGTTGGTTGGTTTTTGGTTAATTTCAGGTCGGTTCCAGGTCAGTTTTGATCAGTTTTGTTCACTTTTTAGTTTGTTGGTTGGTTTTTGGTCAATTTCAGGTCAGTTCCAGGTCAGTTTTGATCAGTTTTGGTCAGTTTTTAGTCTGTTGGTTGGTTTTTGGTTAATTTCAGGTCAGTTCCAGGTCAGTTTTGATCAGTTTTGGTCAGTTTTTAGTCAGTTTTTAGTCTGTTGGTTTCGTTTTTGGTCAATTTCAGCTCAGTTCCAGGTCAGTTTTGATGAGTTTTCTTCAGTTTGTAGTCTGTTGGTTGGTTATTGGTCAATTTCAGGTCAGTTCCAGGTCTGTTTTGGTTAATTTTCTTTAGTTTTTAGTCTGTTGGTTGGTTTTTGGTCAATTTTCAGTTCCGTTTTGGTCAGTTTTTAGTCTGTTGGTTGGTCTTTGGTCAATTTCAGGTCAGTTCCAGGTCAGTTTTGATCAATTTTGGTCAGTTTTTAGTCTGTTGGTTGGTTTTTGGTCAATTACAGGTCAGTTCCAGGTCAGTTTTGGTCAGTTTTTAGTCTGTTGGTTGGTTTTTGGTCACTTTTTATGTGAGTTTTGGTCAGTTTTTTGTCTGTTGGTTGGTTTTTGGTTAATTTCACGTCGGTTCCAGGTCAGTTTTCATCAATTTTGGTCAGTTTTTAGTCTGTTGGTTGGTTTTTGGTCACTTTTTATGTGAGTTTTCTTCAGTTTTTAGTCTGTTGGTTGGTTTTTGGTCAATTTTCAGCTCGGTTCCAGGTCAGTTTTGATCAGTTTTGGTCAGTTTTTAGTCTGTTGGTTGGTTTTTGGTCAGTTTCAGGTCAGTTGCAGGTCAGTCTTGATCAGTTTTGGTCAGTTTTTAGTCTGTTGGTTTCGTTTTTGGTCAATTTCAGGTCAGTTCCAGGTCAGTTTTGATCAGTTTTGGTCTGTTTCTAGTCTGTCGGTTGGTCTTTGGTCAATTTCAGGGCAGTTCCAGGTCAGTTTTTAGTCTGTTGGTTGGTCTGTGGTCAATTTCAGGTCAGTTCCAGGTCAGTTTTGATCAGTTTTGGTCAGTTTTTAGTCTGCATGTTGGTTTTTGGTCAATTTCAGGTCGGTTCGAGGTCAGTTTTGATCAGTTTTGGTCTGTTTCTAGTCTGTTGGTTGGTCTTTGGTCAATTTTTGGTCAGTTCCAGGTCAGTTTTGATCAGTTTTGGTCAGTTTTTAGTCTGCATGTTGGTTTTTGGTCAATTTCAGGTCGGTTCCAGGTCAGTTTTGGTCAGTTTCTAGTCTGTTGGTTGGTCTTTGGTCAATTTCAGGTCAGTTCCAGGTCAGTTTTGATCAGTTTTTAGTCTGTTGGTTGGTTTTTGGTCAATTTCAGGTTGGTTCCAGGTCAGTTTTGATCAATTTTGGTCAGTTTTTACTCTGTCGGTTGGTTTTTTGGTCAATTTCAGGTCGGTTCCAGGTCAGTTTTGATCAGTTCTGGTCAGTTTTTAGTCTGTAGATTGGTCTTTGGTCAATTTCAGGTCAGTTCCAGGTCAGTTTTGGTCTGTTTCTAGTCTGTTGGTTGGTCTGTGGTCAATTTCAGGTCAGTTCCAGGCCAGTCTTGATCAGTTTTTAGTCTGTTGGTTGGTCTTTGGTCAATTTCAGGTCGGTTCCAGGTCAGTTTTGATCAGTTTTTAGTATGTAGGTTGGTTTTTGGTCAATTTCAGGTCGGTTCCAGGTCAGTTTTGATCAGTATTGGTCAGTTTTTAGTCTGTTGGTTGGTCTTTGGTCAATTTCAGGTCAGTTCCAGGTCAGTTCCAGGTCAGTTTTGATCAGTTTTGGTCAGTTTTTAGTCTGTAGGTTGTTTTGTCGTCAATTTCAGGTCAGTTCCAGGTCAGTTTTGATCAGTTTTGGTCAGGTTTTAGGCTGTAGGTTGTTTTTTCGTCAATTTCAGGTCAGTTCCAGGTCAGATTTGATCAGTTTTGGTCTGTTTTTAGTCTGTTGGTTGGTCTGTGGTCAATTTCAGGTCAGTTCCAGGTCAGTTTTGGTCAGTTTTTAGTCTGTTGGTTGGTCTTTGGTCAATTTCAGGTCAGTTCCAGGTCAGTTGTGGTCAGTTTTTAGTCTGTTGGTTGGTCTTTGGTCAATTTCAGGGCAGTTCCCGGTCAGTTTTTAGGCTGTTGGTTGGTTTTTGGTCAATTTCAGGTCAGTTCCAGGTCAGTTTTGATCAGTCATTAGTCTGTTGGTTGGTCTTTGGTCAATTTCAGGTCAGTTTTGGTCAGTTTTTAGTCTGTAGGTTGTTTTGTCGTCAATTTCAGGTCAGTTCCAGGTCAGTTTTGATCAGTTTTGGTCAGTTTTTAGTCTGTAGGTTGTTTTTTCGTCAATTTCAGGTCAGTTCCAGGTCAGTTTTGATCAGTTTTGGTCTGTTTCTAGTCTGTTGGTTGGTCTGTGGTCAACTTCAGGTCAGTTCCAGGCCAGTCTTGATCAGTTTCTAGTCTGTTGGTTTGTCTTTGGTCAATTTCAGGTCAGTTCCAGGTCAGTTTTGATCAGTTTTGGTCAGTTTTTAGTCTGTTGGTTGGTCTTTGGTCAATTTCAGGTCAGTTCCAGGTCAGTTTTGATCAGTTTTGGTCAGTTTTTAGTCTGTTGGTTGGATTTGGGTCACTTTCCCTGTGAGTTTTGGTCAGTTTTTAGTCTGTTGGTTGGTTTTTGGTCAATTTCATGTCGGTTCCAGGTCAGTTTTGATCAGTTTTGGTCTGTTTCTAGTCTGTTGGTTGGTCTGTGGTCAATTTCAGGTCAGTTCCAGGTCAGTTTTGGTAAGTTATTAGTCTGTTGGTTGGTCTTTGGTCAATTTCAGGTCAGTTTTGGTCAGTTTTTAGTCTGTAGGTTGGTCTTTGGTCAATTTCAGGTCAGTTTTGGTCAGTTATTAGTCTGTTGGTTGGTCTTTGGTCAATTTCAGGTCAGTTTTGGTCAGTTTTTAGTCTGTAGGTTGGTCTTTGGTCAATTTCAGGCCAGTTTTGGTCAGTTTTTAGTCTGTTGGTTGGTTTTTGGTCAATTTCAGGTCAGTTCCAGGTCAGTTTTGATCAGTCATTAGTCTGTTGGTTGGCCTTTGGTCAATTTCAGATCAGTTTTGGTCGGTTTCTAGTCTGTTGGTTGGTCTTTGGTCAATTTCAGGTCAGTTTTGGTCAGTTTTTAGTCTGTTGGTTGGTCTTTGGTCAATTTCAGGGCAGTTCCAGGTCAGTTTTGATCAGTTTTGGTCAGTTTTTAGTCTGTAGGTTGGTTCTTGGTCAATTTCAGGTCAGTTCCAGGTCAGTTTTGATCAGTTTTTAGTCTGTTGGTTGGTCTGTGGTCAATTTCAGGTCAGTTCTAGGTCAGTTTTGATCAGTTTTGGTCGGTTTCTAGTCTGTTGGTTGGTCTTTGGTCAATTTCAGGTTAGTTCCAGGTCAGTCTTGATCAGTTTTTAGTCTGTAGGTTGGTTTTTGGTCAATTTCAGGTCAGTTCCAGGTCAGTTTTGATCAGTTTTGGTCTGTTCCTATTCTGTCGGTTGGTCTTTGGTCAATTTCAGGTCAGTTCCAGGTCAGTTTTGGTCAGTTTTTAGTCTGTTGGTTGGTCTTTGGTCAATTTCAGGGCAGTTCCTGGTCAGTTTTTAGGCTGTTGGTTGGTTTTTGGTCAATTTCAGGTCAGTTCCAGGTCAGTTTTGATCAGTCATTAGTCTTTTGGTTGGTCTTTGGTCAATTTCAGGTCAGTTTTGATCAGTTTTGGTCAGTTTTTAGTCTGTAGGTTGTTTTGTCGTCAATTTCAGGTCAGTTACAGGTCAGTTTTGATCAGTTTTGGTCAGGTTTTAGGCTGTAGGTTGTTTTTTCGTCAATTTCAGGTCAGTTCCAGGTCAGATTTGATCAGTTTTGGTCTGTTTTTAGTCTGTTGGTTGGTCCGTGGTCAATTTCAGGTCAGTTCCAGGTCAGTTTTGGTCAGTTTTTAGTCTGTTGGTTGGTCTTTGGTCAATTTCAGGTCAGTTCCAGGTCAGTTCTGGTCAGTTTTTAGTCTGTTGGTTGGTCTTTGGTCAATTTCAGGTCAGTTTTGGTCAGTTTTTAGTCTGTAGGTTGTTTTGTCGTCAATTTCAGGTCAGTTCCAGGTCAGTTTTGATCAGTTTTGGTCTGTTTCTAGTCTGTTGGTTGGTCTGTGGTCAACTTCAGGTCAGTTCCAGGCCAGTCTTGATCAGTTTCTAGTCTGTTGGTTTGTCTTTGGTCAATTTCAGGTCAGTTCCAGGTCAGTTTTGATCAGTTTTGGTCAGTTTTTCGTCTGTTGGTTGGTCTTTGGTCAATTTCAGGTCAGTTCCAGGTCAGTTTTGATCAGTTTTGGTCAGTTTTTAGTCTGTTGGTTGGATTTGGGTCACTTTCCCTGTGAGTTTTGGTCAGTTATTAGTCTGTAGGTTGGTCTTTGGTCAATTTCAGGTCAGTTTTGGTCAGTTATTAGTCTGTTGGTTGGTCTTTGGTCAATTTCAGGTCAGTTTTGGTCAGTTTTTAGTCTGTAGGTTGGTCTTTGGTCAATTTCAGGCCAGTTTTGGTCAGTTTTTAGTCTGTTGGTTGGTTTTTGGTCAATTTCAGGTCAGTTCCAGGTCAGTTTTGATCAGTCATTAGTCTGTTGGTTGGTCTTTGGTCAATTTCAGATCAGTTTTGGTCGGTTTCTAGTCTGTTGGTTGGTCTTTGGTCAATTTCAGGTCAGTCCCAGGTCAGTTTTGATCAGTTTTGGTCTGTTGTCTGGTTTTCGGTCAATTTCAGGTAAGTTCCAGGTCAGTTTTGATCAGTTTTGGTCTGTTTCTAGTCTGTTGGTTGGTCTTTGGTCAATTTCAGGTCAGGTCCAGGTCAGTTTTGGTTAGTTGATAGTCTGTTGGTTGGTTTTTGGTCACTTTTCATGTGAGTTTTGTCCAGTTTTTAGTCTGTTGGTTGGTTTTTGGTCACTTTTCATTTGAGTTTTGGTCAGTTTTTAGTCTGTTGGTTGGTTTTTGGTTAATTTCAGGTCGGTTCCAGGTCAGTTTTGATCAGTTTTGTTCACTTTTTAGTTTGTTGGTTGGTTTTTGGTCAATTTCAGGTCAGTTCCAGGTCAGTTTTGATCAGTTTTGGTCAGTTTTTAGTCTGTTGGTTGGTTTTTGGTTAATTTCAGGTCAGTTCCAGGTCAGTTTTGATCAGTTTTGGTCAGTTTTTAGTCAGTTTTTAGTCTGTTGGTTTCGTTTTTGGTCAATTTCAGCTCAGTTCCAGGTCAGTTTTGATGAGTTTTCTTCAGTTTGTAGTCTGTTGGTTGGTTATTGGTCAATTTCAGGTCAGTTCCAGGTCTGTTTTGGTTAATTTTCTTTAGTTTTTAGTCTGTTGGTTGGTTTTTGGTCAATTTTCAGTTCCGTTTTGGTCAGTTTTTAGTCTGTTGGTTGGTCTTTGGTCAATTTCAGGTCAGTTCCAGGTCAGTTTTGATCAATTTTGGTCAGTTTTTAGTCTGTTGGTTGGTTTTTGGTCAATTACAGGTCAGTTCCAGGTCAGTTTTGGTCAGTTTTTAGTCTGTTGGTTGGTTTTTTGTCACTTTTTATGTGAGTTTTCTTCAGTTTTTAGTCTGTTGGTTGGTTTTTGGTCAATTTTCAGCTCGGTTCCAGGTCAGTTTTGATCAGTTTTGGTCAGTTTTTAGTCTGTTGGTTGGTTTTTGGTCAGTTTCAGGTCAGTTGCAGGTCAGTCTTGATCAGTTTTGGTCAGTTTTTAGTCTGTTGGTTTCGTTTTTGGTCAATTTCAGGTCAGTTCCAGGTCAGTTTTGGTTAGTTTCCTTCAGTTTTTAGTCTGCATGTTGGTTTTTGGTCAATTTCAGGTCGGTTCCAGGTCAGTTTTGGTCAGTTTCTAGTCTGTTGGTTGGTTTTTGGTCAATTTCAGGTCGGTTCCAGGTCAGTTTTTAGTCTGTTGGTTGGTTTTGGGTCAATTTCAGGTCGGTTCCAGGTCAGTTTTGATCAGTTTTGGTCTGTTTCTAGTCTGTTGGTTGGTTTGTGGTCAATTTCTGGTCAGTTCCAGGTCAGTTTTGATCAGTTTTGGTCTGTTTCTAGTCTGTTGGTTGGTCTTTGGTCAATTTTAGGTCAGTTCCAGGCCAGTCTTGATCAGTTTCTAGTCTGTTGGTTGGTCTTTGGTCAATTTCACGTCAGTTCCAGGTCAGTTTTGGTCAGTTTTGGTCAGTTTTTAGTCTGTTGGTTGGTTTTTGGTCAATTTCAGGTCGGTTCCAGGTCAGTTTTGATCAGTTTTGGTCAGTTTTTAGTCTGTTGGTTGATCTTTGGTAAATTTCAGGTCAGTTCCAGGTCAGTTTTGGTCAGTTTTTAGTCTGTTGGTTGGTCTGTGGTCAATTTCAGGTCAGTTTTGATCAGTTTTGGTCTGTTTCTAGTCTGTAGGTTGTTTTGTCGTCAATTTCAGGTCAGTTCCAGGTCAGATTTGATCAGTTTTGGTCTGTTTCTAGTCTATTGGTTGGTCTGTGGTCAATTTCAGGTCAGTTCCAGGTCAGTTTTGATCAGTTTTGGTCAGGTTTTTAGTCTGTTGGTTGGTTTTTCGTCAATTTCAGGTCAGTTCCAGGTCAGATTTGAGCAGTTTTGGTCTGTTTCTAGTCTGTTGGTTGGTTTTTGGTCAATTTCAGGTCAGTTCCAGGTCAGTTTTGGTCAGTCTTTAGTCTGTTGGTTGGTCTTTGGTCAATTTCAGGTCGGTTCCAGATCAGTTTTGATCAGTTTTGGTCTGTTTGTAGTCTGTTGGTTGGTCTTTGGTCATATCAGGGCAGTTCCAGGTCAGTTTTTAGTCTGTTGGTTGGTTTTTGGTCAATTTGAGGTCGGTGCCAGGTCAGTTTTGATCAGTTTTGGTCTGTTTCTAGTCTGTTGGTTGGTCTGTGGTCAATTTCAGGTCAGTTCCAGGTCAGTTTTGGTCAGTTTTTAGTCTGTAGGTTGGTCTTTGGTCAATTTCTGGGCAGTTCCAGGTCAGTTTTGATCAGTTTTTAGTCTGTTGGTTGGTTTTTGGTCACTTTTCCTGTGAGATTTGGTCAGTTTTTAGTCTGTTTCTAGTCTGTTGGTTGGTTTTTGGTCAATTTGTGGTCAGTTCCAGGTCAGTTTTGATCAATTTTTAGTCTGTTTCTTGTCTGTTGGTTGGTCTTTGGTCAATTTCAGGTCAGTTCCAGGTCAGTTTTGGTCAGTTTTTAGTCTGTTGGTTGGTTTTTGGTCACTTTTCCTGTGAGTTTTGGTCAGTTTTTAGTCTGTTGTTTGGTTTTTGGTCAATTTCAGGTCGGTTCCAGGTCAGTTTTGATCAGTTTTGGTCTGTTTCTAGTCTGTCGGTTGGTCTTTGGTCAATTTCAGGGCAGTTCCAGGTCAGTTTTTAGTCTGTTGGTTGGTCTGTGGTCAATTTCAGGTCAGTTCCAGGTCAGTTTTGATCAGTTTTGGTCAGTTTTTAGTCTGCATGTTGGTTTTTGGTCAATTTCAGGTCGGTTCGAGGTCAGTCTTGATCAGTTTTGGTCTGTTTGTTGGTTTTTGGTCAATTTCAGGTCAGTTCCAGGTCAGTTTTGATCAGTTTTGGTCTGTTTCTAGTCTGTTGTTCGGTCTGTGGTCAATTTCAGGTCAGTTCCAGGCCACTCTTGATCAGTTTCTAGTCTGTTGGTTAATCTTTGGTAAATTTCAGGTCAGTTCCAGGTCAGTTTTGGTCAGTTTTTAGTCTGTTGGTTGGTCTGTGGTCAATTTCAGGTCAGTTTTGATCAGTTTTGGTCTGTTTCTAGTCTGTTGGTTGGTTTTTGGTCAATTTCAGGTCGGTTCCAGGTCAGTTTTGGTCAGTTTTTAGTTTGTAGGTTGGTCTTTGGTCAATTTCAGGGCAGTTCCAGGTCAGTTTTTAGTCTGTTGGTTGGTTTTTGGTCAATTTCAGGTCGGTTCCAGATTAGTTTTGATCAGTTTTGGTCTGTTTCTAGTCTGTTGGTTGGTCTTTGGTCAATTTCAGGGCAGTTCCAGGTCAGTTTTTAGTCTGTTGGTTGGTTTTTGGTCAATTTGAAGTCGGTGCCAGGTCAGTTTTGATCAGTTTTGGTCTGTTTCTAGTCTGTTGGTTGATCTTTGGTAAATTTCAGGTCAGTTCCAGGTCAGTTTTGGTCAGTTTTTAGTCTGTTGGTTGGTCTGTGGTCAATTTCAGGTCAGTTTTGATCAGTTTTGGTCTGTTTCTAGTCTGTAGGTTGTTTTGTCGTCAATTTCAGGTCAGTTCCAGGTCAGATTCGATCAGTTTTGGTCTGTTTCTAGTCTGTTGGTTGGTCTGTGGTCAATTTCAGGTCAGTTCTAGGTCAGTTCTGATCAGTTTTGGTCTGTTTCTAGTCTGTTGGTTGGTCTTTGGTCAATTTCAGGTCAGTTCCAGGTCAGTTTTGATCAGTTTTGGTCTGTTTCTAGTCTGTTGGTTGGTCTTTGGTCAATTTCAGGTCAGTTCCAGGTCAGTTTTGATCAGTTTTTAGTCTGTTGGTTGGTTTTTGGTCACTTTTCCTGTGAGTCTTGGTCAGTTTTTAGTCTGTTGGTTGGTTTTTGGTCAATTTCAGGTCAGTTCCAGGTCAGTTTTGATCAGTTTTGGTCTGTTTCTAGTCTGTTGGTTGGTCTTTGGTCAATTTCAGGTCAGTTCCAGGTCAGATTTGATCAGTTTTGGTCTGTTTCTAGTCTGTTGGTTGGTTTTTGGTCAATTTCTGGTCAGTTCCAGGTCAGTTTTGGTCAGTTTTTAGTCTGTTGGTTGGTCTGTGGTCAATTTCAGGTCAGTTCTAGGTCAGTTTTGATCAGTTTTGGTCGGTTTCTAGTCTGTTGGTTGGTCTTTGGTCAATTTCAGGTTAGTTCCAGGTCAGTTTTGATCAGTTTTTAGTCTGTTGGTTGGTTTTTGGTCAATTTCAGGTCAGTTCCAGGTCAGTTTGTCAGTTGTCTGTTCTCTAGGCAGTTCCTGGTCAGTTTTTAGCTGTTGGTTGGTCTTTGGCAATTTCAGGCAGTTTAGGCTGTTGGTTGGTTTTTGGTCAATTTCAGGTCAGTTCCAGGTCAGTTTTGATCAGTCATTAGTCTTTTGGTTGGTCTTTGGTCAATTTCAGGTCAGTTTTGATCAGTTTTGGTCAGTTTTTAGTCTGTAGGTTGTTTTGTCGTCAATTTCAGGTCAGTTACAGGTCAGTTTTGATCAGTTTTGGTCAGGTTTTAGGCTGTAGGTTGTTTTTTCGTCAATTTCAGGTCAGTTCCAGGTCAGATTTGATCAGTTTTGGTCTGTTTTTAGTCTGTTGGTTGGTCTGTGGTCAATTTCAGGTCAGTTCCAGGTCAGTTTTGGTCAGTTTTTAGTCTGTTGGTTGGTCTTTGGTCAATTTCAGGTCAGTTCCAGGTCAGTTCTGGTCAGTTTTTAGTCTGTTGGTTGGTCTTTGGTCAATTTCAGGTCAGTTTTGGTCAGTTTTTAGTCTGTAGGTTGTTTTGTCGTCAATTTCAGGTCAGTTCCAGGTCAGTTTTGATCAGTTTTGGTCTGTTTCTAGTCTGTTGGTTGGTCTGTGGTCAACTTCAGGTCAGTTCCAGGCCAGTCTTGATCAGTTTCTAGTCTGTTGGTTTGTCTTTGGTCAATTTCAGGTCAGTCCCAGGTCAGTTTTGATCAGTTTTGGTCTGTTGTCTGGTTTTCGGTCAATTTCAGGTAAGTTCCAGGTCAGTTTTGATCAGTTTTGGTCTGTTTCTAGTCTGTTGGTTGGTCTTTGGTCAATTTCAGGTCAGGTCCAGGTCAGTTTTGGTTAGTTGATAGTCTGTTGGTTGGTTTTTGGTCACTTTTCATGTGAGTTTTGTCCAGTTTTTAGTCTGTTGGTTGGTTTTTGGTCACTTTTCATTTGAGTTTTGGTCAGTTTTTAGTCTGTTGGTTGGTTTTTGGTTAATTTCAGGTCGGTTCCAGGTCAGTTTTGATCAGTTTTGTTCACTTTTTAGTTTGTTGGTTGGTTTTTGGTCAATTTCAGGTCAGTTCCAGGTCAGTTTTGATCAGTTTTGGTCAGTTTTTAGTCTGTTGGTTGGTTTTTGGTTAATTTCAGGTCAGTTCCAGGTCAGTTTTGATCAGTTTTGGTCAGTTTTTAGTCAGTTTTTAGTCTGTTGGTTTCGTTTTTGGTCAATTTCAGCTCAGTTCCAGGTCAGTTTTGATGAGTTTTCTTCAGTTTGTAGTCTGTTGGTTGGTTATTGGTCAATTTCAGGTCAGTTCCAGGTCTGTTTTGGTTAATTTTCTTTAGTTTTTAGTCTGTTGGTTGGTTTTTGGTCAATTTTCAGTTCCGTTTTGGTCAGTTTTTAGTCTGTTGGTTGGTTTTTGGTTAATTTCAGGTCGGTTCCAGGTCAGTTTTGATCAGTTTTGTTCACTTTTTAGTTTGTTGGTTGGTTTTTGGTCAATTTCAGGTCAGTTCCAGGTCAGTTTTGATCAGTTTTGGTCAGTTTTTAGTCTGTTGGTTGGTTTTTGGTTAATTTCAGGTCAGTTCCAGGTCAGTTTTGATCAGTTTTGGTCAGTTTTTAGTCAGTTTTTAGTCTGTTGGTTTCGTTTTTTGGTCAATTTCAGCTCAGTTCCAGGTCAGTTTTGATGAGTTTTCTTCAGTTTGTAGTCTGTTGGTTGGTTATTGGTCAATTTCAGGTCAGTTCCAGTTCTGTTTTGGTTAATTTTCTTTAGTTTTTAGTCTGTTGGTTGGTTTTTGGTCAATTTTCAGTTCCGTTTTGGTCAGTTTTTAGTCTGTTGGTTGGTTTTTGGTTAATTTCAGGTCGGTTCCAGGTCAGTTTTGATCAGTTTTGTTCACTTTTTAGTTTGTTGGTTGGTTTTTGGTCAATTTCAGGTCAGTTCCAGGTCAGTTTTGATCAGTTTTGGTCAGTTTTTAGTCTGTTGGTTGGTTTTTGGTTAATTTCAGGTCAGTTCCAGGTCAGTTTTGATCAGTTTTGGTCAGTTTTTAGTCAGTTTTTAGTCTGTTGGTTTCGTTTTTGGTCAATTTCAGCTCAGTTCCAGGTCAGTTTTGATGAGTTTTCTTCAGTTTGTAGTCTGTTGGTTGGTTATTGGTCAATTTCAGGTCAGTTCCAGGTCTGTTTTGGTTAATTTTCTTTAGTTTTTAGTCTGTTGGTTGGTTTTTGGTCAATTTTCAGTTCCGTTTTGGTCAGTTTTTAGTCTGTTGGTTGGTCTTTGGTCAATTTCAGGTCAGTTCCAGGTCAGTTTTGATCAATTTTGGTCAGTTTTTAGTCTGTTGGTTGGTTTTTGGTCAATTACAGGTCAGTTCCAGGTCAGTTTTGGTCAGTTTTTAGTCTGTTGGTTGGTTTTTGGTCACTTTTTATGTGAGTTTTGGTCAGTTTTTTGTCTGTTGGTTGGTTTTTGGTTAATTTCACGTCGGTTCCAGGTCAGTTTTCATCAATTTTGGTCAGTTTTTAGTCTGTTGGTTGGTTTTTGGTCACTTTTTATGTGAGTTTTCTTCAGTTTTTAGTCTGTTGGTTGGTTTTTGGTCAATTTTCAGCTCGGTTCCAGGTCAGTTTTGATCAGTTTTGGTCAGTTTTTAGTCTGTTGGTTGGTTTTTGGTCAGTTTCAGGTCAGTTGCAGGTCAGTCTTGATCAGTTTTGGTCAGTTTTTAGTCTGTTGGTTTCGTTTTTGGTCAATTTCAGGTCAGTTCCAGGTCAGTTTTGGTTAGTTTCCTTCAGTTTTTAGTCTGCATGTTGGTTTTTGGTCAATTTCAGGTCGGTTCCAGGTCAGTTTTGGTCAGTTTCTAGTCTGTTGGTTGGTTTTTGGTCAATTTCAGGTCGGTTCCAGGTCAGTTTTTAGTCTGTTGGTTGGTTTTGGGTCAATTTCAGGTCGGTTCCAGGTCAGTTTTGATCAGTTTTGGTCTGTTTCTAGTCTGTTGGTTGGTTTGTGGTCAATTTCTGGTCAGTTCCAGGTCAGTTTTGATCAGTTTTTAGTCTGTTGGTTGGTCTGTGGTCACTTTCAGGTCAGTTCTAGGTCAGTTTTGATCAGTTTTGGTCTGTTTCTAGTCTGTTGGTTGGTCTTTGGTCAATTTTAGGTCAGTTCCAGGCCAGTCTTGATCAGTTTCTAGTCTGTTGGTTGGTCTTTGGTCAATTTCACGTCAGTTCCAGGTCAGTTTTGGTCAGTTTTGGTCAGTTTTTAGTCTGTTGGTTGGTTTTTGGTCAATTTCAGGTCGGTTCCAGGTCAGTTTTGATCAGTTTTGGTCAGTTTTTAGTCTGTTGGTTGATCTTTGGTAAATTTCAGGTCAGTTCCAGGTCAGTTTTGGTCAGTTTTTAGTCTGTTGGTTGGTCTGTGGTCAATTTCAGGTCAGTTTTGATCAGTTTTGGTCTGTTTCTAGTCTGTAGGTTGTTTTGTCGTCAATTTCAGGTCAGTTCCAGGTCAGATTTGATCAGTTTTGGTCTGTTTCTAGTCTATTGGTTGGTCTGTGGTCAATTTCAGGTCAGTTCCAGGTCAGTTTTGATCAGTTTTGGTCAGGTTTTTAGTCTGTTGGTTGGTTTTTCGTCAATTTCAGGTCAGTTCCAGGTCAGATTTGAGCAGTTTTGGTCTGTTTCTAGTCTGTTGGTTGGTTTTTGGTCAATTTCAGGTCAGTTCCAGGTCAGTTTTGGTCAGTCTTTAGTCTGTTGGTTGGTCTTTGGTCAATTTCAGGTCGGTTCCAGATCAGTTTTGATCAGTTTTGGTCTGTTTGTAGTCTGTTGGTTGGTCTTTGGTCATATCAGGGCAGTTCCAGGTCAGTTTTTAGTCTGTTGGTTGGTTTTTGGTCAATTTGAGGTCGGTGCCAGGTCAGTTTTGATCAGTTTTGGTCTGTTTCTAGTCTGTTGGTTGGTCTGTGGTCAATTTCAGGTCAGTTCCAGGTCAGTTTTGGTCAGTTTTTAGTCTGTAGGTTGGTCTTTGGTCAATTTCTGGGCAGTTCCAGGTCAGTTTTGATCAGTTTTTAGTCTGTTGGTTGGTTTTTGGTCACTTTTCCTGTGAGATTTGGTCAGTTTTTAGTCTGTTTCTAGTCTGTTGGTTGGTTTTTGGTCAATTTGTGGTCAGTTCCAGGTCAGTTTTGATCAATTTTTAGTCTGTTTCTTGTCTGTTGGTTGGTCTTTGGTCAATTTCAGGTCAGTTCCAGGTCAGTTTTGGTCAGTTTTTAGTCTGTTGGTTGGTTTTTGGTCACTTTTCCTGTGAGTTTTGGTCAGTTTTTAGTCTGTTGTTTGGTTTTTGGTCAATTTCAGGTCGGTTCCAGGTCAGTTTTGATCAGTTTTGGTCTGTTTCTAGTCTGTCGGTTGGTCTTTGGTCAATTTCAGGGCAGTTCCAGGTCAGTTTTTAGTCTGTTGGTTGGTCTGTGGTCAATTTCAGGTCAGTTCCAGGTCAGTTTTGATCAGTTTTGGTCAGTTTTTAGTCTGCATGTTGGTTTTTGGTCAATTTCAGGTCGGTTCGAGGTCAGTTTTGATCAGTTTTGGTCTGTTTGTTGGTCTTTGGTCAATTTCAGGTCAGTTCCAGGTCAGTTTTGATCAGTTTTGGTCTGTTTCTAGTCTGTTGTTCGGTCTGTGGTCAATTTCAGGTCAGTTCCAGGCCACTCTTGATCAGTTTCTAGTCTGTTGGTTAATCTTTGGTAAATTTCAGGTCAGTTCCAGGTCAGTTTTGGTCAGTTTTTAGTCTGTTGGTTGGTCTGTGGTCAATTTCAGGTCAGTTTTGATCAGTTTTGGTCTGTTTCTAGTCTGTTGGTTGGTTTTTGGTCAATTTCAGGTCAGTTCTAGGTCAGTTCTGATCAGTTTTGGTCTGTTTCTAGTCTGTTGGTTGGTCTTTGGTCAATTTCAGGTCAGTTCCAGGTCAGTTTTGATCAGTTTTGGTCTGTTTCTAGTCTGTTGGTTGGTCTTTGGTCAATTTCAGGTCAGTTCCAGGTCAGTTTTGATCAGTTTTTAGTCTGTTGGTTGGTTTTTGGTCACTTTTCCTGTGAGTCTTGGTCAGTTTTTAGTCTGTTGGTTGGTTTTTGGTCAATTTCAGGTCAGTTCCAGGTCAGTTTTGATCAGTTTTGGTCTGTTTCTAGTCTGTTGGTTGGTCTTTGGTCAATTTCAGGTCAGTTCCAGGTCAGATTTGATCAGTTTTGGTCTGTTTCTAGTCTGTTGGTTGGTTTTTGGTCAATTTCTGGTCAGTTCCAGGTCAGTTTTGGTCAGTTTTTAGTCTGTTGGTTGGTCTGTGGTCAATTTCAGGTCAGTTTTGATCAGTTTTGGTCTGTTTCTAGTCTGTAGGTTGTTTTGTCGTCAATTTCAGGTCAGTTCCAGGTCAGATTTGATCAGTTTTGGTCTGTTTCTAGTCTGTTGGTCGGTCTGTGGTCAATTTCAGGTCAGTTCCAGGCCACTCTTGATCAGTTTCTAGTCTGTTGGTTAATCTTTGGTAAATTTCAGGTCAGTTCCAGGTCAGTTTTGGTCAGTTTTTAGTCTGTTGGTTGGTCTGTGGTCAATTTCAGGTCAGTTTTGATCAGTTTTGGTCTGTTTCTAGTCTGTAGGTTGTTTTGTCGTCAATTTCAGGTCAGTTCCAGGTCAGATTTGATCAGTTTTGGTCTGTTTCTAGTCTGTTGGTTGGTTTTTGGTCAATTTCAGGTCGGTTCCAGGTCAGTTTTGGTCAGTTTTTAGTCTGTAGGTTGGTCTTTGGTCAATTTCAGGGCAGTTCCAGGTCAGTTTTTAGTCTGTTGGTTGGTATTTGGTCAATTTCAGGTCGGTTCCAGATCAGTTTTGATCAGTTTTGGTCTGTTTCTAGTCTGTTGGTTGGTCTTTGGTCAATTTCAGGGCAGTTCCAGGTCAGTTTTTAGTCTGTTGGTTGGTTTTTGGTCAATTTGAGGTCGGTGCCAGGTCAGTTTTGATCAGTTTTGGTCTGTTTCTAGTCTGTTGGTTGGTCTTTGGTCAATTTCAGGTCAGTTCCAGGTCAGTTTTTAGTCTGTTGGTTGGTCTTTGGTCAATTTCAGGTCAGTTCTAGGTCAGTTTTGGTCAGTTTTTAGTCTGTTGGTTGGTTTTTGGTCACTTTTCCTGTGAGTTGTGGTCAGTTTTTAGTCTGTTGTTTGGTTTTTGGTCAATTTCAGGTCGGTTCCAGGTCAGTTTTGATCAGTTTTGGTCTGTTTCTAGTCTGTCGGTTGGTCTTTGGTCAATTTCAGGGCAGTTCCAGGTCAGTTTTTAGTCTGTTGGTTGGTCTGTGGTCAATTTCAGGTCAGTTCCAGGTCAGTTTTGATCAGTTTTGGTCAGTGTTTAGTCTGCATGTTGGTTTTTGGTCAATTTCAGGTCGGTTCGAGGTCAGTTTTGATCAGTTTTGGTCTGTTTCTAGTCTGTTGGTTGGTCTTTGGTCAATTTGTGGTCAGTTCCAGGTCAGTTTTGATCAGTTTTGGTCAGTTTTTAGTCTGCATGTTGGTTTTTGGTCAATTTCAGGTCGGTTCCAGGTCAGTTTTGGTCAGTTTCTAGTCTGTTGGTTGGTTTTTGGTCACTTTTCCTGTGAGTCTTGGTCAGTTTTAAGTCTGTTGGTTGGTTTTTGGTCAATTTCAGGTCAGTTCCAGGTCAGATTTGATCAGTTTTGGTCTGTTTCTAGTCTGTTGGTTGGTTTTTGGTCAATTTCTGGTCAGTTCCAGGTCAGTTTTGATCAGTTTTTAGTCTGTTGGTTGGTCTGTGGTCAATTTCAGGTCAGTTCTAGGTCAGTTTTGATCAGTTTTGGTCTGTTTCTAGTCTGTAGGTTGTTTTGTCGTCAATTTCAGGTCAGTTCCAGGTCAGATTTGATCAGTTTTGGTCTGTTTCTAGTCTGTTGGTTGGTCTGTGGTCAATTTCAGGTCAGTTCCAGGTCAGTTTTGATCAGTTTTGGTCAGTTTTTAGTCTGTTGGTTGGTTTTTGGTCACTTTTCCTGTGAGATTTGGTCAGTTTTTAGTCTGTTGGTTGGTTTGGTCAATTTCAGGTCGGTTCCAGGTCAGTTTTGATCAGTTTTGGTCTGTTTCTAGTCTGTTGGTTGGTCTGTGGTCAATTTCAGGTCAGTTCTAGGTCATTTTTGATCAGTTTTGGTCTGTTTCTAGTCTGTTGGTTGGTCTTTGGTCAATTTCAGGTCAGTTCCAGGTCAGTTTTGATCAGTTTTGGTCTGTTTCTAGTCTGTTGGTTGGTCTTTGGTCAATTTCAGGTCAGTTCCAGGTCAGTTTTGATCAGTTTTTAGTCTGTTGGTTGGTTTTTGGTCACTTTTCCTGTGAGTCTTGGTCAGTTTTTAGTCTGTTGGTTGGTTTTTGGTCAATTTCAGGTCAGTTCCAGGTCAGTTTTGATCAGTTTTGGTCTGTTTCTAGTCTGTTGGTTGGTCTTTGGTCAATTTCAGGTCAGTTCCAGGTCAGATTTGATCAGTTTTGGTCTGTTTCTAGTCTGTTGGTTGGTTTTTGGTCAATTTCTGGTCAGTTCCAGGTCAGTTTTGGTCAGTTTTTAGTCTGTTGGTTGGTCTGTGGTCAATTTCAGGTCAGTTTTGATCAGTTTTGGTCTGTTTCTAGTCTGTAGGTTGTTTTGTCGTCAATTTCAGGTCAGTTCCAGGTCAGATTTGATCAGTTTTGGTCTGTTTCTAGTCTGTTGGTCGGTCTGTGGTCAATTTCAGGTCAGTTCCAGGCCACTCTTGATCAGTTTCTAGTCTGTTGGTTAATCTTTGGTAAATTTCAGGTCAGTTCCAGGTCAGTTTTGGTCAGTTTTTAGTCTGTTGGTTGGTCTGTGGTCAATTTCAGGTCAGTTTTGATCAGTTTTGGTCTGTTTCTAGTCTGTAGGTTGTTTTGTCGTCAATTTCAGGTCAGTTCCAGGTCAGATTTGATCAGTTTTGGTCTGTTTCTAGTCTGTTGGTTGGTTTTTGGTCAATTTCAGGTCGGTTCCAGGTCAGTTTTGGTCAGTTTTTAGTCTGTAGGTTGGTTTTTGGTCAATTTCAGGGCAGTTCCAGGTCAGTTTTTAGTCTGTTGGTTGGTATTTGGTCAATTTCAGGTCGGTTCCAGATCAGTTTTGATCAGTTTTGGTCTGTTTCTAGTCTGTTGGTTGGTCTTTGGTCAATTTCAGGGCAGTTCCAGGTCAGTTTTTAGTCTGTTGGTTGGTTTTTGGTCAATTTGAGGTCGGTGCCAGGTCAGTTTTGATCAGTTTTGGTCTGTTTCTAGTCTGTTGGTTGGTCTTTGGTCAATTTCAGGTCAGTTCCAGGTCAGTTTTTAGTCTGTTGGTTGGTCTTTGGTCAATTTCAGGTCAGTTCTAGGTCAGTTTTGATCAGTTCTGTCAGTTTTTAGTCTGTAGGTTGGTTTTTGGTCAATTTAGGTCAGTTCCTGTTCAGTTGTGGTCTGTTTCTTAGTCTGTTGTTTGGTTTTTGGTCAATTTCAGGTCAGTTCCAGGTCAGTTTTGATCAGTTTTGGTCTGTTTCTAGTCTGTTGGTTGGTCTTTGGTCAATTTCAGGGCAGTTCCAGGCAGTCCTGATCAGTTTTTAGTCTGTTGGTTGGTCTTTGGTCAATTTCAGGTCAGTTCCAGGTCAGTTTTGGTCAGTTTTTAGTCTGTCTGCTGTTGGTTTTTGGTCAATTTCAGGTCGGTTCCAGGTCAGTTTTGATCAGTTTTGGTCTGTTTTTAGTCTGTTGATTGGTCTTTGGTCAATTTCTGGTCAGTTCCAGGTTCAGTTTTGGTCTGTTTTTAGTCTGTATGGTTGGTCTTTGGTCAATTTCAGGTCAGTTCCAGGCCAGTTTTGGTCAGTTTTTAGTCTGTTGGTTGGTTTTTGGTCAATTTTCCTGGGTCAGTTCCAGGTCAGTTTTGGTCAGTTTTTAGTCTGTTTGTTGGTCTTTTGGTCAATTTCAGGTCAGCTCCAGGTCAGTTTTGATCAGTTTTGGTCTGTTTTTAGTCTGTTGGTTGGTTTTTGGTCAATTTCTGGTCAGTTCCAGGTCAGTTTTGGTCAGTTTTTAGTCTGTTGGTTGGTCTTTGGTCAATTTCTGGGCAGTTCCAGGTCAGTTTTGATCAGTTTTGGTCTGTTTAGTCTGTTGGTTGGTTTCTGGTCACTTTCAGGTCCGTTCCAGGTCAGATTTGGTCAGTTTTGGTCTGTTTCTAGTCTGTTGGTTGGTTTTTGGTCAATTTCAGGTCAGTTCTAGGTCAGTTTTGGTCAGTTTTTAGTCTGTTGGTTGGTTTTTGGTCACTTTTCCTGTGAGTTGTGGTCAGTTTTTAGTCTGTTGTTTGGTTTTTGGTCAATTTCAGGTCGGTTCCAGGTCAGTTTTGATCAGTTTTGGTCTGTTTTTAGTCTGTTGGTTGGTTTTTGGTCACTTTTCATGTGAGATTTGTTCGGTTTTTAGTCTGTTGGTTGGTTTTTGGTCACTTTTCCTTTGAGATTTGGTCTGTTTCTAGTCTGTTGGTTGTTCTGTGGTCAATTTCTGGTCAGTTCCAGGTCAGTTTTGATCAGTTTTTAGTCTGTTGGTTGGTCTGTGGTCAATTTCAGGTCAGTTCTAGGTCAGTTTTGATCAGTTTTGGTCGGTTTCTAGTCTGTTGGTTGGTCTTTGGTCAATTTCAGGTCAGTTCCAGGTCAGTCTTGATCAGTTTTTAGTCTGTTGGTTGGTTTTGGTCAATTTCAGGTTGGTTCCAGGTCAGTTTTGATCAATTTTGGTCAGTTTTTACTCTGTCGGTTGGTTTTTGGTCAATTTCAGGTCGGTTCCAGCTCAGTTTTGATCAGTTTTGGTCAGTTTTTAGTCTGTAGATTGGTTCTTGGTCAATTTCAGGTCAGTTCCAGGTCAGTTTTGATCAGTTTTGGTCTGTTTCTAGTCTGTTGGCTGGTCTGTGGTCAATTTCAGGTCAGTTCCAGGTCAGTTTTGGTCAGTTTTTAGTCTGTTGGTTGATCTGTGGTCAATTTCAGCTCAGTTCCAAGTCAGTTTTGATCAGTTTTTAGTCTGTTGGTTGGTCTTTGGTCAATTTCAGGTCAGTTACAGGTCAGATTTGAGCAGTTTTGGTCTGTTTCTAGTCTGTTGGTTGGTTTTTGGTCAATTTCAGGTCAGTTCCAGGTCAGTTTTAGGTCAGTTTTTAGTCTGTTGGTTGGTCTTTGGTCAATTTCAGGTCGGTTCCAGATCAGTTTTGATCAGTTTTGGTCTGTTTCTAGTCTGTTGGTTGGTCTTTGGTCAATTTCAGGTCAGTTACAGGTCAGTTTTGGTCAGTGTTTTAGTCTGTTGGTTGGTCTTTGGTCAATTTCAGGTCAGTTCCAGGTCAGTTTTGATCAGTTTTTTAGTCTGTTGGTTGGTTTTTGGTCACTTTTCCTGTGAGATTTGGTCAGTTTTTAGTCTGTTGGTTGGTTTTTGGTCAATTTCAGGTCGGTTCCAGGTCAGTTTTGATCAGTTTTGGTCTGTTTCTAGTCTGTTGGTTGGTTTTTGGTCAATTTCAGGTCAGTTCTAGGTCAGTTTTGGTCAGTTTTTTAGCCTGTAGGTTGTTTTTTGGTCAATTTCTGGGCTGTTCCAGGTCAGTTTTAATCAGTTTTGGTCTGTTTCTAGTCTGTTGGTTGATCTGTGGTCAATTTCAGCTCAGTTCCAAGTCAGTTTTGATCAGTTTTTAGTCTGTTGGTTGGTTTTTGGTCAATTTCAGGTCAGTTACAGGTCAGTTTTGGTCAGTGTTTTAGTCTGTTGGTTGGTCTTTGGTCAATTTCAGGTCAGTTCCAGGTCAGTTTTGATCAGTTTTTAGTCTGTTGGTTGGTTTTTGGTCACTTTTCCTGTGAGTCTTGGTCGGTTTTTAGTCTGTTGGTTGGTTTTTGGTCAATTTCAGGTCAGTTCCAGGTCAGATTTGATCAGTTTTGGTCTGTTTCTAGTCTGTTGGTTGGTTTTTGGTCAATTTCTGGTCAGTTCCAGGTCAGTTTTGATCAGTTTTTAGTCTGTTGGTTGGTCTGTGGTCAATTTCAGGTCAGTTCTAGGTCAGTTTTGATCAGTTTTGGTCTGTTTCTAGTCTGTAGGTTGTTTTGTCGTCAATTTCAGGTCAGTTCCAGGTCAGATTTGATCAGTTTTGGTCTGTTTCTAGTCTGTTGGTTGGTTTTTGGTCAATTTTAGGTCAGTTCCAGGTCAGTTTTGGTCTGTTGGTTGGTTTTTGGTCAATTTCAGGTCAGTTCCAGGTCAGTTTTGATCAGTTTTGGTCAGTTTTTAGTCTGTTGGTTGGTTTTTGGTCACGTTTCATGTGAGATTTGTTCAGTTTTTAGTCTGTTGGTTGGTTTTTGGTCACTTTAGTCCTTTGAGATTTGGTCTGTTTCTAGTCTGTTGGTTGTTCTGTGGTCAATTTCTGGTCAGTTCCAGGTCAGTTTTGATCAGTTTTTAGTCTGTTGGTTGGTCTGTGGTCAATTTCAGGTCAGTTCTAGGTCAGTTTTGATCAGTTTTGGTCGGTTTCTAGTCTGTTGGTTGGTCTTTGGTCAATTTCAGGTTGGTTCCAGGTCAGTTTTGGTCAATTTTGGTCAGTTTTTACTCTGTCGGTTGGTTTTTGGTCAATTTCAGGTCGGTTCCAGGTCAGTTTTGATCAGTTTTGGTCAGTTTTTAGTCTGTAGATTGGTTCTTGGTCAATTTCAGGTCAGTTCCAGGTCAGTTTTGATCAGTTTTGGTCTGTTTCTAGTCTGTTGGCTGGTCTGTGGTCAATTTCAGGTCAGTTCCAGGCCAGTATTGATCAGTTTTTAGTCTGTTGGTTGGTCTTTGGTCAATTTCAGGTAAGTTCCAGGTCAGTTTTGGTCAGGTTTTTAGTCTGTTGGTTGGTTTTTCGTCAATTTCAGGTCAGTTCCAGGTCAGATTTGAGCAGTTTTGGTCTGTTTCTAGTCTGTTGGTTGGTTTTTGGTCAATTTCAGGTCAGTTCCAGGTCAGTTTTGGTCAGTTTTTAGTCTGTTGGTTGGTTTTTGGTCAATTTCAGGTCGGTTCCAGGTCAGTTTTGATCAGTTTTGGTCTGTTTCTAGTCTGTTGGTTGGTCTTTGGTCAATTTCAGGTCAGTTCCAGGTCAGTTTTGATCAGTTTTTAGTCTGTCGGTTGGATTTTTGGTCAATTTCAGGTCGGTTCCAGGTCAGTTTTGATCAGTTCTGGTCAGTTTTTAGTCTGTAGATTGGTTTTTGGTCAATTTCAGGTCAGTTCCAGTTCAGTTTTGGTCTGTTTCTAGTCTGTTGGTTGGTCTTTGGTCAATTTCAGGTCAGTTCCAGGTCAGTTTTGATCAGTTTTGGTCTGTTTCTAGTCTGTTGGTTGGTCTGTGGTCAATATCAGGTCAGTTCCAGGCCAGTCCTGATCAGTTTCTAGTCTGTTGGTTGGTCTTTGGTCAATTTCAGGTCAGTTACAGGTCAGTTTTGGTCAGTTTTTAGTCTGTTGTGTGGTTTTTGGTCAATTTCAGGTCGGTTCCAGGTCAGTTTTGATCAGTTCTGGTCAGTTTTTAGTCTGTAGATTGGTTTTTGGTCAATTTCAGGTCAGTTCCAGTTCAGTTTTGGTCTGTTTCTAGTCTGTTGGTTGGTCTGTGGTCAATTTCAGGTCAGTTCCAGGCCAGTCTTGATCAGTTTTTAGTCTGTTGGTTGGTTTTTGGTCAATTTCAGGTCAGTTCCAGGTCAGTTTTGGTCAGTTTTTAGTCTGTTTGTTGGTCTTTCGTCAATTTCAGGTCAGCTCCAGGTCAGTTTTGATCAGTTTTGGTCAGTTTTTAGTCTGTTGGTTGGTTTTTGGTCAATTTCAGGTCAGTTCCAGGTCAGTTTTGGTCAGTTTTTAGTCTGTAGGTTGGTCTTTGGTCAATTTCTGGGCAGTTCCAGGTCAGTTTTGATCAGTTTTTAGTCTGTTGGTTGGTTTCTGGTCACTTTTCCTGAGAGATTTGGTCAGTTTTTAGTCTGTTTCTAGTCTGTTGGTTGGTTTTTGGTCAATTTCAGGTCAGTTCTAGGTCAGTTTTGGTCAGTTTTTAGTCTGTTGGTTGGTTTTTGGTCACTTTTCCTCTGAGTTGTGGTCAGTTTTTAGTCTGTTGTTTGGTTTTTGGTCAATTTCAGGTCGGTTCCAGGTCAGTTTTGATCAGTTTTGGTCAGTTTTTAGTCTGCATGTTGGTTTTTGGTCAATTTCAGGTCGGTTCGAGGTCAGTTTTGATCAGTTTTGGTCTGTTTCTAGTCTGTTGGTTGGTCTTTGGTCAATTTCTGGTCAGTTCCAGGTCAGTTTTGATCAGTTTTGGTCAGTTTTTAGTCTGCATGTTGGTTTTTGGTCAATTTCAGGTCGGTTCCAGGTCAGTTTTGGTCAGTTTCTAGTCTGTTGGTTGGTCTTTGGTCAATTTCAGGTCAGTTCCAGGTCAGTTTTGATCAGTTTTTAGTCTGTTGGTTGGTTTTTGGTCAATTTCAGGTTGGTTCCAGGTCAGTTTTGATCAATTTTGGTCAGTTTTTACTCTGTCGGTTGGTTTTTTGGTCAATTTCAGGTCGGTTCCAGGTCAGTTTTGATCAGTTCTGGTCAGTTTTTAGTCTGTAGATTGGTTTTTGGTCAATTTCAGGTCAGTTCCAGGTCAGTTTTGGTCTGTTTCTAGTCTGTTGGTTGGTCTGTGGTCAATTTCAGGTCAGTTCCAGGCCAGTCTTGATCAGTTTTTAGTCTGTTGGTTGGTTTTTGGTCAATTTCAGGTCAGTTCCAGGTCAGTTTTGGTCAGTTTTTGTCAGTTTTTAGTCTGTTGGTTGGTCTTTGGTCAATTTCAGGTCGGTTCCAGGTCAGTTTTGATCAGTTTTTAGTATGTAGGTTGGTTTTTGGTCAATTTCAGGTCGGTTCCAGGTCAGTTTTGATCAGTATTGGTCAGTTTTTAGTCTGTTGGTTGGTCTTTGGTCAATTTCAGGTCAGTTCCAGGTCAGTGTTGATCAGTTTTGGTCAGTTTTTAGTCTGTTGGTTGGTTCTTGGTCAATTTCAGGTCAGTTCCAGGTCAGTTCCAGGTCAGTTTTGATCAGTTTTGGTCAGTTTTTAGTCTGTAGGTTGTTTTGTCGTCAATTTCAGGTCAGTTACAGGTCAGTTTTGATCAGTTTTGGTCAGGTTTTAGGCTGTAGGTTGTTTTTTCGTCAATTTCAGGTCAGTTCCAGGTCAGATTTGATCAGTTTTGGTCTGTTTTTAGTCTGTTGGTTGGTCTGTGGTCAATTTCAGGTCAGTTCCAGGTCAGTTTTGGTCAGTTTTTAGTCTGTTGGTTGGTCTTTGGTCAATTTCAGGTCAGTTCCAGGTCAGTTCTGGTCAGTTTTTAGTCTGTTGGTTGGTCTTTGGTCAATTTCAGGGCAGTTCCCGGTCAGTTTTTAGGCTGTTGGTTGGTTTTTGGTCAATTTCAGGTCAGTTCCAGGTCAGTTTTGATCAGTCATTAGTCTGTTGGTTGGTCTTTGGTCAATTTCAGGTCAGTTTTGGTCAGTTTTTAGTCTGTAGGTTGTTTTGTCGTCAATTTCAGGTCAGTTCCAGGTCAGTTTTGATCAGTTTTGGTCAGTTTTTAGTCTGTAGGTTGTTTTTTCGTCAATTTCAGGTCAGTTCCAGGTCAGTTTTGATCAGTTTTGGTCTGTTTCTAGTCTGTTGGTTGGTCTGTGGTCAACTTCAGGTCAGTTCCAGGCCAGTCTTGATCAGTTTCTAGTCTGTTGGTTTGTCTTTGGTCAATTTCAGGTCAGTTCCAGGTCAGTTTTGATCAGTTTTGGTCAGTTTTTAGTCTGTTGGTTGGTCTTTGGTCAATTTCAGGTCAGTTCCAGGTCAGTTTTGATCAGTTTTGGTCAGTTTTTAGTCTGTTGGTTGGATTTGGGTCACTTTCCCTGTGAGTTTTGGTCAGTTTTTAGTCTGTTGGTTGGTTTTTGGTCAATTTCATGTCGGTTCCAGGTCAGTTTTGATCAGTTTTGGTCTGTTTCTAGTCTGTTGGTTGGTCTGTGGTCAATTTCAGGTCAGTTCCAGGTCAGTTTTGGTAAGTTATTAGTCTGTTGGTTGGTCTTTGGTCAATTTCAGGTCAGTTTTGGTCAGTTTTTAGTCTGTAGGTTGGTCTTTGGTCAATTTCAGGTCAGTTTTGGTCAGTTATTAGTCTGTTGGTTGGTCTTTGGTCAATTTCAGGTCAGTTTTGGTCAGTTTTTAGTCTGTAGGTTGGTCTTTGGTCAATTTCAGGCCAGTTTTGGTCAGTTTTTAGTCTGTTGGTTGGTTTTTGGTCAATTTCAGGTCAGTTCCAGGTCAGTTTTGATCAGTCATTAGTCTGTTGGTTGGCCTTTGGTCAATTTCAGATCAGTTTTGGTCGGTTTCTAGTCTGTTGGTTGGTCTTTGGTCAATTTCAGGTCAGTTTTGGTCAGTTTTTAGTCTGTTGGTTGGTCTTTGGTCAATTTCAGGGCAGTTCCAGGTCAGTTTTGATCAGTTTTGGTCAGTTTTTAGTCTGTAGGTTGGTTCTTGGTCAATTTCAGGTCAGTTCCAGGTCAGTTTTGATCAGTTTTTAGTCTGTTGGTTGGTCTGTGGTCAATTTCAGGTCAGTTCTAGGTCAGTTTTGATCAGTTTTGGTCGGTTTCTAGTCTGTTGGTTGGTCTTTGGTCAATTTCAGGTTAGTTCCAGGTCAGTCTTGATCAGTTTTTAGTCTGTAGGTTGGTTTTTGGTCAATTTCAGGTCAGTTCCAGGTCAGTTTTGATCAGTTTTGGTCTGTTCCTATTCTGTCGGTTGGTCTTTGGTCAATTTCAGGTCAGTTCCAGGTCAGTTTTGGTCAGTTTTTAGTCTGTTGGTTGGTCTTTGGTCAATTTCAGGGCAGTTCCTGGTCAGTTTTTAGGCTGTTGGTTGGTTTTTGGTCAATTTCAGGTCAGTTCCAGGTCAGTTTTGATCAGTCATTAGTCTTTTGGTTGGTCTTTGGTCAATTTCAGGTCAGTTTTGATCAGTTTTGGTCAGTTTTTAGTCTGTAGGTTGTTTTGTCGTCAATTTCAGGTCAGTTACAGGTCAGTTTTGATCAGTTTTGGTCAGGTTTTAGGCTGTAGGTTGTTTTTTCGTCAATTTCAGGTCAGTTCCAGGTCAGATTTGATCAGTTTTGGTCTGTTTTTAGTCTGTTGGTTGGTCTGTGGTCAATTTCAGGTCAGTTCCAGGTCAGTTTTGGTCAGTTTTTAGTCTGTTGGTTGGTCTTTGGTCAATTTCAGGTCAGTTCCAGGTCAGTTCTGGTCAGTTTTTAGTCTGTTGGTTGGTCTTTGGTCAATTTCAGGTCAGTTTTGGTCAGTTTTTAGTCTGTAGGTTGTTTTGTCGTCAATTTCAGGTCAGTTCCAGGTCAGTTTTGATCAGTTTTGGTCTGTTTCTAGTCTGTTGGTTGGTCTGTGGTCAACTTCAGGTCAGTTCCAGGCCAGTCTTGATCAGTTTCTAGTCTGTTGGTTTGTCTTTGGTCAATTTCAGGTCAGTTCCAGGTCAGTTTTGATCAGTTTTGGTCAGTTTTTAGTCTGTTGGTTGGTCTTTGGTCAATTTCAGGTCAGTTCCAGGTCAGTTTTGATCAGTTTTGGTCAGTTTTTAGTCTGTTGGTTGGATTTGGGTCACTTTCCCTGTGAGTTTTGGTCAGTTATTAGTCTGTAGGTTGGTCTTTGGTCAATTTCAGGTCAGTTTTGGTCAGTTATTAGTCTGTTGGTTGGTCTTTGGTCAATTTCAGGTCAGTTTTGGTCAGTTTTTAGTCTGTAGGTTGGTCTTTGGTCAATTTCAGGCCAGTTTTGGTCAGTTTTTAGTCTGTTGGTTGGTTTTTGGTCAATTTCAGGTCAGTTCCAGGTCAGTTTTGATCAGTCATTAGTCTGTTGGTTGGTCTTTGGTCAATTTCAGATCAGTTTTGGTCGGTTTCTAGTCTGTTGGTTGGTCTTTGGTCAATTTCAGGTCAGTCCCAGGTCAGTTTTGATCAGTTTTGGTCTGTTGTCTGGTTTTCGGTCAATTTCAGGTAAGTTCCAGGTCAGTTTTGATCAGTTTTGGTCTGTTTCTAGTCTGTTGGTTGGTCTTTGGTCAATTTCAGGTCAGGTCCAGGTCAGTTTTGGTTAGTTGATAGTCTGTTGGTTGGTTTTTGGTCACTTTTCATGTGAGTTTTGTCCAGTTTTTAGTCTGTTGGTTGGTTTTTGGTCACTTTTCATTTGAGTTTTGGTCAGTTTTTAGTCTGTTGGTTGGTTTTTGGTTAATTTCAGGTCGGTTCCAGGTCAGTTTTGATCAGTTTTGTTCACTTTTTAGTTTGTTGGTTGGTTTTTGGTCAATTTCAGGTCAGTTCCAGGTCAGTTTTGATCAGTTTTGGTCAGTTTTTAGTCTGTTGGTTGGTTTTTGGTTAATTTCAGGTCAGTTCCAGGTCAGTTTTGATCAGTTTTGGTCAGTTTTTTAGTCAGTTTTTAGTCTGTTGGTTTCGTTTTTGGTCAATTTCAGCTCAGTTCCAGGTCTGTTTTGGTTAATTTTCTTTAGTTTTTAGTCTGTTGGTTGGTTTTTGGTCAATTTTCAGTTCCGTTTTGGTCAGTTTTTAGTCTGTTGGTTGGTTTTTGGTTAATTTCAGGTCGGTTCCAGGTCAGTTTTGATCAGTTTTGTTCACTTTTTAGTTTGTTGGTTGGTTTTTGGTCAATTTCAGGTCAGTTCCAGGTCAGTTTTGATCAGTTTTGGTCAGTTTTTAGTCTGTTGGTTGGTTTTTGGTTAATTTCAGGTCAGTTCCAGGTCAGTTTTGATCAGTTTTGGTCAGTTTTTAGTCAGTTTTTAGTCTGTTGGTTTCGTTTTGGTCAATTTCAGCTCAGTTCCAGGTCAGTTTTGATGAGTTTTCTTCAGTTTGTAGTCTGTTGGTTGGTTATTGGTCAATTTCAGGTCAGTTCCAGGTCTGTTTTGGTTAATTTTCTTTAGTTTTTAGTCTGTTGGTTGGTTTTTGGTCAATTTTCAGTTCCGTTTTGGTCAGTTTTTAGTCTGTTGGTTGGTCTTTGGTCAATTTCAGGTCAGTTCCAGGTCAGTTTTGATCAATTTTGGTCAGTTTTTAGTCTGTTGGTTGGTTTTTGGTCAATTACAGGTCAGTTCCAGGTCAGTTTTGGTCAGTTTTTAGTCTGTTGGTTGGTTTTTGGTCACTTTTTATGTGAGTTTTGGTCAGTTTTTTGTCTGTTGGTTGGTTTTTGGTTAATTTCACGTCGGTTCCAGGTCAGTTTTCATCAATTTTGGTCAGTTTTTAGTCTGTTGGTTGGTTTTTGGTCACTTTTTATGTGAGTTTTCTTCAGTTTTTAGTCTGTTGGTTGGTTTTTGGTCAATTTTCAGCTCGGTTCCAGGTCAGTTTTGATCAGTTTTGGTCAGTTTTTAGTCTGTTGGTTGGTTTTTGGTCAGTTTCAGGTCAGTTGCAGGTCAGTCTTGATCAGTTTTGGTCAGTTTTTAGTCTGTTGGTTTCGTTTTTGGTCAATTTCAGGTCAGTTCCAGGTCAGTTTTGATCAGTTTTGGTCTGTTTCTAGTCTGTCGGTTGGTCTTTGGTCAATTTCAGGGCAGTTCCAGGTCAGTTTTTAGTCTGTTGGTTGGTCTGTGGTCAATTTCAGGTCAGTTCCAGGTCAGTTTTGATCAGTTTTGGTCAGTTTTTTAGTCTGCATGTTGGTTTTTGGTCAATTTCAGGTCGGTTCGAGGTCAGTTTTGATCAGTTTTGGTCTGTTTCTAGTCTGTTGGTTGGTCTTTGGTCAATTTCTGGTCAGTTCCAGGTCAGTTTTGATCAGTTTTGGTCAGTTTTTAGTCTGCATGTTGGTTTTTGGTCAATTTCAGGTCGGTTCCAGGTCAGTTTTGGTCAGTTTCTAGTCTGTTGGTTGGTCTTTGGTCAATTTCAGGTCAGTTCCAGGTCAGTTTTGATCAGTTTTTAGTCTGTTGGTTGGTTTTTGGTCAATTTCAGGTTGGTTCCAGGTCAGTTTTGATCAATTTTGGTCAGTTTTTACTCTGTCGGTTGGTTTTTGGTCAATTTCAGGTCGGTTCCAGGTCAGTTTTGATCAGTTCTGGTCAGTTTTTAGTCTGTAGATTGGTCTTTGGTCAATTTCAGGTCAGTTCCAGGTCAGTTTTGGTCTGTTTCTAGTCTGTTGGTTGGTCTGTGGTCAATTTCAGGTCAGTTCCAGGCCAGTCTTGATCAGTTTTTAGTCTGTTGGTTGGTCTTTGGTCAATTTCAGGTCGGTTCCAGGTCAGTTTTGATCAGTTTTTAGTATGTAGGTTGGTTTTTGGTCAATTTCAGGTCGGTTCCAGGTCAGTTTTGATCAGTATTGGTCAGTTTTTAGTCTGTTGGTTGGTCTTTGGTCAATTTCAGGTCAGTTCCAGGTCAGTTCCAGGTCAGTTTTGATCAGTTTTGGTCAGTTTTTAGTCTGTAGGTTGTTTTGTCGTCAATTTCAGGTCAGTTACAGGTCAGTTTTGATCAGTTTTGGTCAGGTTTTAGGCTGTAGGTTGTTTTTTCGTCAATTTCAGGTCAGTTCCAGGTCAGATTTGATCAGTTTTGGTCTGTTTTTAGTCTGTTGGTTGGTCTGTGGTCAATTTCAGGTCAGTTCCAGGTCAGTTTTGGTCAGTTTTTAGTCTGTTGGTTGGTCTTTGGTCAATTTCAGGTCAGTTCCAGGTCAGTTCTGGTCAGTTTTTAGTCTGTTGGTTGGTCTTTGGTCAATTTCAGGGCAGTTCCCGGTCAGTTTTTAGGCTGTTGGTTGGTTTTTGGTCAATTTCAGGTCAGTTCCAGGTCAGTTTTGATCAGTCATTAGTCTGTTGGTTGGTCTTTGGTCAATTTCAGGTCAGTTTTGGTCAGTTTTTAGTCTGTAGGTTGTTTTGTCGTCAATTTCAGGTCAGTTCCAGGTCAGTTTTGATCAGTTTTGGTCAGTTTTTTAGTCTGTAGGTTGTTTTTTCGTCAATTTCAGGTCAGTTCCAGGTCAGTTTTGATCAGTTTTGGTCTGTTTCTAGTCTGTTGGTTGGTCTGTGGTCAACTTCAGGTCAGTTCCAGGCCAGTCTTGATCAGTTTCTAGTCTGTTGGTTTGTCTTTGGTCAATTTCAGGTCAGTTCCAGGTCAGTTTTGATCAGTTTTGGTCAGTTTTTAGTCTGTTGGTTGGTCTTTGGTCAATTTCAGGTCAGTTCCAGGTCAGTTTTGATCAGTTTTGGTCAGTTTTTAGTCTGTTGGTTGGATTTGGGTCACTTTCCCTGTGAGTTTTGGTCAGTTTTTAGTCTGTTGGTTGGTTTTTGGTCAATTTCATGTCGGTTCCAGGTCAGTTTTGATCAGTTTTGGTCTGTTTCTAGTCTGTTGGTTGGTCTGTGGTCAATTTCAGGTCAGTTCCAGGTCAGTTTTGGTAAGTTATTAGTCTGTTGGTTGGTCTTTGGTCAATTTCAGGTCAGTTTTGGTCAGTTTTTAGTCTGTAGGTTGGTCTTTGGTCAATTTCAGGTCAGTTTTGGTCAGTTATTAGTCTGTTGGTTGGTCTTTGGTCAATTTCAGGTCAGTTTTGGTCAGTTTTTAGTCTGTAGGTTGGTCTTTGGTCAATTTCAGGCCAGTTTTGGTCAGTTTTTAGTCTGTTGGTTGGTTTTTGGTCAATTTCAGGTCAGTTCCAGGTCAGTTTTGATCAGTCATTAGTCTGTTGGTTGGCCTTTGGTCAATTTCAGATCAGTTTTGGTCGGTTTCTAGTCTGTTGGTTGGTCTTTGGTCAATTTCAGGTCAGTTTTGGTCAGTTTTTAGTCTGTTGGTTGGTCTTTGGTCAATTTCAGGGCAGTTCCAGGTCAGTTTTGATCAGTTTTGGTCAGTTTTTAGTCTGTAGGTTGGTTCTTGGTCAATTTCAGGTCAGTTCCAGGTCAGTTTTGATCAGTTTTTAGTCTGTTGGTTGGTCTGTGGTCAATTTCAGGTCAGTTCTAGGTCAGTTTTGATCAGTTTTGGTCGGTTTCTAGTCTGTTGGTTGGTCTTTGGTCAATTTCAGGTTAGTTCCAGGTCAGTCTTGATCAGTTTTTAGTCTGTAGGTTGGTTTTTGGTCAATTTCAGGTCAGTTCCAGGTCAGTTTTGATCAGTTTTGGTCTGTTCCTATTCTGTCGGTTGGTCTTTGGTCAATTTCAGGTCAGTTCCAGGTCAGTTTTGGTCAGTTTTTAGTCTGTTGGTTGGTCTTTGGTCAATTTCAGGGCAGTTCCTGGTCAGTTTTTAGGCTGTTGGTTGGTTTTTGGTCAATTTCAGGTCAGTTCCAGGTCAGTTTTGATCAGTCATTAGTCTTTTGGTTGGTCTTTGGTCAATTTCAGGTCAGTTTTGATCAGTTTTGGTCAGTTTTTAGTCTGTAGGTTGTTTTGTCGTCAATTTCAGGTCAGTTACAGGTCAGTTTTGATCAGTTTTGGTCAGGTTTTAGGCTGTAGGTTGTCTTTTCGTCAATTTCAGGTCAGTTCCAGGTCAGATTTGATCAGTTTTGGTCTGTTTTTAGTCTGTTGGTTGGTCTGTGGTCAATTTCAGGTCAGTTCCAGGTCAGTTTTGGTCAGTTTTTAGTCTGTTGGTTGGTCTTTGGTCAATTTCAGGTCAGTTCCAGGTCAGTTCTGGTCAGTTTTTAGTCTGTTGGTTGGTCTTTGGTCAATTTCAGGTCAGTTTTGGTCAGTTTTTAGTCTGTAGGTTGTTTTGTCGTCAATTTCAGGTCAGTTCCAGGTCAGTTTTGATCAGTTTTGGTCTGTTTCTAGTCTGTTGGTTGGTCTGTGGTCAACTTCAGGTCAGTTCCAGGCCAGTCTTGATCAGTTTCTAGTCTGTTGGTTTGTCTTTGGTCAATTTCAGGTCAGTTCCAGGTCAGTTTTGATCAGTTTTGGTCAGTTTTTTAGTCTGTTGGTTGGTCTTTGGTCAATTTCAGGTCAGTTCCAGGTCAGTTTTGATCAGTTTTGGTCAGTTTTTAGTCTGTTGGTTGGATTTGGGTCACTTTCCCTGTGAGTTTTGGTCAGTTATTAGTCTGTAGGTTGGTCTTTGGTCAATTTCAGGTCAGTTTTGGTCAGTTATTAGTCTGTTGGTTGGTCTTTGGTCAATTTCAGGTCAGTTTTGGTCAGTTTTTAGTCTGTAGGTTGGTCTTTGGTCAATTTCAGGCCAGTTTTGGTCAGTTTTTAGTCTGTTGGTTGGTTTTTGGTCAATTTCAGGTCAGTTCCAGGTCAGTTTTGATCAGTCATTAGTCTGTTGGTTGGTCTTTGGTCAATTTCAGATCAGTTTTGGTCGGTTTCTAGTCTGTTGGTTGGTCTTTGGTCAATTTCAGGTCAGTCCCAGGTCAGTTTTGATCAGTTTTGGTCTGTTGTCTGGTTTTCGGTCAATTTCAGGTAAGTTCCAGGTCAGTTTTGATCAGTTTTGGTCTGTTTCTAGTCTGTTGGTTGGTCTTTGGTCAATTTCAGGTCAGGTCCAGGTCAGTTTTGGTTAGTTGATAGTCTGTTGGTTGGTTTTTGGTCACTTTTCATGTGAGTTTTGTCCAGTTTTTAGTCTGTTGGTTGGTTTTTGGTCACTTTTCATTTGAGTTTTGGTCAGTTTTTAGTCTGTTGGTTGGTTTTTGGTTAATTTCAGGTCGGTTCCAGGTCAGTTTTGATCAGTTTTGTTCACTTTTTAGTTTGTTGGTTGGTTTTTGGTCAATTTCAGGTCAGTTCCAGGTCAGTTTTGATCAGTTTTGGTCAGTTTTTAGTCTGTTGGTTGGTTTTTGGTTAATTTCAGGTCAGTTCCAGGTCAGTTTTGATCAGTTTTGGTCAGTTTTTAGTCAGTTTTTAGTCTGTTGGTTTCGTTTTTTGGTCAATTTCAGCTCAGTTCCAGGTCTGTTTTGGTTAATTTTCTTTAGTTTTTAGTCTGTTGGTTGGTTTTTGGTCAATTTTCAGTTCCGTTTTGGTCAGTTTTTAGTCTGTTGGTTGGTTTTTGGTTAATTTCAGGTCGGTTCCAGGTCAGTTTTGATCAGTTTTGTTCACTTTTTAGTTTGTTGGTTGGTTTTTGGTCAATTTCAGGTCCGTTCCAGGTCAGTTTTGATCAGTTTTGGTCAGTTTTTAGTCTGTTGGTTGGTTTTTGGTTAATTTCAGGTCAGTTCCAGGTCAGTTTTGATCAGTTTTGGTCAGTTTTTAGTCAGTTTTTAGTCTGTTGGTTTCGTTTTTTGGTCAATTTCAGCTCAGTTCCAGGTCAGTTTTGATGAGTTTTCTTCAGTTTGTAGTCTGTTGGTTGGTTATTGGTCAATTTCAGGTCAGTTCCAGGTCTGTTTTGGTTAATTTTCTTTAGTTTTTAGTCTGTTGGTTGGTTTTTGGTCAATTTTCAGTTCCGTTTTGGTCAGTTTTTAGTCTGTTGGTTGGTCTTTGGTCAATTTCAGGTCAGTTCCAGGTCAGTTTTGATCAATTTTGGTCAGTTTTTAGTCTGTTGGTTGGTTTTTGGTCAATTACAGGTCAGTTCCAGGTCAGTTTTGGTCAGTTTTTAGTCTGTTGGTTGGTTTTTGGTCACTTTTTATGTGAGTTTTGGTCAGTTTTTTGTCTGTTGGTTGGTTTTTGGTTAATTTCACGTCGGTTCCAGGTCAGTTTTCATCAATTTTGGTCAGTTTTTTAGTCTGTTGGTTGGTTTTTGGTCACTTTTTTATGTGAGTTTTCTTCAGTTTTTAGTCTGTTGGTTGGTTTTTGGTCAATTTTCAGCTCGGTTCCAGGTCAGTTTTGATCAGTTTTGGTCAGTTTTTAGTCTGTTGGTTGGTTTTTGGTCAGTTTCAGGTCAGTTGCAGGTCAGTCTTGATCAGTTTTGGTCAGTTTTTAGTCTGTTGGTTTCGTTTTTGGTCAATTTCAGGTCAGTTCCAGGTCAGTTTTGATCAGTTTTGGTCTGTTTCTAGTCTGTCGGTTGGTCTTTGGTCAATTTCAGGGCAGTTCCAGGTCAGTTTTTAGTCTGTTGGTTGGTCTGTGGTCAATTTCAGGTCAGTTCCAGGTCAGTTTTGATCAGTTTTGGTCAGTTTTTTAGTCTGCATGTTGGTTTTTGGTCAATTTCAGGTCGGTTCGAGGTCAGTTTTGATCAGTTTTGGTCTGTTTCTAGTCTGTTGGTTGGTCTTTGGTCAATTTTTGGTCAGTTCCAGGTCAGTTTTGATCAGTTTTGGTCAGTTTTTAGTCTGCATGTTGGTTTTTGGTCAATTTCAGGTCGGTTCCAGGTCAGTTTTGGTCAGTTTCTAGTCTGTTGGTTGGTCTTTGGTCAATTTCAGGTCAGTTCCAGGTCAGTTTTGATCAGTTTTTAGTCTGTTGGTTGGTTTTTGGTCAATTTCAGGTTGGTTCCAGGTCAGTTTTGATCAATTTTGGTCAGTTTTTACTCTGTCGGTTGGTTTTTTGGTCAATTTCAGGTCGGTTCCAGGTCAGTTTTGATCAGTTCTGGTCAGTTTTTAGTCTGTAGATTGGTCTTTGGTCAATTTCAGGTCAGTTCCAGGTCAGTTTTGGTCTGTTTCTAGTCTGTTGGTTGGTCTGTGGTCAATTTCAGGTCAGTTCCAGGCCAGTCTTGATCAGTTTTTAGTCTGTTGGTTGGTCTTTGGTCAATTTCAGGTCGGTTCCAGGTCAGTTTTGATCAGTTTTTAGTATGTGGGTTGGTTTTTGGTCAATTTCAGGTCGGTTCCAGGTCAGTTTTGATCAGTATTGGTCAGTTTTTAGTCTGTTGGTTGGTCTTTGGTCAATTTCAGGTCAGTTCCAGGTCAGTTCCAGGTCAGTTTTGATCAGTTTTGGTCAGTTTTTAGTCTGTAGGTTGTTTTGTCGTCAATTTCAGGTCAGTTACAGGTCAGTTTTGATCAGTTTTGGTCAGGTTTTAGGCTGTAGGTTGTTTTTTCGTCAATTTCAGGTCAGTTCCAGGTCAGATTTGATCAGTTTTGGTCTGTTTTTAGTCTGTTGGTTGGTCTGTGGTCAATTTCAGGTCAGTTCCAGGTCAGTTTTGGTCAGTTTTTAGTCTGTTGGTTGGTCTTTGGTCAATTTCAGGTCAGTTCCAGGTCAGTTGTGGTCAGTTTTTAGTCTGTTGGTTGGTCTTTGGTCAATTTCAGGGCAGTTCCCGGTCAGTTTTTAGGCTGTTGGTTGGTTTTTGGTCAATTTCAGGTCAGTTCCAGGTCAGTTTTGATCAGTCATTAGTCTGTTGGTTGGTCTTTGGTCAATTTCAGGTCAGTTTTGGTCAGTTTTTGGTCTGTAGGTTGTTTTGTCGTCAATTTCAGGTCAGTTCCAGGTCAGTTTTGATCAGTTTTGGTCAGTTTTTAGTCTGTAGGTTGTTTTTTCGTCAATTTCAGGTCAGTTCCAGGGTCAGTTTTGATCAGTTTTGGTCTGTTTCTAGTCTGTTGGTTGGTCTGTGGTCAACTTCAGGTCAGTTCCAGGCCAGTCTTGATCAGTTTCTAGTCTGTTGGTTTGTCTTTGGTCAATTTCAGGTCAGTTCCAGGTCAGTTTTGATCAGTTTTGGTCAGTTTTTAGTCTGTTGGTTGGTCTTTGGTCAATTTCAGGTCAGTTCCAGGTCAGTTTTGATCAGTTTTGGTCAGTTTTTAGTCTGTTGGTTGGATTTGGGTCACTTTCCCTGTGAGTTTTGGTCAGTTTTTAGTCTGTTGGTTGGTTTTTGGTCAATTTCATGTCGGTTCCAGGTCAGTTTTGATCAGTTTTGGTCTGTTTCTAGTCTGTTGGTTGGTCTGTGGTCAATTTCAGGTCAGTTCCAGGTCAGTTTTGGTAAGTTATTAGTCTGTTGGTTGGTCTTTGGTCAATTTCAGGTCAGTTTTGGTCAGTTTTTAGTCTGTAGGTTGGTCTTTGGTCAATTTCAGGTCAGTTTTGGTCAGTTATTAGTCTGTTGGTTGGTCTTTGGTCAATTTCAGGTCAGTTTTGGTCAGTTTTTAGTCTGTAGGTTGGTCTTTGGTCAATTTCAGGCCAGTTTTGGTCAGTTTTTAGTCTGTTGGTTGGTTTTTGGTCAATTTCAGGTCAGTTCCAGGTCAGTTTTGATCAGTCATTAGTCTGTTGGTTGGCCTTTGGTCAATTTCAGATCAGTTTTGGTCGGTTTCTAGTCTGTTGGTTGGTCTTTGGTCAATTTCAGGTCAGTTTTGGTCAGTTTTTGGTCTGTTGGTTGGTCTTTGGTCAATTTCAGGGCAGTTCCAGGTCAGTTTTGATCAGTTTTGGTCAGTTTTTAGTCTGTAGGTTGGTTCTTGGTCAATTTCAGGTCAGTTCCAGGTCAGTTTTGATCAGTTTTTTAGTCTGTTGGTTGGTCTGTGGTCAATTTCAGGTCAGTTCTAGGTCAGTTTTGATCAGTTTTGGTCGGTTTTCTAGTCTGTTGGTTGGTCTTTGGTCAATTTCAGGTTAGTTCCAGGTCAGTCTTGATCAGTTTTTAGTCTGTAGGTTGGTTTTTGGTCAATTTCAGGTCAGTTCCAGGTCAGTTTTGATCAGTTTTGGTCTGTTCCTATTCTGTCGGTTGGTCTTTGGTCAATTTCAGGTCAGTTCCAGGTCAGTTTTGGTCAGTTTTTAGTCTGTTGGTTGGTCTTTGGTCAATTTCAGGGCAGTTCCTGGTCAGTTTTTAGGCTGTTGGTTGGTTTTTGGTCAATTTCAGGTCAGTTCCAGGTCAGTTTTGATCAGTCATTAGTCTTTTGGTTGGTCTTTGGTCAATTTCAGGTCAGTTTTGATCAGTTTTGGTCAGTTTTTAGTCTGTAGGTTGTTTTGTCGTCAATTTCAGGTCAGTTACAGGTCAGTTTTGATCCAGTTTTGGTCAGGTTTTAGGCTGTAGGTTGTTTTTCGTCAATTTCAGGTCAGTTCCAGGTCAGATTTGATCAGTTTTGGTCTGTTTTTAGTCTGTTGGTTGGTCCGTGGTCAATTTCAGGTCAGTTCCAGGTCAGTTTTGGTCAGTTTTTTAGTCTGTTGGTTGGTCTTTGGTCAATTTCAGGTCAGTTCCAGGTCAGTTCTGGTCAGTTTTTAGTCTGTTGGTTGGTCTTTGGTCAATTTTAGGTCAGTTTTGGTCAGTTTTTAGTCTGTAGGTTGTTTTGTCGTCAATTTCAGGTCAGTTCCAGGTCAGTTTTGATCAGTTTTGGTCTGTTTCTAGTCTGTTGGTTGGTCTGGCGTCAACTGCAGGTCAGTTCCAGGCCAGTCTTGATCGGTTTCTGGGTCTGTTGGTTTGTCTTTGGTCAATTTCAGGTCAGTTCCAGGTCAGTTTTGATCAGTTTTGGTCAGTTGCGGGCCTGTTGGTTGGTCTTTGGTCAATTTCAGGTCAGTTCCAGGTCAGTTTGATCAGTTTTGGTCGCTTCTAGTCTGTTGGTTGGATTTGGGTCACTTTCCCTGTGAGTTTTGGTCAGTTATTAGTCTGTAGGTTGGTCTTTGGTCAATTTCAGGTCAGTTTTGGTCAGTTATTAGTCTGTTGGCTGGTCTTTGGTCAATTTCAGGTCAGTTTTGGTCAGTTTTTAGTCTGTAGGTTGGTCTTTGGTCAATTTCAGGCCAGTTTTGGTCAGTTTTTAGTCTGTTGGTTGGTTTTTGGTCAATTTCAGGTCAGTTCCAGGTCAGTTTTGATCAGTCATTAGTCTGTTGGTTGGTCTTTGGTCAATTTCTAGATCAGTTTTGGTCGGTTTCTAGTCTGTTGGTTGGTCTTTGGTCAATTTCAGGTCAGTCCCAGGTCAGTTTTGATCAGTTTTGGTCTGTTGTCTGGTTTTCGGTCAATTTCAGGTAAGTTCCAGGTCAGTTTTGATCAGTTTTGGTCTGTTTCTAGTCTGTTGGTTGGTCTTTTGGTCAATTTCAGGTCAGGTCCAGGTCAGTTTTGGTTAGTTGATAGTCTGTTGGTTGGTTTTTGGTCACTTTTCATGTGAGTTTTGTCCAGTTTTTAGTCTGTTGGTTGGTTTTTGGTCACTTTTCATTTGAGTTTTGGTCAGTTTTTGGGTCTGTTGGTTGGTTTTTGGTTAATTTCAGGTCGTAGGTTCCAGGTCAGTTTTGATCAGTTTTGTTCACTTTTTAGTTTGTTGGTTGGTTTTTGGTCAATTTCAGGTCAGTTCCAGGTCAGTTTTGATCAGTTTTGGTCAGTTTTTAGTCTGTTGGTTGGTTTTTGGTTAATTTCTAGGTCAGTTCCAGGTCAGTTTTGATCAGTTTTGGTCAGTTTTTAGTCAGTTTTTAGTCTGTTGGTTTCGTTTT